>JAWNLP010000288.1:600000-984341 GCA_035042265.1 Drosophila imparisetae | reverse complement strand
AATGATTGGCGTGCTTGAAGATGCGTGCTGCATGCGGGTAAGTTGCCACTCAGTGTGACTCATGCTATTAATATTAACTATTAATTATGTTAGTAACTGTTTAAACTAAAATGAATTGTTTTTTTGATCGCAGATGAGGTGCTCGTGCTGCCATGGCCAATATCCATTTGGATTGCCACAAGGATGCGAAGGCAAGGATGCAGTCGCAGCCATTGTCCATTGTCCAGTTGTCGTTGCGCCGAGGAGCTAAATGTGTTTCAAACTAGTTGCTAAGAAAGTTGTTTTACATACATATATTGAGAGTGGCCTTTTGTTGTTCATTGCAGCCTGGGCGTTGTCTCCAACATATGTTTGGACATGCATATGTTGTCTAATTTCCATTTCCATTTCTTTTCTTTTGTTTTTTGTCTTTTATTTTTTTTGTATTCATTCTTTATATCAAAAGTAACTTAAATTTACATATTTAAATATGTATTAAATATTTTACAACGGATTAACTAAATAAATACTTGTACACACATATTGATCCCGTTGCAAGGCATGACTTATATACGTATGCAGACGATGTACGACGAAAGAATGTTTGTATTTTTTAGTCAGTGAACTTTATATCGCTTTGTTTTCCAAACCTGTCTACACGCATAAGGCAATCGATACTATGTAAATGTGTTTCAATCAAATAAACTGTAATATTGATATATTAAGTTGTAAATACGTACATTGTTCTCTAATCATTCTTAAAACTGCAAAGGTGAACGATACTTTATTTTGTGAAATAAACCTGATAAGCCTTAAGAGAGTCCGAGTTCTTATTAGTTCTTTATTAGTTCGAGAATCGTTGAGATGTGAAACCAAATGAGTTATAATATGATTAATGTAGATCAATATTCTGCAGGCTGCTTGTGTGTGCTCGGTTTTAGTTTGAGCCTAGTCTCACACACACAATTTACTTAAAGGTGATTCGAAATGCTTGGATGAATCTGCCACTCAACAAACTGAATGGCTGCAAGACACTGAGTACGATAAATCTTATTGCGTAAAAGTATAACATGCAATCAATCATGGAGGATCGATCAGTCAACGTCCTCGGTGCTAACGCCAGCATAAGTAGGTTTCTTCTCCTTCTCCTTCTCCGGCTCCACTTTCTTCTTGTTCTTTGGCGCATTGACTTCGCTGGGTTTCTCTGGCGATGCTGATGAATCATCGTCCTTCTCTTTATCATCGCTCTTGTCCTCGGGCTTATCAGTGCAGAGAGCGATATCGGCGGCATTTGGCAACCAGAGACCCGAGTCTACGCAGCGTTCCATGTGATACTCGGCCTGATCCACCGGCATCGTGGCAATTGTCTTCTCCAATAGCTCAATATCGCGCGATTCGAAGCAAGATCTTAGTTGATCGGGCAGAGATTCAAAGACATCGTTGGGATCTAAGCCACCTGGACCCATGCGCGCCTCCCGCTCTTCTGCCTCCGCCTGTGCGATGGCTTCCTCTAACTTCTCCTGTGCCCGCTTCTCAATGCGTCCCTTGAAGGCCTCGATTTCGCTCTCGAATTGCTGGCGATACTCCGGTACGCATTGTTGAATTTTCGAGAAGAAAGAACTGACGCAGGACCTCGGATCTATATCTAGCTGCTTGGCCAGTTCCAGGATGTACTGGATGCAGATGCGTTGATGCGCCACATGAGCCATCAGTTCGTGCTTTTTCTCCATTTCTAAATTGATCGACCAAATGGCCAAATAGTTGGCCGTCTTTTCGCACACCAAATCCGGGTGATCCTGTAGGAAACGCTTGGAGTCATCATATTTGCGCATCATGCCATACTTCTTGCACAGTGGCTCATTCGCTTTGACAAACTGTTTCATGAGCTGCTCACGCTCGTCCTCGGTTAGATTCTCGTCCGTTTGGCGCGGCGCCTTCTTGTTAATTAGGGTCTTCTCGAAGCCCGGCTTGCATATTGTATCCACATTCCACGGTGTCTTCTTCTCCTTTTTCTTAATATCATTTTCCAATCGATCGAGTTCTTTGCCATCATTTTCGACTTTGCTCAGCTCAATCCTAAGTGTCGCTTCATCGCCATCTTTTTTGTTGATACGCTCCTTGACATCCATGAGGCGAGCCTGGTAGCTTTGTCTCTTTCGCTTCAGGTCCTCCTTCTCCTTTTCCAATTCGGCCATGCGTTCAACTCGCGACTGGTGTCGCCACCGGAACAGCGATGCGTTGTCAATGTTTTCATGTGTGTCATCCTCATCGTCTGAAATCTCAATGTTTTTCCACTTACTATAATCGACCATTTTGATGATTTATACTTTTTTTTCGTATGGTTTATGGCAAAATCCAGAAACTTAGTGATGTGCAAATATCAACACATCGGTATATAGGCGCATTCGCAAACAATATTCATATATGTTTGGAAAATGAATTGTGTTTATGTGGCCAGACCTATTTATTATTATATTGTTGGGATACATATGCGAATGTATATGATATATGTGCGGCCTGCTAGACCGACATAGTTGGCTGCTTTAAATACCCAGTTTAGATAGGTGACTCTTTACTCCGTTGTCGCCTCTGCCCAACTCCATTACCATTTGCTACTCATGTGAACTGTGAAATTATGCCCAGCACTGCTTAGCTAAGAACCTAAATTTGACAGCCTGGCAGCACTGGAAATTTAATGGCGTCTCCATTTCAGTTCTGAAACGTTGGATTCAAGAGAAATGACAAATGTCAAATGAAATCGAAGCAGCCCAAATATTATACGGTTGCATTTTACTATTTTTTTACACTAATTGAGTATTTCGGGTCAGTGTTTATGGAATGCACTGAACGTAGTAGTGAGAGTTTTAGTTGATGTTTGTTGGATTCCCTGTTTAGTTTTGTTGCTGCCTGCGCCGACTTTGCTGCGAGCAGGTAGCGAATTTTGAAATCGCTCTGCTAACTCTGCTTAAAAACAGAACAAAAGAAAAAAGAAAAAGCACACAGCAGAAAAGAAAAGCGGAGAACCACACAGTCGTGGTGCAGGAGGTGTATATGTGCAACGCGTATGCCTTAAATAACGAATCTCGACAAAATTCGATACCAAGATGAGGGCCACCAAAAATACCAACAACAGCAGCAGCAGCAGAAACAACAACGATGTTTCCGATGATCCCGCAATGGGGATGATGATGGGTCCGCCACCGCCATCACCACGGCCAATGCCACATCCACGGCCCATGGTGTTGTCGGGGAAAATGGTGCGGCAGCAGCAGCAAAACTCGGTGCTAGCGTCGCGTGGCTCTCAGGGCGCCAAAGTACCGCCACAAAAGTCAAATGCCACACAGCAGCAGCCACCAAAGCCACCACCAGCAACATCGTCGGCGCGCTCGTCGCTGGTGGCGGCAGCAACTGCCTCAGCTGTCTGGCAACAACGATCGCCACGTTCGGATGCCAAGCAGCCGGCCATCAAACGCATTTCAGCTTTGCCGCCCGTTGGTGCAAAGGAGGCGCCACCGTCTGTGGGGTCCGTTGGTGCAAAGGTGCAAAGGACGCCGCCACCGCTGACGACAGACTTTGTGGAAATCGTCCAGAGTCGCATGAATTTGCATCAGGCGGTGCGGCGTGCACGCAAAACCAAACAGCAACCGCGCCAAATCGATGAGGAGGATGCTCTCGAGCTGCCCAGTCCAAAAATGGCTATGCTCAGCGGCAAAACAACAACAGCAGCAGCAGAAACAACAACAATGAAACAGCTGAACAGCAACGCATCGCTTAAGAGCAAACTGGGCAAAGCATTGCAGACAGCAGCTAAAGCTCACAGCACAGCGATGACATCGAAAAGGTCAACAGTGGCAACGGCACCGGCTGCCAAACCGTATAAGACTCGCAATGTGCAGGGCACTGTACGGAAAATGACACCACCGCCACCGCAGCCACCGCCTCCGCTGCCGAAACTGAAGGCAACACAGCAGCAGCAAGCGAAGACCACGCCAGGTGAGTTGGAAATGGAGCTGGAGCTGGAACAGCAGCGTCTGTTTGCGTCGGCCGCTCAGTGGCGCGATGAGCCGCGCGAGACGCGTGTAGTCCCGTCGGAATACGGACGTGAAAATTTCCTTGGCCTCCTCGGACTGTACACTCATGATATGGTGAAGAAACTGTGCCAGCGTCACTCTAAGCGGAAGCGTCGCACCGTACAGAATGCGAGTGGCGTGGACTTTCACTATGGCCAGCAGCTGGCGGCCATCGATGCGGTGCGTCACAAGAAGCTGAAAAACAAGCCCGAGTTTCTATTGTCGCCCAAAGACAAACGGCTCCAGGCAAAGAAGGCGCACAAGGCAGCTGCCGCTGCTGCGAATCGCAAAAGCAAAAGCAAAACGCCGGAGAAGTTGTCCGATCCGTTGGCCATTTGCCATATGCCGGACGTCGGCAAGCAGAAATGATTGGCGTGCTTGAAGATGCGTGCTGCATGCGGGTAAGTTGCCACTCAGTGTGACTCATGCTATTAATATTAACTATTAATTATGTTAGTAACTGTTTAAACTAAAATGAATTGTTTTTTTGATCGCAGATGAGGTGCTCGTGCTGCCATGGCCAATATCCATTTGAATTGCCACAAGGATGCGAAGGCAAGGATGCAGTCGCAGCCATTGTCCATTGTCCAGTTGTCGTTGCGCCGAGGAGCTAAATGTGTTTCAAACTAGTTGCTAAGAAAGTTGTTTTACATACATATATTGAGAGTGGCCTTTTGTTGTTCATTGCATCCTGGGCGTTGTCTCCAACATATGTTTGGACATGCATATGTTGTCTAATTTCCATTTCCATTTCTTTTCTTTTGTTTTTTGTCTTTTATTTTTTTTGTATTCATTCTTTATATCAAAAGTAACTTAAATTTACATATTTAAATATGTATTAAATATTTTACAACGGATTAACTAAATAAATACTTGTACACACATATTGATCCCGTTGCAAGGCATGACTTATATACGTATGCAGACGATGTACGACGAAAGAATGTTTGTATTTTTTAGTCAGTGAACTTTATATCGCTTTGTTTTCCAAACCTGTCTACACGCATAAGGCAATCGATACTATGTAAATGTGTTTCAATCAAATAAACTGTAATATTGATATATTAAGTTGTAAATACGTACATTGTTCTCTAATCATTCTTAAAACTGCAAAGGTGAACGATACTTTATTTTGTGAAATAAACCTGATAAGCCTTAAGAGAGTCCGAGTTCTTATTAGTTCTTTATTAGTTCGAGAATCGTTGAGATGTGAAACCAAATGAGTTATAATATGATTAATGTAGATCAATATTCTGCAGGCTGCTTGTGTGTGCTCGGTTTTAGTTTGAGCCTAGTCTCACACACACAATTTACTTAAAGGTGATTCGAAATGCTTGGATGAATCTGCCACTCAACAAACTGAATGGCTGCAAGACAGTGAGTACGATAAATCTTATTGCGTAAAAGTATAACATGCAATCAATCATGGAGGATCGATCAGTCAACGTCCTCGGTGCTAACGCCAGCATAAGTAGGTTTCTTCTCCTTCTCCTTCTCCGGCTCCACTTTCTTCTTGTTCTTTGGCGCATTGACTTCGCTGGGTTTCTCTGGCGATGCTGATGAATCATCGACCTTCTCTTTATCATCGCTCTTTTCCTCGGGCTTATCAGTGCAGAGAGCGATATCGGCGGCATTTGGCAACCAGAGACCCGAGTCTACGCAGCGTTCCATGTGATACTCGGCCTGATCCACCGGCATCGTGGCAATTGTCTTCTCCAATAGCTCAATATCGCGCGATTCGAAGCAAGATCTTAGTTCATCGGGCAGAGATTCAAAGACATCGTTGGGATCTAAGCCACCTGGACCCATGCGCGCCTCCCGCTCTTCTGTCTCCGCCTGTGCGATGGCTTCCTCTAACTTCTCCTGTGCCCGCTTCTCAATGCGTCCCTTGAAGGCCTCGATTTCGCTCTCGAATTGCTGGCGATACTCCGGTACGCATTGTTGAATTTTCGAGAAGAAAGAACTGACGCAGGACCTCGGATCTATATCTAGCTGCTTGGCCAGTTCCAGGATGTACTGGATGCAGATGCGTTGATGCGCCACATGAGCCATCAGTTCGTGCTTTTTCTCCATTTCTAAATTGATCGACCAAATGGCCAAATAGTTGGCCGTCTTTTCGCACACCAAATCCGGGTGATCCTGTAGGAAACGCTTGGAGTCATCATATTTGCGCATCATGCCATACTTCTTGCACAGTGGCTCATTCGCTTTGACAAACTGTTTCATGAGCTGCTCACGCTCGTCCTCGGTTAGATTCTCGTCCGTTTGGCGCGGCGCCTTCTTGTTAATTAGGGTCTTCTCGAAGCCCGGCTTGCATATTGTATCCACATTCCACGGTGTCTTCTTCTCCTTTTTCTTAATATCATTTTCCAATCGATCGAGTTCTTTGCCATCATTTTCGACTTTGCTCAGCTCAATCCTAAGTGTCGCTTCATCGCCATCTTTTTTGTTGATACGCTCCTTGACATCCATGAGGCGAGCCTGGTAGCTTTGTCTCTTTCGCTTCAGGTCCTCCTTCTCCTTTTCCAATTCGGCCATGCGTTCAACTCGCGACTGGTGTCGCCACCGGAACAGCGATGCGTTGTCAATGTTTTCATGTGTGTCATCCTCATCGTCTGAAATCTCAATGTTTTTCCACTTACTATAATCGACCATTTTGATGATTTATACTTTTTTTTCGTATGGTTTATGGCAAAATCCAGAAACTTAGTGATGTGCAAATATCAACACATCGGTATATAGGCGCATTCGCAAACAATATTCATATATGTTTGGAAAATGAATTGTGTTTATGTGGCCAGACCTATTTATTATTATATTGTTGGGATACATATGCAAATGTATATGATATATGTGCGGCCTGCTAGACCGACATAGTTGGCTGCTTTAAATACCCAGTTTAGATAGGTGACTCTTTACTCCGTTGTCGCCTCTGCCCAACTCCATTACCATTTGCTACTCATGTGAACTGTGAAATTATGCCCAGCACTGCTTAGCTAAGAACCTAAATTTGACAGCCTGGCAGCACTGGAAATTTAATGGCGTCTCTTCTTTCAGTTCTGAAACGTTGGATTCAAGAGAAATGACAAATGTCAAATGAAATCGAAGCAGCCCAAATATTATACGGTTGCATTTTATTATATTTTTACACTAATTGAGTATTTCGGGTCAGTGTTTGTGAAATGCACTGAACGTAATAGTGAGAGTTTTAGTTGATGTTTGTTGGATTCCCTGTTGTTTTTGTTGCTGCCTGCGCCGACTTTGCTGCGAGCAGGTAGCGAATTTTGAAATCGCTCTGCTAACTCTGCTTAAAAACAGAACAAAAGAAAAAAGAAAAAGCACACAGCAAAAAAGAAAAAAAAGGGGAGAGCCACACAGTCGTGGTGCAGGAGGTGTATATGTGCAACGCGTATGCCTTAAATAACGAATCTCGACAAAATTCGATACCAAGATGAGTGCCACCACAAATACCAACAACAGCAGCAGCAGCAGAAACAACAACGATGTTTCCAAGGACTCCTCCTCATTGTTCAAGTACTACATAGAAAAGTTTTACGTGCTGCCGTTGGACCTGAAGAATGACATTATCTACTGCCGGCGTGCAATGCGCGACTTTCTCAATGTGCACAGGGTAAGTACAAATCAGCAGAAGTCTCAGAGAGAGAGAGCAACAAATATCCATTTTCTGACATCCGTTGACTAAACACGATCTCCGTTTTCCCCTCCCCCACCCCCCTCCGCAACAACCTTTGCTTTATTCTTTCAGCTGGTATCCGATGTGTTCAAGGAGCAGCCCGATGCGGTAAGTGCTTATTGAATGTCTCCCAATCTTAGCCCACTTCCTGCATTACGCGCATATATCGAAGTTAAATACATATCTATATAAATATATAGTTTCTTTGTTTGTCGCATACAAAGTGTGTGTGTTGCAAATGGTAAAGGCAACGGAGTCAGCATTTATGCTAGATTGGCAGGGTTGCCAACTTCAACTAGAGCACAATGTGCACACCCTTGCCCAGGCTATATCCCCTAAGTACATGCCCCTTTTTCACTTTTCGAGTCTGCTTTATTTCTTTTTTCGCGATTAGAGGATAATGTATACCAATCGGCAAACCTCACAGAAATTGAAATTTATACATGCTACATGCCCACTTTTCCATGTTTGGTTTAGTTTAAATGTTTTTATTTATGCCAGACTGCCCATTAAAATTTGGTTAATAAAGGGTATCCGACGACACGCCCACACACTACATACACATACGCATACACATACAAACATATTGCAGGTCATGTGAACAAATATAGATACAGAAATATATTTATGCATATATATACATATGATTATATATAAACATACATATAAATATGTTACATATATAAATATGCATGCGGATAAAATTTTGAAGTGGAGGCAATCTGAATTTGAATTAATTGTATATGAACTGCATTTGCAGGATCCGGTCCAGATGCGCCGCATCCTCGATGAGCTGCAGATGGAGGTGCACGAGATAAATGCGGAACACCAGTTTCTAATGTGGCTGCTGGACGATGATCTGGACGCGTTCTACAAGAAGCTGGAGGAGAACAACATTCGGACTGTACATGAGGTGGGCAACGCCTACATCTCCAGTCTAATAGTGCCTTTAATTGGCGATGCCAACCACATTGTCTGCCCGCAATCCGTGTTGCCTCGCGACACCGAGGACATGCTCATACGCAAGCATTTTTTCATTTCGCAGGACGATGATGCTGGCATCGAGCCGTTCAATCTCAGCGAGCTGGACGACAATGTGCCCCTGGTGCTCGACAATCCCAAAACCGTCAATGCAACACCGTCAAGCGGCAATTGGAAAAACAGTTGCAATATGGCGCCAGGCGCAACTAGCAGCGATCCGTTGTGCGAGCAAAAGCAATCCGATGATCCCGCAATATTGATGATGATGGGTCCGCCACCGCCATCACCACGGCCAATGCCATGTCGACGATCCATGCCACTGCTAAAGCAGGTGCTGTTGCGGAATATGAAGCAGCGACATCGTCGGTGCGCTCGTCGGTGCGCTCGTCGCTGGTGGCGTCAGTAACTATGCTATGTGGACTTTCACTAGGGCCAGCAGCTGTAGGCCCTCGAATGCCGGACGTTGGCAAGTGAAGATGTGTGCTGCCACTCAGTGTGACTCATGCTATTAATATTAACTATTAATTATGTTAGTAACTGTTTAAACTAAAATGAATTGTTTTTTTGATCGCAGATGAGGTGCTCGTGCTGCCATGGCCAATATCCATTTGGATTGCCACAAGGATGCGAAGGCAAGGATGCAGTCGCAGCCATTGTCCATTGTCCAGTTGTCGTTGCGCCGAGGAGCTAAATGTGTTTCAAACTAGTTGCTAAGAAAGTTGTTTTACATACATATATTGAGAGTGGCCTTTTGTTGTTCATTGCAGCCTGGGCGTTGTCTCCAACATATGTTTGGACATGCATATGTTGTCTAATTTCCATTTCCATTTCTTTTCTTTTGTTTTTTGTCTTTTATTTTTTTTGTATTCATTCTTTATATCAAAAGTAACTTAAATTTACATATTTAAATATGTATTAAATATTTTACAACGGATTAACTAAATAAATACTTGTACACACATATTGATCCCGTTGCAAGGCATGACTTATATACGTATGCAGACGATGTACGACGAAAGAATGTTTGTATTTTTTAGTCAGTGAACTTTATATCGCTTTGTTTTCCAAACCTGTCTACACGCATAAGGCAATCGATACTATGTAAATGTGTTTCAATCAAATAAACTGTAATATTGATATATTAAGTTGTAAATACGTACATTGTTCTCTAATCATTCTTAAAACTGCAAAGGTGAACGATACTTTATTTTGTGAAATAAACCTGATAAGCCTTAAGAGAGTCCGAGTTCTTATTAGTTCTTTATTAGTTCGAGAATCGTTGAGATGTGAAACCAAATGAGTTATAATATGATTAATGTAGATCAATATTCTGCAGGCTGCTTGTGTGTGCTCGGTTTTAGTTTGAGCCTAGTCTCACACACACAATTTACTTAAAGGTGATTCGAAATGCTTGGATGAATCTGCCACTCAACAAACTGAATGGCTGCAAGACACTGAGTACGATAAATCTTATTGCGTAAAAGTATAACATGCAATCAATCATGGAGGATCGATCAGTCAACGTCCTCGGTGCTAACGCCAGCATAAGTAGGTTTCTTCTCCTTCTCCTTCTCCGGCTCCACTTTCTTCTTGTTCTTTGGCGCATTGACTTCGCTGGGTTTCTCTGGCGATGCTGATGAATCATCGTCCTTCTCTTTATCATCGCTCTTGTCCTCGGGCTTATCAGTGCAGAGAGCGATATCGGCGGCATTTGGCAACCAGAGACCCGAGTCTACGCAGCGTTCCATGTGATACTCGGCCTGATCCACCGGCATCGTGGCAATTGTCTTCTCCAATAGCTCAATATCGCGCGATTCGAAGCAAGATCTTAGTTCATCGGGCAGAGATTCAAAGACATCGTTGGGATCTAAGCCACCTGGACCCATGCGCGCCTCCCGCTCTTCTGCCTCCGCCTGTGCGATGGCTTCCTCTAACTTCTCCTGTGCCCGCTTCTCAATGCGTCTCTTGAAGGCCTCGATTTCGCTCTCGAATTGCTGGCGATACTCCGGTACGCATTGTTGAATTTTCGAGAAGAAAGAACTGACGCAGGACCTCGGATCTATATCTAGCTGCTTGGCCAGTTCCAGGATGTACTGGATGCAGATGCGTTGATGCGCCACATGAGCCATCAGTTCGTGCTTTTCCTCCATTTCTAAATTGATCGACCAGATGGCCAAATAGTTGGCCGTCTTTTCGCACACCAAATCCGGGTGATCCTGTAGGAAACGCTTGGAGTCATCATATTTGCGCATCATGCCATACTTCTTGCACAGTGGCTCATTCGCTTTGACAAACTGTTTCATGAGCTGTTCACGCTCGTCCTCGGTTAGATTCTCGTCCGTTTGGCGCGGCGCCTTCTTGTTAATTAGGGTCTTCTCGAAGCCCGGCTTGCATATTGTATCCACATTCCACGGTGTCTTCTTCTCCTTTTTCTTAATATCATTTTCCAATCGATCGAGTTCTTTGCCATCATTTTCGACTTTGCTCAGCTCAATCCTAAGTGTCGCTTCATCGCCATCTTTTTTGTTGATACGCTCCTTGACATCCATGAGGCGAGCCTGGTAGCTTTGTCTCTTTCGCTTCAGGTCCTCCTTCTCCTTTTCCAATTCGGCCATGCGTTCAACTCGCGACTGGTGTCGCCACCGGAACAGCGATGCGTTGTCAATGTTTTCATGTGTGTCATCCTCATCGTCTGAAATCTCAATGTTTTTCCACTTACTATAATCGACCATTTTGATGATTTATACTTTTTTTTCGTATGGTTTATGGCAAAATCCAGAAACTTAGTGATGTGCAAATATCAACACATCGGTATATAGGCGCATTCGCAAACAATATTCATATATGTTTGGAAAATGAATTGTGTTTATGTGGCCAGACCTATTTATTATTATATTGTTGGGATACATATGCGAATGTATATGATATATGTGCGGCCTGCTAGACCGACATAGTTGGCTGCTTTAAATACCCAGTTTAGATAGGTGACTCTTTACTCCGTTGTCGCCTCTGCCCAACTCCATTACCATTTGCTACTCATGTGAACTGTGAAATTATGCCCAGCACTGCTTAGCTAAGAACCTAAATTTGACAGCCTGGCAGCACTGGAAATTTAATGGCGTCTCCATTTCAGTTCTGAAACGTTGGATTCAAGAGAAATGACAAATGTCAAATGAAATCGAAGCAGCCCAAATATTATACGGTTGCATTTTACTATTTTTTTACGCTAATTGAGTATTTCGGGTCAGTGTTTATGGAATGCACTGAACGTAGTAGTGAGAGTTTTAGTTGATGTTTGTTGGATTCCCTGTTGTAGTTTTGTTGCTGCCTGCGCCGACTTTGCTGCGAGCAGGTAGCGAATTTTGAAATCGCGCTGCTAACTCTGCTTAAAAACAGAACAAAAGAAAAAAGAAAAAGCACACAGCAGAAAAGAAAAGCGGAGAACCACACAGTCGTGGTGCAGGAGGTGTATATGTGCAACGCGTATGCCTTAAATAACGAATCTCGACAAAATTCGATACCAAGATGAGTGCCACCACAAATACCAACAACAGCAGCACGGCAGAAACAACAACGATGTTTCCGATGATCCCGCAATGGGGATGATGATGGGTCCGCCACCGCCATCACCACGGCCAATGCCACATCCACGGCCCATGGTGTTGTCGGGGAAAATGGTGCGGCAGCAGCAGCAAAACTCGGTGCTAGCGTCGCGTGGCACTCAGGGCGCCAAAGTACCGCCACAAAAGTCAAATGCCACACAGCAGCAGCCACCAAAGCCACCACCAGCAACATCGTCGGCGCGCTCGTCGCTGGTGGCGGCAGCAACTGCCTCAGCTGTCTGGCAACAACGATCGCCACGTTCGGATGCCAAGCAGCCGGCCATCAAACGCATTTCAGCTTTGCCGCCCGTTGGTGCAAAGGTGGCGCCACCGTCTGTGGGGTCCGTTGGTGCAAAGGTGCAAAGGACGCCGCCACCGCTGACGACAGACTTTGTGGAAGTCGTCCAGAGTCGCATGAATTTGCATCAGGCGGTGCGGCGTGCACGCAAAACCAAACAGCAACCGCGCCAAATCGATGAGGAGGATGCTCTCGAGCTGCCCAGTCCAAAAATGGCTATGCTCAGCGGCAAAACAACAACAGCAGCAGCAGAAACAACAACAACAATGAAACAGCTGAACAGCAACGCATCGCTTAAGAGCAAACTGGGCAAAGCATTGCAGACAGCAGCTAAAGCTCCCAGCACAGCGATGACATCGAAAAGGTCAACAGTGGCAACGGCACCGGCTGCCAAACCGTATAAGACTCGCAATGTGCAGGGCACTGTACGGAAAATGACACCACCGCCACCGCAGCCACCGCCTCCGCTGCCGAAACTGCTGGCAACACAGCAGCAGCAAGCGAAGTCCACGCCAGGTGGTATTTCATCGGGTTCGTCGGAGGATCTGCACCAGGAGTTGGAAATGGAGCTGGAGCTGGAACAGCAGCGTCTGTTTGCGTCGGCCGCTCAGTGGCGCGATGAGCCGCGCGAGACGCGTGTAGTCCCGTCGGAATACGGACGTGAAAATTTCCTTGGCCTCCTCGGACTGTACACTCATGATATGGTGAAGAAACTGTGCCAGCGTCACTCTAAGCGGAAGCGTCGCACCGTACAGAATGCGAGTGGCGTGGACTTTCACTATGGCCAGCAGCTGGCGGCCATCGATGCGGTGCGTCACAAGAAGCTGAAAAACAAGCCCGAGTTTCTATTGTCGCCCAAAGACAAACGGCTCCAGGCAAAGAAGGCGCACAAGGCAGCTGCCGCTGCTGCGAATCGCAAAAGCAAAAGCAAAACGCCGGAGAAGTTGTCCGATCCGTTGGCCATTTGCCATATGCCGGACGTTGGCAAGCAGAAATGATTGGCGTGCTTGAAGATGCGTGCTGCATGCGGGTAAGTTGCCACTCAGTGTGACTCATGCTATTAATATTAACTATTAATTATGTTAGTAACTGTTTAAACTAAAATGAATTGTTTTTTTGATCGCAGATGAGGTGCTCGTGCTGCCATGGCCAATATCCATTTGGATTGCCACAAGGATGCGAAGGCAAGGATGCAGTCGCAGCCATTGTCCATTGTCCAGTTGTCGTTGCGCCGAGGAGCTAAATGTGTTTCAAACTAGTTGCTAAGAAAGTTGTTTTACATACATATATTGAGAGTGGCCTTTTGTTGTTCATTGCATCTTGGGCGTTGTCTCCAACATATGTTTGGACATGCATATGTTGTCTAATTTCCATTTCCATTTCTTTTCTTTTGTTTTTTTTCTTTTATTTTTTTTGTATTCATTCTTTATATCAAAAGTAACTTAAATTTACATATTTAAATATGTATTAAATATTTTACAACGGATTAACTAAATAAATACTTGTACACACATATTGATCCCGTTGCAAGGCATGACTTATATACGTATGCAGACGATGTACGACGAAAGAATGTTTGTATTTTTTAGTCAGTGAACTTTATATCGCTTTGTTTTCCAAACCTGTCTACACGCATAAGGCAATCGATACTATGTAAATGTGTTTCAATCAAATAAACTGTAATATTGATATATTAAGTTGTAAATACGTACATTGTTCTCTAATCATTCTTAAAACTGCAAAGGTGAACGATACTTTATTTTGTGAAATAAACCTGATAAGCCTTAAGAGAGTCCGAGTTCTTATTAGTTCTTTATTAGTTCGAGAATCGTTGAGATGTGAAACCAAATGAGTTATAATATGATTAATGTAGATCAATATTCTGCAGGCTGCTTGTGTGTGCTCGGTTTTAGTTTGAGCCTAGTCTCACACACACAATTTACTTAAAGGTGATTCGAAATGCTTGGATGAATCTGCCACTCAACAAACTGAATGGCTGCAAGACAGTGAGTACGATAAATCTTATTGCGTAAAAGTATAACATGCAATCAATCATGGAGGATCGATCAGTCAACGTCCTCGGTGCTAACGCCAGCATAAGTAGGTTTCTTCTCCTTCTCCTTCTCCGGCTCCACTTTCTTCTTGTTCTTTGGCGCATTGACTTCGCTGGGTTTCTCTGGCGATGCTGATGAATCATCGACCTTCTCTTTATCATCGCTCTTTTCCTCGGGCTTATCAGTGCAGAGAGCGATATCGGCGGCATTTGGCAACCAGAGACCCGAGTCTACGCAGCGTTCCATGTGATACTCGGCCTGATCCACCGGCATCGTGGCAATTGTCTTCTCCAATAGCTCAATATCGCGCGATTCGAAGCAAGATCTTAGTTCATCGGGCAGAGATTCAAAGACATCGTTGGGATCTAAGCCACCTGGACCCATGCGCGCCTCCCGCTCTTCTGTCTCCGCCTGTGCGATGGCTTCCTCTAACTTCTCCTGTGCCCGCTTCTCAATGCGTCCCTTGAAGGTCTCGATTTCGCTCTCGAATTGCTGGCGATACTCCGGTACGCATTGTTGAATTTTCGAGAAGAAAGAACTGACGCAGGACCTCGGATCTATATCTAGCTGCTTGGCCAGTTCCAGGATGTACTGGATGCAGATGCGTTGATGCGCCACATGAGCCATCAGTTCGTGCTTTTTCTCCATTTCTAAATTGATCGACCAGATGGCCAAATAGTTGGCCGTCTTTTCGCACACCAAATCCGGGTGATCCTGTAGGAAACGCTTGGAGTCATCATATTTGCGCATCATGCCATACTTCTTGCACAGTGGCTCATTCGCTTTGACAAACTGTTTCATGAGCTGTTCACGCTCGTCCTCGGTTAGATTCTCGTCCGTTTGGCGCGGCGCCTTCTTGTTAATTAGGGTCTTCTCGAAGCCCGGCTTGCATATTGTATCCACATTCCACGGTGTCTTCTTCTCCTTTTTCTTAATATCATTTTCCAATCGATCGAGTTCTTTGCCATCATTTTCGACTTTGCTCAGCTCAATCCTAAGTGTCGCTTCATCGCCATCTTTTTTGTTGATACGCTCCTTGACATCCATGAGGCGAGCCTGGTAGCTTTGTCTCTTTCGCTTCAGGTCCTCCTTCTCCTTTTCCAATTCGGCCATGCGTTCAACTCGCGACTGGTGTCGCCACCGGAACAGCGATGCGTTGTCAATGTTTTCATGTGTGTCATCCTCATCGTCTGAAATCTCAATGTTTTTCCACTTACTATAATCGACCATTTTGATGATTTATACTTTTTTTTCGTATGGTTTATGGCAAAATCCAGAAACTTAGTGATGTGCAAATATCAACACATCGGTATATAGGCGCATTCGCAAACAATATTCATATATGTTTGGAAAATGAATTGTGTTTATGTGGCCAGACCTATTTATTATTATATTGTTGGGATACATATGCGAATGTATATGATATATGTGCGGCCTGCTAGACCGACATAGTTGGCTGCTTTAAATACCCAGTTTAGATAGGTGACTCTTTACTCCGTTGTCGCCTCTGCCCAACTCCATTACCATTTGCTACTCATGTGAACTGTGAAATTATGCCCAGCACTGCTTAGCTAAGAACCTAAATTTGACAGCCTGGCAGCACTGGAAATTTAATGGCGTCTCTTCTTTCAGTTCTGAAACGTTGGATTCAAGAGAAATGACAAATGTCAAATGAAATCGAAGCAGCCCAAATATTATACGGTTGCATTTTATTATATTTTTACACTAATTGAGTATTTCGGGTCAGTGTTTATGAAATGCACTGAACGTAGTAGTGAGAGTTTTAGTTGATGTTTGTTGGATTCCCTGTTTAGTTTTGTTGCTGCCTGCGCCGACTTTGCTGCGAGCAGGTAGCGAATTTTGAAATCGCTCTGCTAACTCTGCTTAAAAACAGAACAAAAGAAAAAAGAAAAAGCACACAGCAAAAAAAAAAAGCGGAGAACCACACAGTCGTGGTGCAGGAGGTGTATATGTGCAACGCGTATGCCTTAAATAACGAATCTCGACAAAATTCGATACCAAGATGAGTGCCACCACAAATACCAACAACAGCAGCAGCAGCAGAAACAACAACGATGTTTCCAAGGACTCCATGGAAAAGTTTTACGTGCTGCCGTTGGACCTGAAGAATGACATTATCTACTGCCGGCGTGCAATGCGCGACTTTCTCAATGTGCACAGGGTAAGTACAAATCAGCAGAAGTCTCAGAGAGAGAGAGCAACAAATATCCATTTTCTGACATCCGTTGACTAAACACGATGTCCGTTTTCCCCTCCCCCACCCCCCTCCGCAACAACCTTTGTTTTATTCTTTCAGCTGGTATCCGATGTGTTCAAGGAGCAGCCCGATGCGGTAAGTGCTCATTGAATGTCTCCCAATCTTAGCCCACTTCCTGCATTACGCGCATATATCGAAGTTAAATACATATCTATATAAATATATAGTTTCTTTGTTTGTCGCATACAAAGTGTGTGTGTTGCAAATGGTAAAGGCAACGGAGTCAGCATTTATGCTAGATTGGCAGGGTTGCCAACTTCAACTAGAGCACAATGTGCACACCCTTGCCCCGGCTATATCCCCTTAGTACATGCCCCTTTTTCACTTTTCGAGTCTGCTTTATTTCTTTTTTCGCGATTAGAGGATAATGTATACCAATCGGCAAACCTCACAGAAATTGAAATTTATACATGCTACATGCCCACTTTTCCATGTTTGGTTTAGTTTAAATGTTTTCAATTATGCCAGACTGCCCATTAAAATTTGGTTAATAAAGGGTATCCGAACACACACACGCCCACACACTTTTTGGAATGTGTGTAACACTTTAATTATTAAATTTCGCAGCTTTAATTTTAGAATGCATTTATGAAACTTCAATAAATTCAATCAATTTGTGTTCAACGCAAATTAGCCACACGTGCGCAAAAAAAAACAAAATATGTAGAAAAAACACGACACGCGTCCAAATCGGGTTTTCCATTCTTGGTTTGTTGCTGTTGTTGTTTTATTGCACTTGGTCATGTGAACAAATATAGATACATAAATATATATTAATGCATATGTATACATATGGTTATATATAAACATACATATAAATATGTAACATATATATATATAAATATGCATGCATATAAAATTTTGAAGTGGACGCAATATTAAGTAATCCGAATTTGAATTAATTGCATATGAACTGCATTTGCAGGATCCGGTCCAGATGCGCCGCATCCTCGATGAGCTGCAGATGGAGGTGCACGAGATAAATGCGGAACAGCAGTTTCTAATGTTGCGGCTGGACGATGATCTGGACGCGTTCTACAAGAAGCTGGAGGAGAACAACATTCGGACTGTACATGAGGTGGGCAACGCCTACATCTCCAGCCTAATAGTGCCTTTAATTGGCGATGCCAACTACATTGTCTGCGCGCAATCCGTGTTGTCTCGCGACACCGAGGACATGCTCATACGCAAGCATTTTCTCATTTCGCAGGACGATGATGCTGGCATCGAGCCGCTCAAGCTCAGCGAGCTGGACGACAATGTGCCCCTGGTGCTCGTCAATCCCAAAACCGTCAATGCATCACCATCAAGCGGCAATTGGAAAAACAGTTGCAATATGGCGCCAGGCGCAACTAGCAGCGATTCGTTGTGCGAGCAAAAGCAATCCGATGATCCCGCAATGTTGATGATGATGGGTCCGCCACCGCCACCACCACGGCCAATGCCACGTCCACGGCCCATGCCACTGCTAAAGCAGGTGTTGTCGGGGAAGATGGTGCGGCAGCAGCAGCAAAACTCGCTGCTAGCGTCGCGTAGCACTCAGGGCGCCAAAGTGCCGCCACAAAAGTCAAATGCCACACAGCAGCAGCCACCAAAGCCACCACCAGCAACATCGTCGCTGGTGGCGGCAGCAACTGCCTCAGCTGTCCGGCAACAACGATCGCCACGTTCGGATGTCAAGCAGCCGGCCATCAAACGCATTTCAGCTTTGCCGCCCGTTGGAGCAAAGGTGGCGCCACCATCTGTGGGGTCCGTTGGTGCAAAGGTGCAAAGGACGCCGCCACCGCTGACGACAGACTTTGTGGAAGTCGTCCAGAGTCGCATGAATTTGCATCAGGCGTTGCGGCGTGCACGCAAAACCAAACAGCAACCGCGCCAAATCGATGAGGAGGATGCTCTCGAGCTGCCCAGTCCAAAAATGGCTATGCTCAGCGGCAAAACAACAACAGCAGCAGCAGAAACAACAACAACAATGAAACAGCTGAACAGCAACGCATCGCTTAAGAGCAAACTGGGCAAAGCATTGCAGACAGCAGCTAAAGCTCCCAGCACAGCGATGACATCGAAAAGGTCAACAGTGGCAACGGCACCGGCTGCCAAACCGTATAAGACTCGCAATGTGCAGGGCACTGTACGGAAAATGACACCACCGCCACCGCAGCCACCGCCTCCGCTGCCGAAACTGCTGGCAACACAGCAGCAGCAAGCGAAGTCCACGCCAGGTGGTATTTCATCGGGTTCGTCGGATGATCTGCACCAGGAGTTGGAAATGGAGCTGGAGCTGGAACAGCAGCGTCTGTTTGCGTCGGCCGCTCAGTGGCGCGATGAGCCGCGCGAGACGCGTGTAGTCCCGTCGGAATACGGACGTGAAAATTTCCTTGGCCTCTTCGGACTGTACACTCATGATATGGTGAAGAAACTGTGCCAGCGTCACTCTAAGCGGAAGCGTCGCACCGTACAGAATGCGAGTGGCGTGGACTTTCACTATGGCCAGCAGCTGGCGGCCATCGATGCGGTGCGTCACAAGAAGCTGAAAAACAAGCCCGAGTTTCTATTGTCGCCCAAAGACAAACGGCTCCAGGCAAAGAAGGCGCACAAGGCAGCTGCCGCTGCTGCGAATCGCAAAAGCAAAAGCAAAACGCCGGAGAAGTTGTCCGATCCGTTGGCCATTTGCCATATGCCGGACGTTGGCAAGCAGAAATGATTGGCGTGCTTGAAGATGCGTGCTGCATGCGGGTAAGTTGCCACTCAGTGTGACTCATGCTATTAATATTAACTATTAATTATGTTAGTAACTGTTTAAACTAAAATGATTTGTTTTTTTGATCGCAGATGAGGTGCTCGTGCTGCCATGGCCAATATCCATTTGGATTGCCACAAGGATGCGAAGGCAAGGATGCAGTCGCAGCCATTGTCCATTGTCCAGTTGTCGTTGCGCCGAGGAGCTAAATGTGTTTCAACCTAGTTGCTAAGAAAGTTGTTTTACATACATATATTGAGAGTGGCCTTTTGTTGTTCATTGCATCCTGGGCGTTGTCTCCAACATATGTTTGGACATGCATATGTTGTCTAATTTCCATTTCCATTTCTTTTCTTTTGTTTTTTTTCTTTTATTTTGTTTGTATTCATTCTTTATATCAAAAGTAACTTAAATTTACATATTTAAATATGTATTAAATATTTGACAACGGATTAACTAAATAAATACTTGTATTTATACACATATATTGATCCCGTTGCGAGGCATGACTTATATACGTATGCAGACGATGTACGACGAAAGAATGTTTGTATTTTTTAGTCAGTGAACTTTATATCGCTTTGTTTTCCAAACCTGTCTACACGCATAAGGCAATCGATACTATGTAAATGTGTTTCAATCAAATAAACTGTAATATTGATATATTAAGATGTAAATACGTACATTGTTCTCTAATCATTCTTAAAACTGCAAAGGTGAACGATACTTTATTTTGTGAAATAAACCTGATAAGCCTTAAGAGAGTCCACAGACTATTAATAGGCGCATTCGCAAACAACATTCATAAATGTATCCGCTTCATTTGGAAAATGAATTGTGTTTATGTGGCCAGACCTATTTATTATTATATTGTTGGGATACATATGCAAATGTATATGATATATGTGCGGCCTGCTAGACCGACATAGTTGGCTGCTTTAAATACCCAGTTTAGATAGGTGACTCTTTACTCCGTTGTCGCCTCTGCCCAACTCCATTCCCATTTGCTGCTCATATGAACTGTGAAATTATGCCCAGTAACTGAGACAGCACTGCTTAGTTAAGAACCTAAATTTGACAGCCTGGTAGCACTGGAAATTTAATGCCGCCTTTATTTCAGTGCTGAAAAAATGTTATATATCATTTGTCGTAGCGTTCATCAGCTCGAATACAAAATATAGGTCGAGCCTGAAATGGGGAAAGAAAGGAAGGACAATAAGAAGTCCAAGAGTGATTTGAAGCGCAAGTCGACGACACCAGAGCGCAACTTTGAGTTTAGGACTTATTTTCCAGGCGTCCTGCCGGAGCCGCTCGCCCAGCAGATGTTCATGGGCAATCTGGGCATGATGAGGAGACCAAACAGCGGTAGCAGCAGCACCACCAATCGTAAGCCTCGACCAGTGCGCCTCGTAAAGAAAGACTCGAAGCTCATTGGATCAATTAATCCCGTCATTGGCAACCTGCAAAGCGTATGTCAATTTAAGATCGTTTCGTATTAATCCATCTATCGATCCTTATCAATGCAGACGTTCTCTATTGCAGCAACTGTTAGAGGTGGAGACTGACATATACCGACAACTAGCATTGGGAAAATTGAAAGAAGAAAGGAAAATGAAAGAAGAACGGAAAATGAAAGAATGGAAAATGGAAGAAGAACGGAATATCGAAGAACGGAAAATAAAAATAGATCGGAAAATGAAAATAGATAGGAAAATGGGAGAACGGAATATGAAAGAGCTGAAAATGAAAGAACGGAAAATGGAAGAACGGAAAATGAAAGAAGAACGGAAAATGAAAATAGAACGGAAGATGAAAAAAGAACGGAAAATGGAAGACGAACGGAAAATGAAAGGAGAACCGAAAACTGCCTCCTGTGAATCGGGGTTGAGATGCAACGAATGCAATTTGTGTGAGAGCGTCCAATATCCGTGCGTTCACTGCTTCCAGCAGTTCCATCAGGAGTGCCATCCGGACGGTGGTCAGTACCAGCCACATCGCCTGTGCCCCCATTGCACCAGCCAACTTAACTTTAATTCATATTTAACTAATGCTGAAAGCGATGCCTAAGGCAATGACAAATAAACTAATTTTAGTTTGATATATCTATAGATTTAATAAATTTATAAGTTTAGAAATACATTTTACAATTGAATTAACCATTTGGAATGCACCAAAATGGCGAATGTTAGCAGCACCAGTCGCTTATGCGTCCAATGGCCTTGGGCTCCATTGCAGAGATCACCCTGGCAGAAGCACATATAAACTTTCTTATAATTGTAGATTGTGTCCGCGCATCGATCCATGTTGTCGTCCGGTCCACGCTGCACGCACATCCGCTGTATGGCGAGATCGTAGTCTGGATGGGGCAAAGAAAATCAGAAGATGTTAGCATGTTGTAATAAAATTTCATTTCGCATAAGTCAGCCAAATAAGAAAAAAAAAAAGTAACAAATATTCGATTTATTTAAATTGAATTTGATAATCATAAATTGAAATGTGGCAAAGAACATGAAACGCACGTGAAATTAGGTGGAGGCAAAAAAAAAAAAGAAGAAAAGTAAATGGTTTTTTTTGGCATGAGTTCCAATTGTGGCCAATTGGATATTTAGCGGTAGATGGTCTGGTCTCTCGCTCGCACTTACCGTCGAGGGCATAGGTGCCGCCACCCTCGATCACTTTGCCGCACCAGCCACTGGCGCAGGGTATGGCAGACAGGCCCGACTCCTTGTCGACATCGGTGGCGTTGAAGGTGAACGGATCTTTGCAGCTGCCCAGTTCGCCGCGGGAGCGGCACTGATAGCAGCGACGCAGCAGCGCTGTGAATAACGTTAAACGATCTCTGTTTACGAAACGATTTTTAATGCATTACGCAGTTACACACACACACACACACAGAGTTGCTACACAGAGTTTGCGCAAGTGCGTGGTTTGCCCATATGTATGTGTGTGTGTATGTTTGTATATGGGTATGTACCAAATACTTCAATGAGCTTCAAACTTGGCATACCGTTTGTTTGTAGCGCATTGCTGGCGATTGTAGCGAATATCACAGTTATAATGAATACAGACGGCTGCATTTTACTATTTTTTTACACTAATTGAGTATTTCGGGTCAGTGTTTATGAAATGCACTGAACGTAATAGTGAGAGTTTTAGTTGATGTTTGTTGGATTCCCTGTTGTTGTTGTTTCTGTTGCTGTTGTCGTTGTTGTAACGGGAACCAAGGTTGCCATACAGTAAATAATAATTCAACAGCGAATACAACAATGTGATTAGTGCTGCCACACTACTATCGCACACCTAATATCGCTGCCAACATTGCTATCGCACACCTAACAAAAGTTTGGCAACACTAAAATCAATTTTTGCCATTTTAACACAGTGTGTACACACTGTCTAGTTTCGTTGTATTATTTCAGCGAAAAATTCATCATCAGAGTATCGGGCGTATATTTTTTTGTTTTGTTATTATTTTGAAACAATAATAACTCAAAACCAAATATCGAGCACCAGATGCAGCAATTTTTGCACTAAACTTCATATTCAGTGCCACGGATCACATCTGCAAGCGGAGTGTACAAAAATAAATCGAGAAAAAGCTGCAGTATGTAGAAAGAAAGAAAGAAATGCAAAGAAACCAAACGAAACGAAATGAAAAAAACAAAAGCAAACGACAAGAAATTTTGCAAATTGCAAATTGTTCATTCTCTATTTATACAGAGCAGCAGTAGCAGGAGCAGCAGCACAGCAGCAGAGGGGCTGCGATTTGGCTGCAGCAGCTGTGCTGCGTAACATGCTGCGCACAGAGCAAAATGGATGTAACAATTAAATATCCATGTCGCCTTTGTCATTCCCTCTATGCGCAACGTAACCAGAAACGCAAACAAAACGGGCGTTTTCTAAGGAAGCAGACACCTTGCAACTGCAACGGCAACCGCTGCTATTTCTGCTGGTTGTGCTTCTGCTGCTGGGCTGCGTGCTCAAGTTCAATGCAACTCTGTTGTTGTTTTTGTTTTTATTATTAGAATTGAAAGTGTCTGTGCGTTGCTTATTTCTGTGTTTGTCTAACGCTTTTCGTGTGCCTCCCGCAGCAGCTGGCGCCCAACTGGCCAAAGGACAGGCAACAAGGAACAAGTACGAGGAGAGCAGCAAACGCAGCGGGCAAGAAGAGGAAGAGGTCGCCTGGAGCAATGGCATTGGACAGCGGCACGCAAACAATGACGGGCAGCAATGCGCTGACATCATCCTTTACGACAAACAAGAAGAAGGATGCCGCCGCAGATAAGGAGAACCTCTGGTGAGTTGCTAGTGGTGACGAGCTGAGCCAACTATATATGTATGTATGTTTGTGTGTGTGACAGAACTTATAACGGAGCAAACACAAGAAGAAGAAAAAGAAGCATAAAAAAACAGCTGCTTTTGGCCATCTATCGACTTTCTTTAGCTGACGTTTGCAATAATTTTTAGTTACTGCCATCTCGCTTTGACTACCCCGCTTCTTACTCGCTCTCTCTGTCTCTCTCTCTGTCGCACTCAGTTTTTAGTGTGAAACGTGCCGGGTGCAGGCAGGTGCTACTTACTCGCCCCACCAACCCAACGCCCCACAACAATTATTCGGGCTCAAAAAGCAGCTGATTTTCTGCCGCTGTACAATTTAAATGCATGTTGTCATTTTGCCTAACCTCAAACTACGTTTGGCTCACACAGGCACATGCATTGTTTTTTTGTTTTTTGTTTTGAAATTTTCTCTTGTGCGCTGATTTAATGAATTTGTGGTATGAACACAAACTTGATGCTAAAACAACAATTATAATCTGCATAGTGTGCGTGTGCGAGAGCGAGATAGAGCGAGGGCGACTGAGCAGAGTTGCCGACGATGATTCATGAAATAGCTAAAATTGAGGGCAGCGTCGCCGGCTGCGCAGTCGGCAGTGAGCACCTTTTGCTTTTGTTATGTTTCATAGGCACACATACGTAAATATATATATATACATATGTATAGATATATAGATATAGATATAGATATAATATATATGTGCAGAAGCTGAGCTGAGCTATCGACAATTCAACTTGATTTGGTCAGTTGACAATCCAATTGGAATTTGCATTTCCCAATGAACGCATAGTTGCCGAGTTGTGTGTGTGGGCGATGTTGTCATCGCCCAAGTATGTGCTCGTCTGGTGTGTGTTGCTGATAGGCGACCGTCAGGTGGCGCGCATATGTAGAACGTCTGCGACGCAGATCGATTTCCAATTGGAAACATATGATTGCTTTACCATGGAATAAACTGCAGCACATTCAATTGCTGAGAACTATCGAAGGTTAAATATGTTATATCTCAGATGTGTAGCAGAATTTGTGACATAATCCGATATGCATATTCAGTAAAATCGGCTTTAATTTTAGTTTTATGTAGATGACTTCAGCACATTGCTTGCTTAGTTCTCAGCTATCGACTTTCGGTTATCGATTGATTTTCATTGTATTTCTATGCAAATTCAATGTATGCTTTTGGATTTCTAAAAAAAAAAACGCTTTTGAACTAGAACCTTGATATTGGCGTATATAAATCGATGTGTATTATATGTATGTATAGATTAATGTATTCGTTAGGATTTATGAATGTTCTACAATTTCTCGATAAATACATCGTCGTTATCGTTGTCATCCCCGTTATCGAATTGGGTCCTTTGTTCCGGCTGCTGCTGCTGTTTCTCGAAATTGTTTTGTATGCGCTCCAACAGATCGGTGGCCACTAGTGCAAAGTCCTCCCACAAGGCATCTTGGGCCCCATCAGCTTCCAATTCTTCATTCGGCTCTGGTCCTTGCTCTGGGCCCTTCTTTTCCGCCTCCACATCCGCCTCTGTTTCCGTCTCCGTCTCCGTGTCATCGCCGGTGGGCAAACGCTCTTCGTCCAAATAATCAGCAAGCAGATCACTGATCTCGTCCAGAATGCTGCCGGTGCGACCAAGTGCCGTGGCGCATTGTGCATCAATTAGAAGATTCCATAGCGCCTGACACACGATGTTGGCCAGAAACCAATCCTCCTGCTCCAATGCACCGCGCAGCAGCAGCGCCAGCAGCTCAGCGCCGCGCAGCTGGAGAAACGGTGACCGCTGCTCGCCATCGCCCAGCAGATTGACCAGCACACCGATGGCACAGGTGCGCAGCTCATAGTCCTGCCCGCTCGTCTGCCGCGTCAGCTGTTGCACTATCAGCGGCAATCCGCCGGCAGCGCTGAAGCAACGACGCGCCACCTCGTTACGCGTCAGATTGCCAAGGACGCGCGCCAGCTCCACCTTGGTGGCCACAGCCGTCGCCGCACACTGCGCCAATGCGCTGGCCAACGCCGTCGTCAGCTCGGCAATCGAACTCTGCAGCGATCCAGCAGCTGGTGCTGGTGATAGTGATAGTGATGATGCTACTGTCGCTTGGTTGTCTTGGTAAAAGCACAAATTGTGCAAAGCGCCCAGCGTTGCATGCAACAATTCCAGCCGCTCAGCAGCAGCAGCTGGCTGTGCGCTCTGTGGCACAGTGTCCAGCGCCCTCACTGCACTCTGTAGCAGGCGCAACAGGACAGCGCCCAGAGCATTCACATTGCCCAGGGCAGCGCCCACCTCGGCATTGACGCTCATATTGGCCACGACACGGATCAACTTGATTTGGGCATCCACCAGCGCCGGTTCGCTGGCCGTCTGCCGTTCGCTCAGCTGCTGCAGCACATTCAGCAGATACTCCATTGCAACATCGTTGTGATAGTACTGCAGTTGCAGCATGTAGATATAGAGATATAGATACAGAAACAGAAATAGATGTAGATATAGATATATTGCATCTCACTCACCTGGACACGTGCCGACTCGTGCTTGGCGAGAATGTTGCCGAGCATATAGCCCAGACGGCTGAGCACGGCCAGCAGACGTTCGCTGCAAGGGCCACCGTTGGAGTAAGGGCCCAGGAGCAGACCAATGCGTGCCGCATAGTTCAGCAGGGATTCGCAGCATTCCGCATCCTCGGACAGCACACTTGAAATGAAAACAATTGATGATTGCAGTCCGATTTGTGGGTTGCTGACTGCTTCAATGCGCTTACCTCAGGGTGCGAACCACATTGGCCTGCACCTCCAGTTCACCCATGGCAACCTCGGCAGAGCGTATCAGATGCGGGCAGGCGAGCTGCAGTTGCAGTTGCAATCGTTGTGGCTGCTGCTGCTGCTGGGCAACATCGGCCAGGGCGCGCAACGCCGCCGACAGCTGATAGAGTGTGTGCAGAGGCGGACCGATGAGGCGTCTTGTGGCGCCCGCTTCGTTCAGCATTTGCAAATGGAGGATCATCAGTTCGACGGCGCCGTGACGTGCCAGACGCGCCACTAGCGTCTGTTGGCCATTCAGCTTGGTTGGTGTTGCTGTTGTTGCTGTTACAACAGCTGTTGCTGCTGCGATCGTTGCGCTTGCTGCCGGCGGCGTCAGTGGCTCCTCAAAGCCGATAGCCCAATTGCGATTGAGTGCATCATCGCGTTCCTGGGCGCTGCTGGCAGTGAGGAATCGAATGCAGCCATACGCATAAATGCATGCCTCCGGATCGTCCAGCGGTGAGGCACGACCCAGGCCATCGATCAGTAGTTCGAGTACATCGTTCTCATGGAAGAGTCCGTCGTGCTGCTCGTGGCGAGCAACCTTGAAGATTAGCTTGCAGGCGCCGGTCAAATTGCTGCCCGTTACGCGAAGCTGTTGAATTATCGATAAAATTGGTTAATCCATGAATTACCAAATAATGGATATGCTGAACCTGGACTAAATCGACCTATTAATATTTAGCTCTAGTGTTTCCCAGCTTCAGCTGAAATTCGTTTCAAATATGTCCAATTTCTAAATGATTGAAAACTTACGAATCAATTACCAATACCAATAATATCGATCGACACTAAACTATCCAATTAAAAGCCGATAGTTGGTTAAATATGGAAACATAATTTGCTTGGTTTGCTGATGAAATGCAAATTGTCTGAAGAATCCAATAAGCCATTCGATATACATGCTTGTGTCTAGTCTGTCGGTAAATCGATCGATTTAAAATCGCAATACATACCGCAAGGACGACGCGTGCCACAGCCAAAAGAACACGCGGCGCTGTGCACTCGACCAGGCCATAAAGACCGCCCAGGATGAAGACGCGCTTAAAGTTCCGCTCCTGTTTGCGCACACGCGTATATAGCTCGAGAAGGATCTGGAAAACAAGATGTGCCGGATGCAGGATAAAAAGACGATTACGATTTCTGGCAGGTTGCACTTACCGCATTAATGTGCTGAACAGTCTCGGCACTGCAATCCTTGAGACCCGCATGCTGCTTCAGCATCTCGATGAGCGTCTCTGAGCTGCACTGGCCAAGCAGTGCCCCATTTCGTGTGGGTGGCGTTGTGCCCACTCCCATTACCACTCCCGCTCCAGCTCCAGCTGCTACTGTAGTTGCCTGTAACGATGGCAATTGACGCGGGATAGCCAACTTCCCATCCGGAGCACGACGATTCAGGAGCAGCTCAGCATTTGTCAGGGGTGTCGATGGCGTTAGCGACTTGTGATTCTCAATCTGCAGATAACGCATGCTATGGAAACAAGAGGGATGCGGATGGATGGAGGGCGGGGATTAAGAGTGCATGTGGGTTGGCTGGGGGTGAGTTTACTTACGAGAAGGCGCTGGGCGGACGACCAGCCAAAGACACCTTGCCATAGAGCACACGTCCAGGCTCACGTGGCGTTATGGGACGACGTGTGCTGACCAGGCGAGCACCGCCCACTGCTGTCATCGATGCGGTTGCCGCTGCCGTTGCCGTTGTCAGATCGCCCAGATAGAGTTTCGCCTCGCTAATCAGCTCGGCAGATGTTTTGCGTCTGCCCATGCCCAGGCTCTGGCGCTGCAGAGTTTGTATGCCGCTGCCATTGTTGTCCATGCTCGCTGCCAGCTGCTGCTGTTCCTTGTACTCCTTGTGCAACTTGTGCTCCTGCTGCTTCTTTGTGGGCAATTCCTGTTTGATTTGTATTGGACGCGTTTCGCTGCGCGACCGTCGCTTCAGCAACACACTCATCCTGACCACTGACTTTCAATAACTGAACTGAATCGGGTCTCCTGCGGGTCTCTCCTGTCTGTAGTGGTTGGTCCACTATTTACGCCGTGGCGCTAGCAAAGTGCGCATTGGAAGTGCCAGTTCTATTAACCTGGCCAATTGTCTGCCGTCTATTTCTTACTGCCGTTCTGGCCACGCAGCCAGGCAGCCAGGCAACTTTCACATGCTTGAAAAAATATGTATATGCTAATATAATTTTCGTTTGGGCCTTTCGTGCACCATGCCAACCAGCCGGGAACCAGGGGGAGTGGGCTGGTGGCCACTGTTGGCGTCTCGGCCTAGGTTGTTGTTGCCTGCCACCCTTAGCCAGAAAGTCTGTCTAGCGCATAGTGTCGCACAACTTGAACAAAATGTTCGCTTAAATATTATACATTTAATATAATGCATATTAATATTTAAATATTAAATGTCAATATTGAGATAGTCAGATATAAACCACTGCAGATTTTCGATACATGTCAGATAAATGCTATTATTTGAATTGGTATTTTATGAAATTGTTGCTACATTGTTTATTATTGTTATGCATTGCGAACCACTGTGCGCTGTTGAACAATACCTTTGAACACACAATAGAAGCGAATAGTTAAAAACTAAAAGTCGAAAAGCGGGCAATCGATATTCGCAGTTCGCAGTTTTTGGCACGAAGGAGCTCCCGCGTCCAGTTCCCCAGTGGAGCAAACGCCATTTGCATGTTATTCCGTTAGTCAAGCAGTCAGTCAGTCAGTCAATTAATCAGTTGGCCAGCTAAACGCCAAATATATAAGTGGGTGAATTAGCGAGTTAGGGAATCAGCTAGTTGGGCAGTTAGCTGGTCACTTTTCAATCGAAACATATTAAATTAAGTTTAATTGAAGAGCCCTGTCCAACTAAGCATTCCTATTCGAATAAATACATATAAAGTATATATATATATATATATATAGAAAGAGAGAGAGAGAGAGAGAGAGAGCAATACCAAAATGAAACAAGGTCCGGCTCATAAATAGCAAAGGGATGCAATTAGTTTGATTGCTAAGCATGACACAGTATGCAGAATTGTGGTTTATGGCATGGCTTGCTGAATGGATATGGTTACGGATACGGGTCGGGTTGAGTTGAGTTGAGTTGGTTACTGGTGGTGACACGAAATTGGAGCAGACTTAATGTACATTGAAAAATTGTATAGCCAACGAAACTGAGCCATTATGGACACATTTATTCGCATTGCTCGTTGCAGGTCAGCGATATTGAATGAAGTACAAACACAAGGCAGCACAAAGTTACCGTCAAACAAATCTGTGCTAGTATTAGGCGATAATGCCACTGGTAAGACGACGCTCATTGCGAAGCTGCAGGGCGTGGAGGATCCGAAGAAGGGATCTGGCCTCGAGTATGCTTACATTGATGTCAAGGACGAGTACAGAGACGGTAAGATCAACTATTGCAATATTGCTATAGAGTAAACAGTATATATTATCATCATTATCAATTTGTTGCAGACATGACGCGCCTAAGCGTTTGGGTGCTGGATGGCGATCCAGGACACACAAATCTGCTGCACTATGCGCTGAACGAAACGAACTATGCACACACCCTCGTCATACTAACAGTCTCGATGACACAGCCGTGGGGCTGGCTCGAGCAGCTCAACCAATGGATCAAGGTGCTTGCCCAGCACATTGAGAGTCTGCAGTTAGATCCCAAAGAGAAGGAGGCGGCACGCCAGCGTTTAGCAACGACGTGGCAAAGCTACTGTGAGGTCGGCGATGATATGGATCCGGGTTCGCCGGTTAAGCGCACCATGCACAACACTTCCATCGATGAGGATGATCTGTTGCCGCTGACAGAGGACGCACTAATTACAAATCTGGGCCTGGACATTGTTGTTGTCGTCACAAAGGTGCACATCCAATATTTACAATGATGATTGATCAGAATGAATACTAATTTTGAATTGCATATCTACAAATTTACAAACACATAGACGGACTACATGTCAACACTGGAAAAGGAGTATGAGTACCGCGACGAGCATTTTGACTTCATACAGCAATGGATTCGAAACTTTTGTCTGCGGCATGGCACCTCGCTCTTCTACACGAGTGTGAAAGAGGACAAAAACTGTGATCTCCTTTACAAATATCTAACGCATCGAATTTATGGTCTACCATTCCGTACGCCAGCGCTTGTCGTTGAAAAGGATGCGGTGCTCATGTGTGTATTTTATGATCTGCCAATCTGTTAATCTGCTAATCTGTTATTTCATTGCAGTCCGGCGGGTTGGGATAGCCTCAAGAAAATAAGTATTCTGTATGAGAACATGCATGCGGTTAAGGCCGAAAATCATTATACAGATATCATCAAGGCGCCGCCCACACGAAAGGTGCTTATCGAAATATTTCGAAGATGGCACATAGAATTTGTGCTCACTTTTTAAACTTATCCCGATTGTGTTGCAGGCCGTTTCCAATCGCGAGACCGAGGTGCAGACGGAGGACGAGCAGGCATTCCTCGCACGCCAGCAGGAGATACTCAAGCAGGGCGGCCAAGTGCGCGGAGAGTCGCCGTTACGCTCGCAAGGAGCCAGCGCTGGTGGCAACAAGAGTGGACCACGCACACCCGGCAGTGCCGGTCAAAGTTCACCCAAAAAGGTGAGTGCCACACGGAATGCGGATATTGTATTTGTTAACGTTAACCACTGCTACCATTCAATTGCAGATTGATCCCAAGCTGACGCCCGCCGCACCCGGCAGTGAAGGTGTGCTGGCCAACTTCTTCAATTCGCTGCTACACAAAAAGTCGGGTGGACCAGCTGGTGGACCGGCTGGTCCCGGCAGTCCAGGTGGCGGCGGCATGTCCACGCCGCGCACTTCCAATGGCACAGATTCACTCATGACCGCCGAAAAGCTGGCAGTGCGCTCCGATGCGGCTGCCGAGCTGGATCGTTTGGCGCGCAGCGTTAAAAAAGATATCGATCTGTCCCAAAGTGAGTGCTGAATGCGGATTTCTCACACGACAGCAACAACAACAACAGACACAACAACAACAGCATCAGCAGCAACATCAGCAGCAACATCAGCAGCAACATCAGCAGCAGCATCAGTAATACCAAGAGCAGCAGCAGCACATAGTAAATTAAATCGAAAAATCGAAAAAAACAAAAAAACAACTCAAATGCACGGACTCATAAATTGAACAAAAAAAAAAGGATGTACTTTAAATTCGGATCTTAACTAAACGTCTGGCGACGCTGCTGCACATTCAATGAGCTAAAAAGCATTGCCACCTGTTTAGGCTATGTCGCGGTGAATATTGGATTGAAATTAGAAAAGAAATGACATTTTAAATTGAACGTGTGCATCGTTCTGTGAATTAGCATTTTATGAGTTCTGGGCATTGTGTAGGTTACGTATTACATAAATAAACATATACATATATGAAAAATATAAGACAAAATACACACACATTATAAAATGGCTTAGCTTGAGCAAGCAAAGTGAATAACTTGGGAGAGGGGACAGTGCGTCCTTGTCATGCTCCTTCTTTCCTACATGAATGTGCTTAATCTATAAATTGATATGCATACGTATATATATATATGTATATGTATATGTATATATGCATATGCATGATTTTTTTCGTTTGGTATTAGCGTAGTTTGGGGCCACACATGTGTATAATAAATTATTTAAATTATGTCATTTTTAAAATGTAATTTAGAATGTGTCAACTGTGCAATGCTGTTGCGCACTGAGAGATTTCAAAAGTACATGCCCGAAGTGTCGAGAGGGTTTGGAAAATGCTTATAGACACACACACACACACACACACGCCCTTACACCTAACTGTAATTGATAGCTTGTACGTATATTTTAATTATATTAATTAATTACACACACCCACACACACTGGCTTTATGTAATATTTGTTAGACTTTTTTTTTTGGCGTCCTAAAGAAAACTAAAGAGTTTCACAATAACAAAGTACAACAACAGCGAATGCAGCGTGAAGAAACACTAGCAAAGTTGATATAAGTATTTAAGCGAAAAAAAGCTGTAATGTTGCGCATTTTGTTCTTTGTAATTATTTAAAAAACAAAACTTTTGATTTTAATTTAGTCAGATTCATATTTTTTCTCGCTCAAAGCCACACGCGTTTAATGAATGTAGTGTAAAGAAAGAATGCATAAATTATTAAAAAAAAATAACAAAATGTATAAGTACTATTATTACAAACTAATTTTACTAAGCAATTTTTAACTTAAAGATGCACTAATTGAAATTCTTTTATGTGAAAAGACAAGCGCCAGCTAAATCAAAAATTCAAAGGATATCGCTATAATATGGAATAAAATCAAGAACGTTTTTGAAAGAAACACGATTTACACACACTCAGCAAAATCACTTTCGTTTTGATTCAGTTCTATTCTTAATTAATTAATTAATTATTATTTTGTGTACAAGTTTCGAAATCAACCAATTGCTTAATTCTGCCTTCAATTGCAAACAGTTAAAAGAGCGAGCGAGCGAGCGACAATGTTTGTACTTTTGTAAATCAGGTCAGAATTCAAGTTTAAGCCTCGCCGTTAACTCAAACAAAACTAAATTATTATTTTATTATTTTATGTTTCAAATTTTAATAACTTTTTGCCATATGCCTCTGCAACAACAGCGACTGTTTGCCTCTCGCTCTTTGCTGTGGTGTGTCTGAAAACATACAAGCAAAAACAGTAAAAACCCATCAAAAACAACTTTTGTGCTTCAGAATCTATTTTTATGTATAAACAAAAATGATTGCATATATAATAAATATTATTATATTACATATTAAATTACTGTGCAAATTATTGAAATTGAAATTGAAAACAAATGGTATTTATTCTGCAAGAATTTTACATTTTCCATTTTACAATTACAACAATGTCATAGGGAAATATCATGAACAGCAACAAAATACACACAAATCTGTTGACAATGTATGTGAACCAAGAACAAATTTAATGTTAATTCATACAATTTAATACATATATATATATCTATATATATACAATTATCAAATACAAGCAACAGCGGCAGCAAAAAACAAAAAACCGACGAAAAAATTAAATAAAAAATTTGCAATTAAATATTTGAAAAAAAAAACCGAGTAATCATTTAACCTAAAGCTATGGTACAGGTTGCAAGATTTTTGGCTCATATATAAATCTAGTAAACAAAAAAACAAAAATGCTGCAAACATATATTTTTGGGAATATTAACATAAAAAAACTACGTTATTATTCGGTCAAATTGTGAGATTTTTGATGATGATCCAATATTGATATTTATGATGCTTTAGGTTCGGTCTCATGCTTAAAACGAGCATAAGTTATTTGGCTAACTGTTTTTGGTCCTCCGACTAGACATTCAACTTAAATAATTGAAAAGTTCAACTTAATGGAAATTTGTTCATAAAAGAAACCGTTTCTTCTTTGATTTTTGATATATTCCTTAAAAATATTGAAATTCAAGTTGGAGTCTAGAGAAATCGCTGCCATTTGCCGCTGTCTACTTTTAGTGTATCTGTGTCTGAGTGAAAATGGCCAAATCTCAAACGGATATGCAATAATCGAAACTCGCAGCTTAGAGTAACAGGGGGAGGGGGAAGGGGAAGGGGAGCTCAAAAATCGTTGATATGGAGACTTTTATTAATGATGTTTTCAGTTGCTGTCATTGTCGTTGCTGCCGATGATTATCGAGTTTCAAAAGAATAAGCAAACGGCGTCACAGCATGGCTGCCAGCCAGGCCATAACATTTTCAAAACACATTGATATTTTCATTTCGATAATGATTTTCCTGAGCATGCAGTAATGTATGTATGTATGTATGTATGTATGTATGTATGTATGTATGTATGTATGTATGTATGTATGTATGTATGTATGTATGTCTCCCCAAGGCCTGTGTGTGTTAAAAATATATGAAAAGAAGGCGACTGGCATCAAAAGGGAACAGCTGCCAGCTGCTTTTCCCACGTTTGCCTTGATGGCGTCAAGGATAACACTTTTACTTGACCTTTGGGTGTGTGTGCGTTTGATAAATGATGACGCCGCCGTCGGCGTCGTCGCTTCTAATTCCGCTACTTTGTTTGATACTAACTCTCGTATTGTTTCAGTTCGCATCCCTGCACTGCGCTGTGTCCGCTCCGCTTGACTCGACTCCTCCATTTCGCCCAGTCCCGTTGTTGTATCGTAAGCGATGACAGGCGTCTGCTACGTGCTCATTGCGCTTATTGCTAGCATTGCCAGACTTAGGCCCGCTTGCCAGCCTGGATTTAGCTCAATATTGACATTGATGTTTATTTGATGTTCAGCTGTACGAACATACTGTGTGCCATGTATCAGTCCATGTACATACATATGTACATGTTCTATGTAAATAAAAGTGGGTCAACCACTTGAGGTACTTAATCATCAAAATGCATATTCTCCACACACATGCAGCATTTAGCTTTAAGGCACAGGGAATTTTACAATTGTGTAGTGTGAACATTGTTTTATTATTCATATTATTGATCAGTATGGATATACATAGTTAACGCCAGTAAATAATGCAATGGCTTTATTTGTATCTGTTAGTTGCGCGTTGGAATCTAATCAGATTTAATTGGAAATCAACGGTGTTTATTTCATATTCTAGAATCGCCGTGTTGAATTGGTCATTACCAGAGTGTTATGAGTGAGAGTTCAAGACGAGAGTCAGGCTGAGCTCCCTCTCATATATGTACATATGTACATTATATATAAATAAAACCAATTGTTGATGACCAGGAAAATAGGCAACGTAGACAATGAGAGGATCTGGATACAAATTGTGTTTGGTCTAATTGGGTTTTTCCTGGGTTTTCCCCAAATCATGCAACAAATGTTGGACCAATTTGCTTTTAAATACCCTCAGAAATCATTTTAATAATTCTTACTTTTAAATTTATTTTTAATTTGAATATTATTTTAAATTAAATAAAATTAAATTTTTTAAGTTTTTGTATTTTTTGTGTCGACTGACATTTAGTTGACAATAAATAAAATAAATAAATAAATAAATAAAATAAATAATTAAATAAATAAGGCTGTTGCTGCTGCCGTTGAGTGCATTATGTGGAATTGTATTTTGATTAAACTTTACAAAAATATCGAGTAAGAAATTGATCAAAGACTGGCCTTGACTTTCAGCATAGAAACACATTTGAACACCTTAATTATACCCAAGGGTTGCTTACAGTGTATTTTCAAGTCGAGCACTTTTGACAAGACAACTTATTGATAACATGAATAATTTTGTTACACATGATGCTGATGGGAAAATAACGCAAAAAAATATGTCGGGTTTAATCATTTTTTGCTCGGGTCATTTGGCCAACATTACAATAACTTGCACATAATATTAATAACTTAATTACGCCAGCAGCAGTATGCTTGACGAAAGACAGCCCAAGGTCAAAGTACCCGATGCCCTACACACATGCGGGCACATACACTTTTTGCCGCACTATGCAACATACGCACTCAGAAGTTCATATAAACAAATCGCTGTCTTTCAACGAACGGCACTTTAGTGAACAAAGGACATTAGGACACTACATGTAAATCATTAAACAGCTGCCGCTTTCTGTGGTCTTCAACTGGTCAAACCCTTAACGTAAACCCTGAGTGGCTTGCGCATGCTACGCGTACATAAAGAGCAGTCATCCAATAGACACAGTACAGAGTACAGTACAGAGTACAGAGTACAGTACAGAGTACAGAGTTTTGTACAGAGTACAGTACAGAGTACAGTACAGAGTACAGAGTACAGTACAGAGTACAGTACAGAGTACAGAGTACAGAGTACAGTACAGAGTACAGAGTACAGAGTACAGTACAGAGTACAGAGTACAGAGTACAGAGTACAGAGTACAGCACAGAGTACAGAGTACAGAGTACAGCACAGAGTACAGAGTACAGAGTACAGAGTACAGAGTACAGAGTACAGAGTACAGAGTACAGAGTACAGAGTACAGAGTACAGAGTACAGAGTACAGAGTACAGAGTACAGTACAGTCCCTATACTCCCTATACTCCCTATACTCTCTATACTCCCTATACTCCCTATACTCCCTATACTCCCTATACTCCCTGGTAGGAGTGGAGTGGGAGTTTTTATATTTACTCCCTATACTCCCTATACTCCCTATACTCCCTATACTCTCTATACTCCCTAGTAGGAGTGGAGTGGGAGTATATATATGTACAGTACAGAGTACAGTACAGAGTACAGAGTACAGAGTACAGAGTACAGAGTACAGAGTACAGAGTACAGAGTACAGAGTACAGAGTACAGAGTACAGAGTACAGAGTACAGAGTACAGAGTACAGAGTACAGCACAGAGTACAGAGTACAGAGTACAGCACAGAGTACAGAGTACAGAGTACAGAGTACAGAGTACAGAGTACAGAGTACAGAGTACAGAGTACAGAGTACAGTACAGTCCCTATACTCCCTATACTCCCTATACTCTCTATACTCCCTATACTCCCTATACTCCCTATACTCCCTATACTCTCTATACTCCCTATACTCCCTATGCTCTCTATACTCCCTATACTCCCTATACTCCCTATACTCCCTATAATTCTCTATACTCCCTATACTCCCTATACTCCCTATACTCCTATACTCCCTATACTCCCTATACTCCCTATACTCCCTATACTCCCTATGCTCTCTATACTCCCTATACTCCCTATACTCCCTGTACTCCCTATACTCCCTATACTCCCTATACTCCCTATACTCCCTATACTCCCTATACTCTCTATACTCCCTATACTCCCTATACTCCCTATACTCCCTATACTCTCTATACTCCCTATACTCCCTATACTCCCTACTACTCCCTATACTCCCTATACTCTCTAGTAGGAGTGGAGTGGGAGTATATATATTTACTCCCTATACTCCCTATACTCTCTATACTCTCTATACTCCCTATACTCCCTATACTCCCTATACTCCCTATACTCCCTATACTCCCTAGTAGGAGTGGAGTGGGAGTATATATATTTACTCCCTATACTCCCTATACTCCCTAGTAGGAGTGGAGTGGGAGTATATATATTTACTCCCTATACTTCTATACTCCCTATACTCCCTATACTCCTATACTCCCTATACTTCCTATACTCCCTAGTAGGAGTGGAGTGGGAGTATATTTATTTACTCCCTATACTCCTATACTCCTATACTCCCTATACTCCTATATTCCTATACTCCCTATACTCCTATTCTCCCTATACTCCTAGTAGGAGTGGAGTGGGAGTATATATATTTACTCCATATACTCTCTAGTAGGAGTGGAGTGGGAGTATATATATTTACTCCCTATACTCCCTATACTCTCTATACTCCCTAGTAGGAGTGGAGTGGGAGTATATATATGTACAGTACAGAGTACAGTACAGAGTACAGTACAGAGTACAGTACAGAGTACAGTACAGAGTACAGTACAGAGTACAGTACAGAGTACAGTACAGAGTACAGTACAGAGTACAGTACAGAGTACAGTACAGAGTACAGTACAGAGTACAGTACAGAGTACAGTACAGAGTACAGTTCAGAATACAGTACAGAGTACAGTACAGAATACAGTATAGAGTACAGAGTACAGTACAGAGTACAGAGTACAGTACAGAGTACAGTGCAGAGTACAGTACAGAGTACAGAGTACAGTACAGAGTACAGTACAGAGTACAGAGTACAGTACAGAGTACAGTACAGAGTACAGAGTACAGTACCAAACCAAATAAAAGTAAAATATAAGGCGCTAAAACACAAAATGTTTATTTATTGCAAATACACATTTCAGTAACGCAAGATTGATGAATAATTGTAAGTATATTGTTTTATACTGATATTACTATCTTTCTTAAGATATGCTGCAATAAATCTGATCGAAATTTTGGAGATTGCCTTCCATTATATCTTATAATATCCGTTGATCGGCTGAAATTGTAAAATCATAATCAGTGGTTGTCCACACACTTTCTTTATAGTCAATAGAATGGATCATTTTCGTCTTTTTTTAATTTAAAATTGTTTAAGTTAATGAACCTTGTTAATTGTTGTTATAACTAGTTTTAAGAACTCCACTTTTTTTGCAACCGAAATACGATTGTTTCCGGTGTCCAAAACCTCTCTTTACAAACTGTATGTATACAGAGCACTTACATATGTATGTATGTATATCTAACATGCGAAATATGTTATTTATTTAATGTACTTTTTCTCTTCGACTTCGCCGTATGTCGTCACAAATGTAATTGCCAACAGTTTTCCTTGACGACTTGATGTCTTGTTGCAACTAAGGATACTTTCGATGAACTTTACTTTTATTTCTTGCTGACCTTGCAACTGTTTTTGTTTCTCTTTGTTGCTGCAGATGCTGGCAACATGCAGTTGTGCTTTGAGTGGAAGTCAATTAGAGCCAATTGTAAAGTGAAGTGCGCACAAAACAATTGGTCCACAAAATACTTTGAGTCAGACGGCAACCCATTATTTCATATAAACAGATGCATTTCTAATCGCAAAGACAAATCTATTACTAAATTTGATGTAAAATAAGTTAGACAACAATTCGTATCATTATTAAACAATTTGTTACAAACGCTGTCTAATTTATTCATAATTATATAAGTCAATCTCAGAGATGATCTGAGCTAGAGATTAATTCACAATGAGAGTCCTCGATTGTCGACAACTGTCTCCGTTTCCCCAACATCGATCAAAAATTGGTTACCGATAGAAATCAATACAATTTCAAAAATATATACTTCTAGCCTTGTATGTTTAAATGTATTTATTTTATATACATATCGTATACATATGTATTCATAAACGCCTTCACCGAATATAAGCACAGTTTTCAAATGAAGTGCATGAGCTATGATGTGTAATGATTTGGGTAGAGAGTATCGGGCATAAGTTCATTGTGTGCAGACATTTGTTCATTGTTTGTGATTTGGGACTTCTGATTTGTGGCCTTATCTGAGCATGTTGCACGTTGGCTTGTTTGCTTATCTGTTTGTTTCCCGCCAGCTGTACGCTGTCAACTATGTTTGACGGCACAGCTTTTGTTCAAGGCCAACTTTTTCTGCGCCAGATCCGCGTATTCAATCACAATTCATACGCCCGTCTGTCGTAAGCAGCAATTAAGCTGTCATTATGTCTAAATTTCGGAGAACCATGAGTTTTGCCAGAATAACAAATTAATACCTAAATACAACTTGTGCGGTTGCTGCTTTATGAAAATTAGCTACTATAAATTGAGAAAAATTGTTATGAAGAAGTCACGACATACATATATACATACATGGTGAATATTTCAGTATCTGATATTTAGAGAACTTAATTTAAAAGCCTGCATCGCAGGAAACTTCCCCCTAAAAGGCGAATCAAAAAAGTTTCATTCAATTTAAGAAAAATATTAAAAAAAGAAGACATTAATAAATGTTAGACGATCTCGCCGACTGGCTTGATAATCATCTCGTGCACTTGCATATGTGGAGGCGTCGAAAGGGTAAACAATATTGCTTGGGAAATATCCTGGGGCTTTAGCATTGTTCTTCCAACAGCGTCACGGAGGTTGTCCGGCAGAATCTCTGTATCCACAACACCCGGACTAATACTCTGCAAGTAAAAAAACGAAATCAATTTACTATAAGTGTTATAAATAAAAATATATAATTTTACATAAACTGCAGAGCCTATCGATATATGTATACCATATATCTCACAGTCTTAAGCAGACGTTCTTCAAAGATCCGCACTTAACCGCCCCTCTTAGATTTTGAGCTGGTCATCTCCTTATATTTGAACTAAACTAACTATCTGATATTACACTGATATCAGAGTATTCCATATTGAGTATTATTATTGTGTTTCGTGGTTTGCCTCACCGTGATTTTAATACGCGTTCCCAGGCCAATGAATTCCTGGCGATACATTTCGGTTAAAGCGGTGACCGCATGTTTGCTGGGCGCATAGATATTTATATTGGGTGCCTGATTCGCTGTGGGACTAAACAGCCTGTGGCCCAGAATGCTGTTGATAAGGATAACGTGACCATCGAAATTGCGCTGCTTCATCGAGCGAAAGGCGCGCTGTGTGCAATTCACGATGCCCATTATGTTTGTCTGCACCACTGTCTGGGCCGTTGCGATTGGCATGTCCACCAGTCGGCCGGTAAGCGCAACGCCGGCATTGTTCACCAGTATATCGATGCCGCCGAGCTGCTTTTCAATCGCATCAAAGGCCTCCTTCACCGAACTCTCATTGCCCACATCGCAGTGGAGCGCAATTAGCTTCTCTCTGCGTGCAGCCGGCAACGATTTCTGCAGCTCCTTAACACGTTCAACGCGACGGGCCAGCCCCACGACAACCAGTCCAGCATTCACCAGATCCAACGTAATGGCCGAACCAATTCCAGAACTGGCTCCGGTTACAACGGCAACGCGATTCTGCCAGCGATCCATGTTTACTTGTTGCCTCTGTCTCAATCAACTAACTAGACGGAAGTGCCCTAGAAACGCTGAGCCGACGCTTTAAATACCAACAGATCGTTAGCTGCCGCTGTTGTTGTTAGCATCTTTATTGCGTGTTCAATCACAATTCGAAAGCACCACTTAAGCTGTAACCAGTTTTTTTAGAATTGGATATTTACACCCAAATATAACTTGTGCGGTTGGTTATAATTTACCTATGCATAATTAAAATAAATTGATTTCGTGAATAAAAAAGTCACGTCGAATATACAGTGAGGGACAGCTCACGTCGACCAGTGTTAAAGAAACCCCAGTTTATTGGGGTCATATATTAATTTTGGTGGTTAATATATATACCTACCATCGGTCTTTGGAATTTTTGAAAAATAATAAATAATTAGTTTATGGCAGGCAATTACGTTTTTTCTTTGACACTGGTCGACGTGAGCTGTCCCTCACTGTACATATGCGTATGGGCATTCCAATATATCAATATCTGATATTTATTATTGTTCAAAATTATGTTAATTTACATTCAATGCAACCGTGCCTCGTCCCTCATTAATGCGTACCAATTATGCTAAGCAACAGAATTATGTTAAGCAACAGAATTATGTTAAGCAACATAATTATGTTAAGCAACAGAAGTTAGTCCCGAATAAACTTTGCTTGGGTACACAACGACGGTGGTACTTTGGTTTTATTATCTTATCCAGGCATTCCATGATGCGGGCAAACTTCGCTTCAACAATTATCAATTGGGATACCAGCACTGCTACCTATTAGGTCTATTGTGCCCCATTCTGAGCCTATAGTTCCTCCATCAACCCCAGCTCCTGCATGAATGCTAAAATCTTTGTTGGGTCGAGGGCTTCTATATCTTTGAATCTCAAACCATGCATCCCTAGGAGGCGATACATTCTGCCAGGATGTGCATTGAGGATTCCTCCACCCCAGCAAATACAGGAAAAACGCAACAAACTATGATGAAATTGACTTGGACGCTATGCCATCAACTTCTGGTGATGCTTGTACAGCACCACAAGCATTAGAGGATCTGATGTCAGATTCTGACTCAGACATCGAGTCAGTTGATATGGCAGAGAAGAGTACAGTGGTGCCTACTTCCCCAATTTATCCGCCGATTGTTGACGATGAGGACCCAAATCTAAACGCTGCCGCCGAGATCCGTGATTGTTCTCAGTCAAATACTCGCACTGCTGAACTTCTGCCTACAAGGCCTTCCAAGCCTCCTCCACTTATTGCTGAGGGTATCACCAACGTTGTTGGACTGCTGGCATTTGCTCAAATACAGTGGTTGTGGTACTGTAAAAGTTATGCCAAGTGGTATTGACGGCAATTCAGAGATTGTTCACGGAGAAGCGAATACCTTTTCATTTCTACCAACTAAAGGAGAACAGAGGTTTCCGAGTGGGGATCAGGGGACTGCATCCATCGCTGCAGAAAATTGATTGCCTCAGAGATGAGCTGGCCAGATCTGGGCACGCAGTCCGTGGTGTCCAAACCATTGTTAGTCACGTTAGCAAGAAGGAGCTGAACCTTTGTTATTTAGAGTTGGAGCCGGCAGCGAATAACAAGGAGATCTACATTTCTCTTGAATGCCACGATCGACATTTGGACATCCTCCAGTGCCAGGAATTTGGCCATACTATGAAATATTGTCAAAAGCAGCATCGCTGCGTAATGTGTAAATGTGGTTCAGCAAATGCAAGTCAGGTGTGCAAGAAACCATTGGATGCTGACCCGAAATGTGCTATATTGCTCACGGATCGCGCAGACCCTTGAATGTCATTTTGTATGCGAGGTGGCACTCGATTTTCAATTTTTTAGTTTTTGGGCTTGATGACTCACCTTTCGTAAAGTGGGTAGTTCACCAGTTTTGTAACCACAGCCCGCAAAATGTATGATGCAAATCTTAAACAGGGTATAAATGTCTCGACATCCAAAATTCTTTGTTTCTCGACCTGTACACAATACGTATACATGCAAAGATAGGTTTCAGCGGGATCATGTCATAGTGCGTAAACGGCTGTTTGAGCAAACTATAGCATGTCGAGACAATGATACCACTCCTAAGATTTCCACTAGATAATGTTTTGGACCAACATTATCGGCGTTAATATAAAGTATTGTGGGACCCAACCCATTTCCTTTTTGTGTTCGTTGGTGAACAGTGTAAAATATTCATTTACGTGCAATGCTACATGCAAAAACTGCCGTTATGAGCTGCTTAACAAATAGGTTCGCGTTGTGTATTTTTGTGATTAAGCTGGACAACTATGGTTACTCGATAAGCTCGGCATTTCAGCACCAATACGCTGTGTGGTCTTGGCGGCGGCCTAATGCCCAACGGTGGTCAGCAGCAGGGCCTCAGCAGGTCCGCCTTATTCGAATCAGTCGCCGCCGCATTCGGCGCAGAGCAGCTTGGCAGTGTCGCTACACGCCTATCTGGTTGAGTATGTATCTCTTTAACTTGGCCAAGAGCGAGTAACATGCTTAAACTGTAACTATCATAAGTTCGAAATTTAATAGTTGAATAGTTCTTTTGAGTTGAATGAGGACCAAAACTGCTTACGAAAGCAGGACATTAGACTAAGCTTCCTCATGATGGATAACTAAAATCATGTAGAGAATATATGCCCATGAATGTGTATTGACCCAGGCAACTTGTGCTTGACACAGCTTTTAGCCAGTAGAAGCAGAAGCTTTGGCCTAAGAGCTACCAATTGACACAAAGCGCCCAAAGTCAACTGCCAACACAAACGACAATGCACAAACACACACAGATTTCAGCGTAGAGACAGCATTGTGGCCAAATCGGTTTAGGCCAACTGGAATAACAGGCCAACATATACACAAGCTAAAACGACTCCAATCTTCTAGACTCCAATCCAATCTAACACCGACACAATTGAATTTGAGTAAGTTGGGTGTCCCAAACACACACACTTTTCCTAACCAATGATAGACTCTGATATACCCAGCTGCAAGTTCGGGGCTCAGAAAAATAATAATATTTTTTATGTAAGTGTGTGCCAAGAAAAAATTAAAAAACATTGTTCCGACTACGCGTCTATTTCCGAATTGGGAGGATAGGGTATTAAATCGTAAATGTGAACTATGTGAATTTAGCTGCAAGCAAATTTCTGCTCAAAGTTGGGCACTGGAATCCTTTCCTCTTTCGGTAATTATTTTGCCACTTTAAGTTCAAATGCTTTCGCAACTTTTGGCCATTTATAGTCAATGCCAATGCTCCACGATTGTGGCCAACATAACCGGGCAAGTTTATTTTGCCATTTTCTGTAATAGTGGGGGCGAGCAGTAGCCAAACAAAGACAGCTGCAGCACCCCTTCGGGGCAACGTAATGCGATTGCCGTCCCTTTTGGCAACGTCCGCCTACATCAACAAATGCAACGGCTAACATATTTCAAACAACTCCGCTCCCAACACTCCCTTAAAAGCCACTACCCCTTCACTGAGGCATTCGTTTGTTTGCCAACTTGATGAACTATGTGCAGGATGCTCCTGCTGATTTTCTCTTTGCTGCTGGCTTTGGCATAGTTCAACTGCAAAAGCACTCAGCAATAAGTACCAAAATTGTATGTATATATAGTACTATAAGTGGCCCTGGGTCAGATCATAAAAAATTAACACATTTGATCACACAGCTTTACACTGAGCAAAAAAAAAGTTGCAAGATATACATTCTTCAATTTTGTTGCCGGCTCTGAGCCGAACCGGTTCGATGCTGCTTCTAATGCTGCAGCTCCTGATAATCAAAATTCAGAATCAACTTTTTTTTTCTCCAAACAAATTATACTTGAGCAATTTAATATTAATTTATTTATTTTTAGCCATTATTTTATTATCATTTTTTTTATGTGTAGCAGTTCATGACTTGCGCATTTGAAAATAATGCCACTTTTGTCGTAAGCACTGCAACCGAAATGGACTGCTTGTAAAATATGTGTGCTTACAGAAGTTAACGTATTGCAAAGGAAATTGGTAAAGTCGCTGCAGCTGCCAAGATGGACTATAAATTAGTTAGCAACTGTATAAAGTCTAATGTACGTCGGGTTTTATGACACTTTAGCTAATGATTGACATTTGAGCATAAGCATGGGAGAGTTGGTTCATTCGCTGTTGAAGCTTAAACAATGAAAGTTGGCTGATACACTCAGCTTTGGTATTGAAAATGGAATACTTGGAAAAGTGCCCACATGCTATTTTCCGCCATTGCCAATGGTTTGCCAATCTCTTCATCCGAAATGCAAAAAGTATGCTAAATAAATGAAGGATGAACTTGTTACCCTCCCCAGATGAATTAGCAAAGTGATGAATTAGCTTTAAACTCGCAATGCTTATGTAAGAGCATCATTTGTTCAGGCTAAATCATTTTATCTTTGCATTTAGCGAGTTCTCACTTTTTATTCATTTTATTCTTATACTCTTGTAAGGGGTAACATCATTTTGTCATGATATGTGTAATTCATTATATATATTCTCTTTCAGTATCATTAGCCGGTTGCCTATTTTTTGAATAAGTTTTACTATCCCAGTTTTAAGGCTATAATATTGCAACTTTTGAAAAATTCGTCTCTACCACTCGAGACTCAATATCCATATATCATATCATATGCAGGCATACTGGTTACAATTCTTAATACAATCTAACTAAACAAACATACAATATTCATCGGGTGGTGAATATGAAATATGTTTGCAGATTAACGGCGATGTATAAGGGTATGTCATCTTTGGCGTGCCCAAAATTACCATTTTTTCTTATTTTTTTGTAAATGCATGATAACATTTTTGTAAGGTTTGTTACGGTCTGATTTACTGCGTCGAGAACAGGCAATTTAACTAGAACAGTCGTTGTTGCATCACCAAGGACATGAACACCGACACGGACACGGACACGGACATGGATATGGATATGGACAGGGGCAGGGACAGGCACAGGCACAGGGACCAGTCTGACTGACACTCGTCCGTCTTTCTAGACTCTCTCAGACCCGCCGCCCCATTAAGCGTGTGCATGGCTTTAGTCTCTGCTACCATTATCAACACCGCCGCTTTGCGTTTTCATCTTGTTCTCGTGTTCATATTCTTATTATATATATATATATATATATGTATATATTATATATATGTATATATGTATGTATGTGTGTGTGTGTGCTGACTTATTTTACTTGTTGTTCTCGTTTTGTTGCTTAGTCTGCTTTCGCCTTCGTTTCCACTCAGTTCAAGTGTTTTGCATTTCATGCTTTGCACAAGATAAAAGACAACATTTTTGTTGTTGTACATTGTTGTCGTTGTTGTTGCTGCCACGTCTTCGTCATTATCATCAGCGCTGCAAGATGACAGTTGCCGTCCTTTCAAAACTTAACACAGTAGCCAGCCAACAATCCAAACGACAAGGATACGAGACAAGGCAAAATTAAAAAGTCTAAAAAAATAAACAAAAATGGTATTCATATCTGATATATCCTACAAATTGAATAATTCGCTTTATATATACATATGTAAGAAGCAGTTGCCTGCCATTGTTGTCGCACCATTGGCATACCCCTAGTCATTTTAATATTTACAGGGTATGTGCACCCATGCGAAACGAACTGTCATTTATGGCCATATAAAAGTTGTATGCTAAATACTTAACATGGAATGACCTGAATTAAGTGTAAGTGACTTTAGGCTCATTATTTTTCCATGTCCTCCATTCGTCACCCATTTTCACCATTCACCAACATTTCAACAGACATTCTCATTTAAGATAGACTTCCTTGAGTCATTGTGTTAGGTTACATATGATAAGTGTAGTAGACTGCTGAAAATACTTAATGCTGATTCCAATCTTAAAACAAGAAACAAACAAATTTTAAAACAAGAATAATTAGAACAAGATGGTTACTTTAGCCACGCCGAAGTCGTGCTTCTATTTAAGCTTTATGATTTAGTAGACCTGCAATGAAATTTACTGTCCAACGGACAGACCAACAAACGAACATAATTATATCGTCTCTGTTAAAGTTGCTGATCATTAATACATATACAGGATGGGGTCGGAGACATCCTCTTCAATGCGTAATAAGCTTCACGATGAAATTATACAATCCTTTACGAGGGTATAACAAGTTTATAAGCCAATAGCTAATCTAAATAATTGCAGATGGCTCTGGCACTCAGATAAAAATCACACTAAAAGGAAAATCATCTTGAAACTAGAAAAGTGTTCTGCTATTTAGAACACAATTTTCAGACATTCGAAAACTAAATTTTCTTCAAATTAAACAGACTTTTAGAAATTCTGATAGAAGTAATAAAAAGGAAGGGAAGAGTTCACGTATGTTTTTCCAATTTACATTCATTTATGAATTGAATTTATAAAATATCTAAAAAAAAGTTATATGTGAAATCTTACAATACTAATTTTTAAAACAATAATAATAAATAAGCTAATGTTACAAATTATGCTTAAGCACCCTAGAAAATGAGACAACTTTTTTTTAGAAAAATCCAAAAGAAAAACCATGTTTTCCAGGAGGAAACAACCTCACGTGCTAGAAATGTACTTTCTGAATATTGAGTTGAGCAGTCATTGGTGACGAAATTATTTCGATTTCCTACAATTAGGTGCGATTTATTTTGAGTGTATGTATCCCACAAAAGTCAGTGAGTCGGCCATGGTCAATACGAGTAGCACTTAATACTGTGCCAGCTGCTCTTTGCTTGACAAATATTTGAACTTACGCCCCATCGATATACTCGACGCAGAGCACTGAGAACACAATGCAACACTTGTTGTGCAATACGGCGACACGAGTTCGCAGCAGGAGAAGCTCTGTCTGGGTCCCTTGTAGTGCTTAGGTTGCTGGGTTAGCCATCGAGCATAGTTCAACAGCTTCGTCTTGACAATGGCAATTTGCAAATATTGTTAGCCAACTGGTGCACATTATTTTTGGTTGGATATTGCTCAAATTATGAGTTGCAAATGTGCATTTCTCAAATCCTTTGTAAATGGCCTGTGAAATATTCTGAGCATATTCAGTATAAAGTAATGCCTTCAGACAGATATAAAGAAAAAAGAGCCTGGTTCTCAGAACTATGATTTTGTATTTTGTTAAAAGTAGCCTAATACTTTCACAATACTTTAAATAAGTACGAAAACCCACCCTTGAATTGGAAATATAATTGATGTACATATACAATTTCTGGGTCAATGTTGGTAAATGCTCATTCTGAGTGCAGAGCATTCTCGATTTGGTTTGTATTATGATAACGTTCATGTTATCTATTTCTGGATTGTATTTATGTCATTATCGCAACACAAATTCACAAATTCACACCAATTATAAATGCAATGATGCTGAAACAAATAATAATATTCGAAACTGACATAAGCATTTGACGGATAATACCTGTTTTGCAATCGCAACGTGCTAAGTGGCAACAAATATATGTGATTGTCAAGGGCGTACACAACTCAATACACATATAAACAAATCGAATTCGTACCATCCCCCACTCCCCCACCATCCAGAAGTCTCTTTACAAAAAGCTGAGTATACCCCTGATAATTGTGCTTCACGTGCTTCATTTAATGAATGCTTTGAGCGATTTTGATGATTCTGATTAAATAAGTGCAAGTCTTTTACCCTAGAGCTACGGACGAATAATACTCAATCAGCACTGCACAAAAATGGGAAGACTACAATTAGAAAAACAATTTTTTTGCGCCATTTATATTTATTTTTATAAAACCGAAGATTGTGTCTAAAAACCGAGAAGTTTCTTTTCTCAATTCCTTGGTACATATTTAAGCAATTTAGAAAAGATATGTATAATTTATAAGGTGTTCTTTATGGGTGTATATGAAATTCTTACATTGCTTTTTGTTGCTTATATTATTATTAAAAATGAGTACTTTAAGATTCCAGATGTGCACACTATTAAAATATTAAAATATAAATTCATTTAGTTTATTTTAAAAAATGCTGCAAAACTCGAAGTCTTTCAGAAATTTCTTCTATAATAAGGTTTTACATTTGTATGTTCCAGAAATTTCTTTTTTTTTTTAAATATTCATATTTCCAAAAATATTAGCAAGGAGCATTTCTCGTTTTAGAATTTTTTAAATTTTTAGAAACTATTTCTAAAATAAGATTTTTTGTCCAGTTTTTAAGGAAATTTTCAAGATTCATGCCGATTTTTTTTGAGTGTTGTTAATCGACGGTGCTTACTTATCAATAAGATTGACATGATGCGATTGCATTCAAACAACCCATTTCCATATAACACATTCAAGGGTTAGAATATAGACACAGATACAGACCCATACACATATATACAGATACTGACACAAATATAAACAACAGCAGCAGCAGCAGCAGTTACATTATCGATCGATCAGTGAACACGCAACAACTTGCTAACATGCAAACAACAACAGCTAACGATCTGTTGGTATTTAAAGCGTCGGCTCAGCGTTTCTAGGGCACATCCGTCTAGTTAGTTGATTGAGACAGAGGCAACAAGTAAACATGGATCGCTGGCAGAATCGCGTTGCCGTTGTAACCGGAGCCAGTTCTGGAATAGGTTCGGCCATTACGTTGGATCTGGTGAATGCTGGACTGGTTGTCGTGGGGCTGGCCCGTCGCGTTGAACGTGTTAAGGAGCTGCAGAAATCGTTGCCGGCTGCACGCAGAGAGAAGCTAATTGCGCTCCACTGCGATGTGGGCAATGAGAGTTCGGTGAAGGAGGCCTTTGATGCGATTGAAAAGCAGCTCGGCGGCATCGATATACTGGTGAACAATGCCGGCGTTGTGCTTACCGGCCGACTGGTGGACATGCCAATCGCAACGGCCCAGACAGTGGTGCAGACAAACATAATGGGCATCGTGAATTGCACACAGCGCGCCTTTCGCTCGATGAAGCAGCGCAATTTCGATGGTCACGTTATCCTTATCAACAGCATTCTGGGCCACAGGCTGTTTAGTCCCACAGCGAATCAGGCACCCAATATAAATATCTATGCGCCCAGCAAACATGCGGTCACCGCTTTAACCGAAATGTATCGCCAGGAATTCATTGGCCTGGGAACGCGTATTAAAATCACGGTGAGGCAAACCACGAAACACAATAATAATACTCAATATGGAATACTCTGATATCAGTGTAATATCAGCTAATAACAGGTGGCGAAAATATCTTGTTTGGGGAAGTGGGGATGCGACGGCAGTCAATGGATCTCCTTCTCGATCGTGGCATCATCATTAATGTACATTTTGAATATGGTGACTTCAGATCTAACACTATTATCACGATTTGTGAAAAAATGGATGGAAATTTGCGGTGGCCAATTTGCGGAAAGGGATTATTAGAATGCACCTCCCAAATTTGAAGAGTACCGCTTTAAATGTGGTAGTTAAGTGCCTTCGCCATTTTCGGAGCGATATTGCGCGTGACCCTGAAATTTGATTACTAATCTCGGTAGGAGGCTAAGAGCAATTAACCTTCAAAGTTTGGTAGTTGTAGTTTTTTTTTAGTTCAAATATAAGGAGATGACCAGCTCAAAATCTAAGGCTTTCCGATTTCTAGAAGCGGAGTGGCTGGGGGCGGCTTAAGTGCGGATCTTTGAAGAACGTCTGCTTAAGACTGTGAGATATATGGTATATATCGATAGGCTCTGCAGTTTATGTAAAATTATATATATTATTTATAACACTTATAGTAAATTGATTTCGGTTATTTACTTTGCAGAGTATTAGTCCGGGTGCTGTGGATACAGAGATTCTGCCGGACAACCTCCGTGACGCTGTTGGAATAACAATGCTAAGGCCCCAGGATATTTCCCAAGCAATATTGTTTACCCTTTCGACGCCTCCACATATGCAAGTGCACGAGATGATTATCAAGCCAGTCGGCGAGATCGTCTAACCTTTTTGCTTTTGGTTTTTCTTTTCAAATATAAGAACACCTTAAACATTCCTTAACACATCATGTTTCTCTAAACAAACCAAACGATTTTTGAAGGAAGGAAGATAAAAAGTAATGGAGAGATCAAATAATTCGAATTATAGGCTCATCCTTTTTGTACTGCTACCATGTTGGTGTACTCGCCCACCCTACCACGATTCTGCGGGCCTATGCAAAAAGCAGAATCCCTTAGGAAGCCCTACGCCAGCTATCCTATCTCCATCAGGAGTTGCAGGTCCTCCACTCAGTAGAAAAAATCAATGCATTCTTATAAGTCCATTCTCTTTATTAGCTATAAGCACACTGATGCACTCAATGTTCGTTCACCCATCCAACGTCGATCGACCAACTTGGTGGTTAAGTATGAGTGGAGATGAATATGCGCTCGCCGGGATAGCTTTTAAGAGAGGCTCTCTTGCGCAATGCGAACTTAGCAATCAGCCTATGATAGGCAGCTCCGCCGGGGAAAAGGGTGAGGCAACGGCGACCTTACTGGACCGAGGCTTAAACGCATTGCTTACAGCTAAGATTTGCTGATAACGATCCGACCAAACTCGATATTAAGTCCAGAATAATTCCAAATGAACTAAGTTATTTGAGTCCAAATTAGTTAAGTCCAAATTAATTAAGTCCAAATCCAAATCAATCCAGTACAAATTAATCCAGTACAAATTAATCGCCCATTCTAAAGAAAAACATTTATTTCTCCTTTTCAATGGTTATTAATTAAACTATTTTTGTTCTTTACCCTTGATAAACTCTTGAATGGGCACCGCTGGATATATATTATATTTTCCTTTTTTCACCTTAATTTGTTTTCACTGCACACAACTGGTTTGTTCAAGGGCTTTGAACAGAAAGAAATCTGTCTGAGGCCCAAAGAACTTAAGCCCTCACGATTTTCAGAAATTCACTTTGTCTCGGTTTTTCAACAATTTTTTGGTTTCTTTGCTAATCACTTTTGTTTTCTTTTAAAAGCTTAAGCCTCTCGCTACCAGATGGCGCTAAAGGCGAAACACAACAAATCATTGCCCCTTTTTAGGCGGAAACAAATATATTAGGGACTCGACCAGCGACTTATTACACAGTTACTAAATATCCAATTGGCTTAAAGATTTCGTTTAAAAACTATAACACGGAGTCGATGCAAAGAACTAATAATATTTTCTTTAATTTTTTATGTTCTTATATGGTTATTTACATTTAGAATTACAATTACAAAATACAAATGCAGTGTAAAAATCGAGGGTGCCGGGCAGGGGTTGTTGAGGCACTCATTGATGTCACCCTCACAGTGTGCGGCCACAAATCTGGGCGGACACGCGCAATCGAATCCACCGACGCGATCTATGCAACTATGTGCCGGGCACACAGTCATCATGATTCAGTTCATAAAGGATGCCAGTGGACAGTTGCAGCTGAAGCGTTGCACGAGATTGTGGCATGTGCCGCCACTCTTGCAAGGATTCGGTGTACAATCATCGATGTTCAGCTCAAAGTTCTGGGCCTGGAAACGTTCCTTCTCCACAAGTTCCGTTCCACTTTGCCGCTATCTTACCGCATCACATGGCAATGCCAATTTATTTAATATGCCGTACGTGAGTTTCCGTCTTTGGACCTATTTGTGATTTGGATTCAGCTGGCTCTAGCTGGCTCATGACTTCGTCCTCTTACGCTTACCGTCGGCTTAGATACTTATGCAAGCAGATTGCGACGCATTGTATTGCAGTCTTTACTTCTTTCTGCATCACATCCAAAATCAGCATTTTGACCCTTTTTTAAATTGCATGCGTTGTTTGTTTAGACTGTTTACAGATTCAATTTGTTGTTTGTAAGTTTGTGTTTAGCAGAACAGATAGTAAGTAATGACCAGTTGATGCTTTACAGAGTGTTTACTATTCGATCAAATCAATTTCTCATTTTATTTCTCTTCCTTTCTTCGCATTTCATTTCATTTCACTAGACGTTTTCAAATTTTTCGCTTGAGTAAGTTTTAGCAGCAGGTCCGACTTCAACTTTAACGACGAGCGTTTTTTATTTCAATTTTTTTATGTTCTCTGCCCAACCATTTCTAATAAGCATACCGGCTAACATGTGAGCCTGACGCAGGCTCCCCACTTGGACTTGGACTCGAACAAATGGGGCAATGAAACAGGCAACAGCGTTGCAGTTGGACCTAACCGTATGTGTAATACTCTATATATGTATGTACATATATGTATATATATTTATATTTTCAACTTTCGAGTGCCCAGCCCCACAAGCAACGGATCCAAATCCTGATGTGGATTACGCAAATGTTATGATAGGCAAAACGTTGGTTCCAATTCCAAAAACTAATTGATATAATGCCATATTAACTTTTTAACAACGTGAAAGAATATTTTGATTGATAATAAAACTATTAGCAACTCAAATTAAAAAATTAAAAATGTTATTTAACTATGTTTTTTTTCTGTTTTTTCAAGTATGTTTCTTTAACAGAATTTCGCGAAGTGTACGTACACACATCATGAATTTTGTACAATTCCAAAATATACTCTCTTGTTTGTTGTTAACAGAGTATACAAATACGTTGGCATTGTTCGGTTAAAATATTCGCTTCCGACTACAGAGCCTTGTGCACAGGTGTTAGTTATGTGGATCGTGTGTAGGACTATAGTTATGCGAGTGAGAGTGTGAGTACGAGTGTGTGTGTGTGTGTGTGTATGTGTTTGAGGTTCATACAGCGTCAGTTAAATAAACAGAGCTGGTCGACTAGCTGACTGACTATTTGGCTGACTAGCCGTGCAGCTGGCTTGCTTGTCCTGCCAGCTTAGAGAGTTAAAGCATAATTCGTCAAGGACAACGCAGGCGAATTATGTTAAAGTTTATGTATCTGAGTATGTCTGCTGCTGCTGCTGCTGCTGCTGCTGCTGCTGCTGCTGCTGCTGCTGCTACCATCATCTCTCTGGGCCTGCAATGCGCGTCGCCTCATATGGGAGTCTTTGTGTTTGCGCATTCAAGTGGCGTCGTTGCAGCAGCTGGCGTTGCATTCGAAGCTGCTGCTGTTGGTGCTGCATCACGAGGTGTCCTCTTCTGTCACTGTCGGACCTCTCTGTTGCTGGGCTTAGATTTCTTGCTCTCGATGTCATTCCACAATTTTTGTTTTTATATTCTGTGCCCCAAAGTTAGTTTTTTCATATTTATGGCTCTAGAAAAAGCTTTCAACTGGTTTATTTAAAACTCACAGTTTGCCGAGAGTATGACTAAAAATTAGAAAGTTGGACTGCGGCAGCTTCAGCTGCTGGACTTTATGCACAAATGAGAAAACTTTAGTCCACATGGTGCTTGGCTAGAAAAAATGTTGTCATCTGTTTCGATGAAGATATGTTGATACGATTCTTTTATTGAATCCTTTCTTTAAAACTGGATTTAATACTATTTTTTGCTTGGCTATTTTATTCTCAAGTTCGAAATTCAGTCAAATGGTTAAAATACTAATTATTTGAAATCGATTAAGTGGTTTGGTTGAATCTTCTGTTGGTGTTTGAAATTCAGTCTCTGATATCCGCGTGTTCATAAAGACAAACGGACTCGGGTGTTAATCCTGATCAAGAATATTTATACTTTATAGGGACGGAGATGCTTCCATCTGCCTGTTGCATACATTTGCACAAAATTGAATGATTACATTGCAGGTATGATGGAATATCAAGTGTTGCGATGCAAGAATGTTCTTATAAAACGAAGCTGTATTAATTGGTGGAATCACAGGTGGGTAGCTGGTAGATCTCTTTAACGGGGCATAATATTGTTTGGCTATGCAATTATCAGCAAAGTTGATTGTTGCGAATATTAAATGATAATCAGATGAATGCGCAGACAACTGTTAGGCTTAAGGGTTAAAAGGTTGAAAGGTTTAAAGGTTCACTAACGCAACATGATAAAATTTATTATCGCTACGTGTTCTAAACGCATATAACTGGACAACGTTCACAAACAAACCCAAATGCATACCCCAAAACACACACACATATGTATACACACACACAGCGGAATATTGATGACGGAAACTCCATGAAGCATAAAAATGTTTGCAATTCATAAATGTCAGATAAACAGAGATACAAAAAACATAAATGTGCGTTGTTGTTTTTTTAAGTTCCGGTTGATTTGCTCTGCTTGTTGTTGTTCTTATTATTATACCATTTTAGCGGGTGTTATAATTTTGTTTCCAACCCAAACCACTAATAATTCCTACATCGATCATTTTTCTATAAGTATGATATTTACTTTATATTATAGTAAAAATAATTAAAAATACTTTTCCAAAAAGTAGAAACGTTTATCTTCACTCCTCTTTCTGCCTTAGACATAAATAAAAGATTCGAATTATTAGTGGATGGATTATATGTCATTTGGCTGAAATAGGAAAAATTAGTCTTAAGACAGATTTGGAATATTCAGTTAACAGCCAGATTATAAGAGAAATAAATAAAATAAATAATAAATTTACAACTCCGATCTAAAAGGGTACGCAATCTGCGGCATCCTTACGTTAACCGGGTTTGCTTGCTGTTATTGTTGAGAGGGTTATTTTGTGTGTAACTTGATGCTGACAGCTGGCTAACTAAAATACAGCAAACAATTTGTGGACAAGCGTCTGGCTGAGGGGCTGAATGTTAAGCTACTGATGGCAAAATGAACCGCTTGACTATGCATGAGCCCGAGGACCAGATCCAGATGCAGTGGCTGCCATTCTCTGGCAACCTCGTCATCGGCATCGTCGTCATCGTCATCGTCGTCATCGTTTTGGTCGATTGCCAAATGAATTTTGCCAGCCACCGAAGGTTGAAATTGGCTTTTGCCTTTTGGCGAACGTATTTTGAATTTTAATATAGCATCGCCACAAACGCAAAGCAACAGTCGTAACCCTTTTAACCTTTTTTTCTGTGTCTCTCTTGACGCTTTCTGGCTGTCATTTCGAATACACAGAACCACACACGCAATCAAGCACACCCACAAACACATACGCACACACGCAACCAACTCGCATAAAATTTTAGCCGACTATTTCATTAGCAAGGCAGCCCAAAAGAGCAAAGAGCTGAAGAATTTGGCGAAAAGACGTTTGTTGCTTAGGGAGTGGTCTTGAATACACTCAGAAAAAAGAACATATTCATTGTGCTGATGTCAAAGATTTGGCTGTTCTTCAAATAAGAGAGTAGAGTCGAATTTTGAAACTCTTCTGAATTTGAAAACAGAAACTAAGTAAATAAAGTTATGTGGATTGCAAATACTGGCTTTCAATGCTAAATTTTCGAAATGTATTTCCTACAAATATTTATAGTTAAAATATTTATGAATTTGTCGTATCTCTTCTATAAATCTTCTTCTGTAAAATGGATATTATAAGCATACAGCTTTTGATTTGATATTTTTTCTACTCTAGTTCAAATTTAAATACTAGTTATTTGGCTTGTCGACTAAGTAGCCTGGTTGAAAACTTCAAATAGAGTTTGAAAATCTGTTTCTGGTGCAATCATAATCAACAAATTTAATAGTGAATGTTGGGTTTTATGTTTTTGGTAGGTTTTACTAGTCATAAATAACTATGGTAGCATGGTAGAAGTAAGTAAACTTTGTGATACAAGCATTTACATTTTGCACTGCTTATTATTTCTAAAACCAAATTGTTATTACTTTTTCTGCTGATTTTTTTCTTCGTATATATATATATATATATATATTTGTTTGAGTGTGGCTTTGATAAACCAAAATCAACACATGCTTTCAACTGCCATCACTAACGGAGACGCATAGAAAGCGACCGCAATGCGATTGAATTAACATTTGCTGAATATCTATAGCATACTTAGATGAGTAAATACATAGATACACATATGTATGTATGCATATGTGGTATAGTCAGTCGGGCTGTCGTTCCGTAAGTCAGCCAGTTTTCAGGCTTGAGCGTGAGTGCGTCTTAGTTTGTGGTTGAACACTTGGGTAAATTATTGGCAAGCAGCATATTTGAATATATGTATGATTGTTCTCGTCTCTCTCACACTCAATGCAGTAAGAAGACGTATGTATATGTATATATGTATGTATGTATGCTTTATAATCAAATTAAGTAGATAATGTACTTGATATGAATTCTCATAAACTTAATGCTTTCAAGATACGCACAAATTATTATATTAATAGAATTTAGCTATTTGAGCTGTATGATATCACTTTCCATTTTGGGATATTACATTTTCGAAAATTGTAAATCTCAAACATTAATTTCATTTAATTTCATTTAGGTAAGATGCCTATCAAATCCGTAAGTGATTACACACATTTTGCTTATCAGTTTTATATGCATATATATTATGGTTTGTGCGTCATGTGAGCGGTATAAAAATAGCTTTACATGCCCAGTGGTAGCTGTGGTTTTGTTTTTGTCCATTTGTGGCCAAGGTCCTGACACACATTTGACAGAAAAGAGCTATTCCATGCACGGCGGCCTGTCCTCTGAGATCCTTGTCGCGACCGTCGCTGCCCTTTGTGTCATTGCTTGCCCCTTGTTACCTCAGCGGGCCTTAGCCGTGATTAGGCTTCCGGTGGAGCGACGTGGCAAGTAGGCTTGTGTGGCAAGTGTGTCCAGTGCGGTGTGGCAGGCTGGCATTTTGACCTTGGCAACCAACCGGAAAGGGACACTAGTGCTCTGCAATAGAGTGACTTCCAAATGAAGCAATACCACTTAAATGTCGAAAATAAATTGTGATTTACAATCAATCTAATGGAGACATTTTCCATTAAATGATTTCTAAACGAGATGATAACGGTGCGAAATACATATATACTATATTTATACATGTATGTGTAATAGATTGATTATCCTATTGAAAATCGCACTTATTGCTGAGGAATTTATTTAAATAGTCAACTTTATTCGGCGCATGTGTATTTTTTTCTATTCATACTTTGACACCAAAGGTATAATAGTATATTGGTTTTGTACAATGTCTGTCTGTCTGTCCATCTGCCACGCCCACCTCCGCTGCCCCCAGGCCCCCCGCCCGTAAAAATATTGAATGGCTATATCTTCCGCAGTTTTTGAATTAGAGCCATCAAATTAGGTTGGATAGCAAATTTTTTATGGCCACGCCTACACATGCGCCCATAATCGCTAATGTCGATATTTCGAAAAGTGTAACTCGATAAGTCCGCATATCTCTCATTATTTAAAAGATAGAGTCACCAAACCCAGAAAGTAAGTTTGTGGTAACCTTCTCCAAGGATCGGCATATACAATTTTGGACCATGCCCACTCTCGACCCCATTTGAAAGGCAAAATTTGACAATATTTCCTGTCTACTCCCACTCAGCTCTTTGCTACTTGCTACCCAATGGAATAACTTATGGTATCAAAGTATTTCGCAGTCGGTTACGCCCGACTGACGTTCTCTCTTGCTTTTGATTGTAGGTAGGTAAAATTATTCATATCACATTCATGAGTGTACAGTTGGCATCCATTGTCTTATCCATTAAATAGCAATTAGGGAGAAGAAAGTTATTCAGTCGAATATAAATATATACATATTTGGTTTTGGGGGGTCATAAGTCAAAATTTTGGATTTTTTGTATTATATAGATATAGTACATACGTAAATATGTGTGTGTGTGTGTGTGCTCTTCTCGGGTGTTGGCAGCTCTTGACTTTCATTCACGACAAACTGCTCGGTGGTGACGCGCCACCGGAATGCCATTGCGTGTTGAATGTGTTGAAATGAATACGAGTTTGATATGGGAAGAAATGGTAGCGACAGGATGGGCTAGTAAACGGCAAGGATCCGCGTGTGCCTCGTTGACTAAGAGAAAGAGATTTATGCCACACACAACAACAACAGCAGCAACAACAACAAGAGCAATTAAAACAGCGGCAGCAACAAATAAGAATGTGATAAAAATAAAACAAAAGTGAGAAGCCGTCATCGCCAACGAGGTGGCCACCACCCAAATCACCCACGTTAGGCGCCAACGTACTGAGACTGAGACAGCAGCCACCCCAACAGCCCTCAGCCCCGTTCCCGTTCCACACGAACACAATGGAAATAAATGGCGACGGGCGCTTTTAATGACGCAGCTGTAAACACTTTGAAGGCGTTGGCCCACTTGGCAACGTGTGATGGCCGGAGAGGGGCAGGCGGACGTGGAGAGCAGCGCTGCAGCGGGAATCATCTGTTTGCCATGTTTGCGTCTGTCCTGTGCGTTACACTTGAAATGTATTAATAATTGCCCAATGTCTAATTAGCCATGCAATCTAAGCACACACACACACACACACATTACGATTCACACTGTGTGTGTGTGTGTGTGTGTGTGTGCGTGCGTGACATTTCTATGGTCTCGCCTAAGAGAGCAGAGCCAAAGCCAAAATCAAATCTAAATCCGAGTTTCATGCGTCTGCCTTTGTGCTGTCAAACAATTTTGATAACAAAAATTTTAGCAGAAGAAAAAAAAAAAAAAAAACAACAAAATATGCGTATAAGCCGTAAGAAAATCCGGACTCACGCCTCCGACGGGTTATTAGCGCTTTACTGTCTCTCTCTCTCCCCCACTCTGCTTGCTCTTCTCTCTCTCTCTCTCGCTCTCTCTCTCCATCTCTATCTCTCTATCCCTGCCACACTCTAGCACGCTTGTGACTCTCTTTCCCTCTCTTTGTTACTGCTAAACAAGACAATCAGTTTGTGCTTGGTACTTTTTACCCATACGAACAGGAGAGAAAATTTCCCACAAATGCGATTTTTTTTTTATCGCATGCTACACATTTGTTGGGCTCGTGCCTGTGCCTGCTTTCACTTTAATGTGCATTCGGTTGATGATCGCATTGTAAACGATGCTTAGACGAACTTAGAATTAAATCGCGCTGGATTCCATTAAGGCATTATTATACCCTTGCAATGGGTAATTTAATATTGTTGTGTGGCTTATTATAGGACCCCCATTAGCTATCTATATTGTTGATCAGCATCACTGGCCAAGTCAGTATAGCCATGTCACTCTGTTTTCGAATGACAACTTTCTCGTTTAACAAGCTGATTATGATCCAATCTGATTGTGTGTTTTGCTGTGCCTTAAGTGCTTGCGCCCTGATTTTCAAGGGGCTGTCCACAGTTTGCCGCAGGGAAACTGTTGCATATTTTGTGGCAGTCTCAGAGCGTTCAAATCATTAGTTCTTATCTCGGAGTCATCGAACTGCTAGTGTTTTTTTTTATGACACCCTCTTGTGTCATATGTGTCAATTGCCAGAAGGCTGCCTTATCGCTTTAATTGCCTTAATTAATTAATGAATTAATTTTCTGTTTCTTCACAGCCTTAGTTGAAACTAGCTTCATTTTGAATAGAATCGGATAATAATATCACACAGCTTTCATACGAATAATCGGTCAATATTTAAATATGTAGAGTGAATATTCATTTATGGCAGATTGATTATTATTTGCTTAAAATATAAATGTTTTTCTCTTGATAATCAAATAATCATAAATCTCGAGCATGCCCAATGAGAATTATTGTTTATCTCTCCAGCCACATATATTTTTTTATTTGATCTCCCTCTATTAAGTAGTTAACGATGTACATTAGATTAAATACTGATTTTTGTCATATTTGTTTTTGATTTACTGTATAAAGTAATTGTGGTGTTTGAGTGCTTCAATAAAATGCAGTGGTTTGTCAATTGTAAAATGTAATTTATTTATTTTATTTTATTTATTTTATGTCATTTAAGCAGCATTTAAACGATATTAAATATTCATGCAGAATTTAACTGCATTGGAAAGTATGAGCAATGAGAGCAACACTGACGCATTGCTCTCAAATGACTGGTAAAAACTGGCGGGGCAGGGGGTGTAAAGTGCAAAATAAATAATCCAGTTAAAATAAATAAATATGAATACGCTAAGACGGCTAAGGCGCATTAACTTTAAGTGGCCATGACTAAAGCGACCAAAGTTCATTCAATCAAATTGTTGTTATTGTTGTTGTTGTTCATTCGCCTTGCCTTTCTGTAGTTTGACCATTAATCCGAGGTGTGCAGCTTTCATACACTGGCCATGTATATATTCACACCCCACAACCCACACCCCACAGCCACACAACCCGCTTAACTTGAATGCAAACAATGGCGCCCTAAAACATGAGCATGACTAAGACTCCGGGGCGAGAAACAGGATGTGCGTAAAAAATGGTGGGGCGATGGACTCGGTGCTCGGATACCCAAATGATGCTTGACTGCTGCGCCATCTATTTGAAACGCCTCTCCCAAATCCCACTTTTCCACATCCTTAACCCTCCAACCACACCCTGTACCCTGTTACGCCCCCCTGTTACTCCCAGCGCTTATTGTCATGCTGTTGGTCATGTTGTTCAATATGTTGTCCGTGGGCTGTAATCTGATTTTAATGTTGAGCATCGAAACGCGTCAGGCTGTAAAGTGCATAATAAAATTGTTGAAATTTAATTATGCGCAATTAATGCGCATTAAGTGCAGCAACAGCAACAGCAACAGCAATAGCAACAGCAACAGCAACAGCAACAGCAATAGCAACAGCAATAGCAACAGCAACAGCAACAGCAACAGCAACAGCAATAGCAGCAGCAACAGCAGCAGCAACAGCAGCAACAATAGTTCAGCAAGCGATCGAATATTGCTATTGAAGCCAGCTAATTGACACCCAGTGAAGCGGCATAAATACAACATCCAAAATAACAACAAAAATAATAATAATAATAGTACAGAAAGCAAGAAAGCTGCATCCATAGATAATCAATGTTGTTATCGCTGCGCTTTTGGTCATTGCACATTTTACATGCGATTCATTCAATGGATATTATCAAAAATACCATCACTCAAATAAACTGTGGGAATGCAAACTTATAATTAGTTACTACTTGACTGAAATACGCTAAAATCAGAAAAAAGAAACGTTATTCGAAATTAACATTATGGAATTTAGAACCATTAACCAGAACCAATGGTATTATTAACTGAAACTTCAAAGCTGTCGTTCTCATTGGTTTTCTCACACTTAACAAGTCTTTACATCAAAATCCAGATCTCTTACCAGGATGCCAAAAATGGTTAAAAAACCAGAAATGCAATAATTTAAATATCCGCTTGGAATTAATTCAAGAATTCCATCAAACATCAATAGGAGAACCAATCGTTGCTGCTTCTCAATATAGTGAGTGATGTGAATATGGATATACATGGGTATACGGAATGCTTGGCAATGCTGACTGCTCTTCAAGTAATAAATATAAACGGCAGAATGGAAAATGCATTCAGTGAAACTTACGAGCACGGCTAGAGCGCAGCACTATAAACAATTTTCATTTGATGACCCTTGACACGGTGAAAGCAGCGCATATAAAAGGAGAAAAAATACATATAATAATCAAATAGAAAATGCTGGATCATATTTTATTTAAGGGCTATTGAGAAAATGCAACCAAGAAAGATTGGACATCTTAGGCACACAGAAGATTACATACCCTAAAAGGACGGATAGCTTAATGGCTGACTTGTTTTCAGAGAAACCGACGGACAGTCATGCCAATATAAATACCTTATGGGATCGGAGACTTCACGACGAAACTATAAGGCTGTCTACAGTGGTGTAACTAGGGTAGCTTTATAGGATCAGGCCAGTATAGGAACAGTGACTCCAATGCGAGTCAGTTTCTCCAAACCCAATCTATAAGATATGAAAGATACTACTTTCCATCAATATGCGAAATAGTATTTGTTGCGATATTTAAATACAAGCAAATATTTATCTGAAGTTTAATTAAATGATTTTGATTGAGCATCTACTCGGTTGTCAATTACTAACATATTAAGATATTTGTGAGAACAAAATTTTAGAGCTTTCCATACAAATTCGATGAATCGCACTTAAAGGACGCTTCTTGCTAAGTAAGAAAGTAACTAAGGCTACATGCCACCCAATTGAAAGTTTGTGCCGCAAGAGGCAGCCAAAGCTGTCCAAAAAGCTATTTGAAGACATTTAATTTTGAATAGAAAAAAAAGGCATTTGCCATATACCCTTGATTGGATTGGTGTAGGGTTGGTAGGGGAGAGGAGGGTGTAGACCATGTATACATATATGTGCATACAAATTTATTAGTGGGCAGCTCGAGGCCCGAGTTGGCCATGTAAAAATCTGTGCTGGCAGGATACAATAACAATAGCATAAGTCATTTTTAATTGACTTTTATCGAGGGCATTGGTTTTTCTTCTCTTTTTGTCTGTGTGTGTGAGTGTGTGTGTGTGTGTGTGTGTGTGTGGTAATTTGTTATACATTGAAGTTCCTGGGCCACGCTGACTAGAGCTGACTGCGGACGGCGGCAGACTTATGACTGTCATTTGTTGCACGATGGCGAGGCTAAACAAAAATGACAGGCGTGATCGCGTAACAGAGCAGACATGACATGAACGGACATGAACGGACACGAACGGACATGAACGGACTTGGACGTGCCATCATTTTACACTGTGCTCGCTGGGTCATTAGCGTGTGGCCAGACCAAGTAGCCGACTGGTTGGAGAGTGGCCAAAATGCCTTACTTATGCAAGTTACTTACTTACCTGGCTGGCATCCCGTCGCAGATTTATGTGTGGCTATTAATCAAGCCCATGCAGCCCATGCCAGGCAATGAAGTTTGATTGCCACTTGGGGCAGACCAAAATTTATGCTAACTGCTCATCTGAAGTGGCATTCAATTTGCAATTTTGGCAATTGGCTGCCAAAAAGTTGAGATTGAAATTTCCTGAAATATGTGCGTCAATGGTTACTTTGATGGTTGCTCCTTGGAGTTGCCTCCTTTTTGAATTTGATGTGTGTGTTACTATGTCACTATGCTCTCACACTACGAGTTCATTAACTATAATACAGATAATTATGCACAAGCTACAAATTCTTAATCAGCAACTGCAGAACTTTTCAAAGTTTGCCAAGTGCAAATTAGAAATTTGTTTCCCCAAGTCGGACATATTCTTAACGCTTGGCAAAACTTATCTTTTAATATAGAAACTGCGATGGTATCTAAGCTTACTCATTCATATGGTATACAAATAGTTATCTAACTTAAATTTGAATAGTTATTTTCATTACACTGTATCCTTGAATAAGTTGCTATAAGCAATTTGGCAACTAAAGTCTCGCTTTAAATTGAACTATTTAGGGGCACGCAGGAAAAGAGACTCATGTCAGATATTTACTAGGTACAAAATCGCAGTCCACTTGATCAAGAAGTTAGTGTGTTAAAGTGCTACTACGAGTAGCACAAATAAACCGATTTGGAGAGCATCTGCTGGCTAGTGTGAACCGGCGAGGACACTCGCTCATATTCGTGCCAGCATGTGGTATGTGATGATGGGACTTATTGTGTCATAGTTATGTCATTGCATGGCTAATGTGCTCATCAGCGCCACATGCGCTTCTTCTTCTGGGGCACCATGTGGCAAACGTCTGAAAGGACACTGCTCCTGGAAGGCAGGCAATGCTTTATTTTTTCTACCATTTTCATTTTTTTTTTGACTGGACTTGACAAATTGATGAGCGGGCATGTTTGCTTAGCACATTTACACTTGAGCTGCACTTGTGTAAGCAATACGAGGCCTTTGTTTCTCTGTCTGTTGTGTGTGTGTGTGACTGCACCATCGGATAATTTTGAACCGACTGCGTAATACTCTAATTGTCAGGACTGACAACAGGTAGATAGAAGTCTTCTTGTGCGTTTGGTGTGGGGCGGTTAGTTCTTTCATATTTGGTAACTATATCTCTTAAACGGTGGATACAAAAAATGTTCGTGATTTTTGAGTGTGCCATGAGCATGAGCCATGAGTTTGGTGGGATCTGTGGGACTGTGGATCTCAAGTTGTGAACTGTATGTATACATTTTTATACGAATTGATGGAAAACCATAGTAGAAAATCGTTGTTGTTGCAACGCCCAGTGCTGTCTTCTTCTAAACGTGACAACAAAAATCTCAATTGATAGCTGCATCTGTGCCAACTATGCTAAACATTGTTCTGTGAGCCTGATCCGCTCTACACACGAATTGCTAGATTTAACAAGTAAGAAAGACTTTAACACAGGAAAATTTGGATGTATTAAAAGTTTCATCAAGATGCTTTCTTCTGTGCGGCTGAGACATGAGACGCAACAGGTTCCCTGAGGTTACCTGTCAAAAATGAAGCACAACAACAATATGGGATATGCGTATATCCAAGCGTTGTGTGGCTAATAATCTTGCTATACAAAAAGTTCTCAAACAAAAACTCATATTTCGTCCGATTGTACCTTTGACAGCTGTTTGATATAGAAATCTGATTCGGTGGGCTCCCACAGAAAAAATACGTTGCATCAAAAAATCCACCTTCTCTAAAAATCGGCGTATAAGCCTATATCCTCCGTAGTTTAAAAGTTTCAATTACCAAACTAAGAAGGAAGATTATTAGGAACTTTCTCCATAATTTGGAATTTAAGAACTACAGTTACCATATTTCGAAGGAAGGTAACTAGCTTATACTTACCTCAATTTGAAAGGCAAACTTGGACATTATTTCTTGGCTACACCCACCCTGCTCTGTGGTACCTGTTAGCTGGCATTACGTATGCTATCAAAGTATTTCGCAGTCGGTTACTCCCGACTGCAACGTTTTCTCTTGTTTTGCATTAAATTTCTTAAATCAAGTTTTTTTTCATTTCAGAACTATGCCTATGCAGCAACTGTCACGACTTTGGATAAGAAAAATGTGCGTTTGGTGGCATATCCTGGAAGAGGATATGCGTTTCATCAATTGTTCGCCTCACTTGCTCAATTCGCTTCGCAAATGGCATATGTCACGTGACGGAAGCAAGACGAACAAACATTGCTAATCAGTTCATCATATCCGTTCCAAAGAAGTACCCCAGCACAAGCGTTGGGACAATGGTCCATTTCCTGTTAATTTAAAGTCATTTTTAATTTGTATATTGTATTGCTGAATTATTGATTGTATGAAAGACTTTTCGTGGGTATTATATCTTGGGCATCCCTTTGTTTCATTCCTTCATTCATTATTCTGGGCAAGAGCTTAAAATGTACTTCATAAAGATTTCTTCAGAGTAACCTATCAAAAAGCCGCTTTCAATAAATCCTTTTGGACTTTCACAAAATTCGAATTAACATAAAGTTTTCATTATAATCGTATTATATATCTATCTATATATCTATCTATCTGTGGGCAGTCCAGCCGTTCTGACTTGTTAAATCTAGCTATACGTGTGTAGACCAAGCAGGCTAGCAGAATAACGCAAGAATGCTATATATATGTATATGTATATATATTTATGTAAATATATGTATATATAGCTTGGCTTAAATTTGATGCACGTATTAAGTGTGCAACAAGGACACAAACAAGGACATTGATACAGACAAAAAAGCAATTAGTTGATGTAATTACTTACTCTGACCGTTTGGCCTGGGCGGGGAGTAAGAGAATTCAAACAAAAAAAATTGTTTTTATTTTAAAAGTCAACACTCATGCAGCGTGTCTGTTGTGTTTTAGAATGGGGAACGCAGTGCGTGTTGCTGAGACATGTGTGTTGCATTTGCATTTCAATGGGCACGTATTGTGCCCTGAGAGCAAGTGAGACGGACAAATACATACATATGTACAGCATATTTCGATGCATATGCCTGACTAGGCTGACAACGACAATGACAACGACAACGACAGCGACAACGACAACGAAAACAGCAAAATGCAATACAATAAACATGAAATGGATTTTCGGCACATACATATGTATATACAAACATACAGTGGCGGACACCTTATTGTAAGCAGTGGCAAAGAAAAAAAGTAATTGCCTGCCATAAACTAATCATTCATTATTTTTCAAAAATTCCAAAGACCGATGGTAGGTACATGTATTAACCACCAACATGAATGGATGACCCTAATAAACTGAGGTTTCCCCACCTGCTAGGTAGGATTATGTAAAAAAGTACCCTATTTTTAGGTCATGGCCTATTTGGATCAGGTACATTGTGGACACCTGGGTGCCATAAATCCCGGATTTTTTACCTAAAATTTAGTATTTTCGGTATAAATAGACCAATCCTTCGAAGTCAGTTTAGTTTTATCCTGCATCTCGGGTGCAATAAGCCAATAAGGACTATGGACAATCAGACTAACATTGCACAACGGAAACTCATCCTGGAAAACTTCAATAACGGATATTCATATCGCCAAATAGCTGAAATGGTCAGTCTTAGCAATTCTACTGTGTATAACATCATTCGGCGCTTCGTCGACGCAAATCGGATTGAGGGCAAGGGCAGAAAGTCACCAAATTGGATTTTCACCGAAGAGGAGGAGCGACGGATCACCAGGAAAATAAGGGGAAATCCCAAGCTATCGGCTCCAAAAGTGGCTCAACAGGTGCAGGATGAAATGGGGAAAAAGTGCTGTGTGGAAACTGTGCCCAGGTTTCTGCGCAATCTTGACTTAAATGCCCGAGTACCACGGAAGAAGCCCTTTATAAACGTGAAAAATATAGGGACTTGGATGAAGTTCGTCAAAAACCACTTGGACAAGGATTTGGAGTTCTGGAACACAGTCATAATTGCAGATGAGTCCAAATTCACAATTTTTGATTGGACGGGCGGAATTATGTGTGGCGACAGTCCAATACTGAGCTGAATCCCAAACACGTAAAAACAACAGTCAAGCATGGTGGAGGAAGTGACATTGGATGGGTATGTATCTCGTCAGCCGGATTCGGGAAATTTGTGATTTTTGAAACAACAATGGACAAGAATGTGTACTTCAAGATACTAAAGGAAAAGTTAGTCGAAAGTGCCGAGAAGCTAGGAATCCGACTACCTTTCCGGTTCTACCAGGACAACGATCCAAAGCATAAGGCCAAGATAGTACAGTCCTGGCTCATCAGGAACTGGCCCCACATGATAATTCCAACTGCCCAGTCTCCAGATTTAAATGTCATTGAGAATATGTGGGCTCTGCTGGAAAATAACATCCGGAAGCACAGAATATCCAGCAAAGAAGACCTCAAAACTGCTCTGCGGGATGAGTGGAGCAGAATCAGCCCAGAAGCTACCAGGAAGTTGGTATCTTCCATGAATAATAGGTTAAGGGAAGTGGTTAAGGCTAAAGGATATCATACTAAGTATTAACATCCTTATTTAAGTTTTTATAATGCAAATATATTATTTTATTTATAATGTTCCAAATAAGTTGTCCCCTCAAAATAGGTACTTTTTTACATAACTCTACCTAGCGGGTGGGGAAACCCCAGTGTATTGGGGTCATATATAAATTTTGGTGGTAATTACATGTACCTACCATCGGTCTTTGGAATTTCTGAAAAATAATGAATGGTTAGCTTATGGCAGCCAATTACTTATTTTCTTTGACACTGCTTACAATAAGGTGTCCGCCACTGTATGTGCATATGTATGATCTCAAGGTTAGTGTTGCACCGAATCGTTCAGGCTAAGTTCAATTCTTCAAGCTATACTTGTCCGTTCTACATCTTAAATCAACATTCGATTTGTTCAGCTTGTAGGCTCGTTTATCGTCCATTAGTTAAAGCGATTGATGCTAAAATTGGTAAATTATTTGTTCATTGAAGACCATTGAAATGCGAAATTGTTTGAGCTACTTAAATGGAACTATGGCCCGTTCGGTACTAAACCAAATACTGAACTAGTTGACTGAATTGAACAATAAAGACCAACTCTAGCGCTTGAGCCTGTGTGTGTGTGTGGGAGTGTGTGTATCAGCGTGATTGCAGACAACCGGCCACAATTGCAGACTCCGTTCCATACCTAAGCCGAAAGCACAAAATGCCCAATTTTGTGGATACCAGTTACGGCATGCAATGAACGAACGAATAAGCCAACCAAACAAACCACCCAAACACCCATCCACTCAAGCCACCAACAGACCGAGTGGCGTCCACATCGCACGCATTTGCAATTTAAACTGAATGCGCATAAATTAGTGGTATTGCCGAACTTACCAGCAACTACGAACTCAACAACAACATCAGCCACAGCACCCATGTGACAATTGCACATGCAGACAGAAGTCACAAATATAGAGTGAGAGAGTGAGAGAGAGAGAGAGAGAGAGGCAGATAGAAAGAGAATAAGTCTAGGTATGGGGTTCAGAGTGCATCAATACAACCCTTAAGCGCACTAATAAAGATACTTCGGTCATAGCTCCACAGCAAGAAAGAGCGGCTAACTTGGGCAAGAGCTTCACAAATTCAAGAAAATAGACAAAAAGCAGCAAAAATTACAAGTTTATTTTAGAGCACGATTTTCAACAACTACATTCGACACAAAGATGACGGGAAGTTAGTTCGAAAGTTAGTTTCCATTACTCAATGAAGCGGAAACTAGTTTTTACCATTTATAAGTTAAGTATTTCTTCTAGTAGTATTTCACTGATCCTGCGAATATGTTTACTCAGTTTGTAAAAGCATTATTGCTGTCCGCATGTATAGGCAATTAGAGCAGAGACTTGTAAATGCCATTTTGAACTATTATAATTGAATTTGACTGCTCAAATTGATGTTAGACCATTATTTTAATTAATCCGATTAATCTATTGAATGCAACTTACGTGCACCCACAGCTATTTTCCTATATACATATGTATATACACATTCATAAAATACATGCATATTTTGCTTTATTGAGAGTAATTTGTTTAACATTTACTTGAGGCTATTCATGTGCAACGGAGCTGCTCAATAATATTTTAATTGTTTCCATTCATTAATTCCTATCTGTTGCCATCGCTTTTAGCCTGACGAAATTCTGTCTTTATTACTTTTGCTGGCAGCAACAATTTCGCAAAAATATATTGCTTTAATCTCATACAAAGAGTACGCTTATACATATGTAGATACATACATACATACGTTGACATCATTCATGGGTAGTCTACAAAACTTGTATCAACTGAAATGTGTTATATTTTGTAACCTTTATTTCATTTCCCAACTTAATACTAAATACACTCAGAAGATAAAACTCCCTGAATTTAATAAAATTGCCAAGGCGATTTTCTTTTTCACACATTAGCGCATCCTGAACACTTTTGAAATATTCCCGACATATGGAGTATTATGAATATATCATCAAGTTGCAAAGCCGCCCTCTTTCTATATGTGCGCAGCTCCGTGAGGGCCATCCATATATTCATAGGATGCATTGCAATTGCGCTGCAATTTGCGATGATAAATTTAATTGAATGGGAAGGAAATGCTGCAATGTTTTTACACCTGAGACGACTGGAGGCTTATACAAGTACTTCCTTATTGCTGGCTGGCTGGCTGGCTGGCTGGCTGGCTGGCTGGCTCACCCTATAATAACCTAGCCAGCAGCTGTACATTTACGAGGCCATAATGCAATTCATGCAAGCAAGCCAATTTGTGCCTGAAGTGAACTGTGAACTGTGAAATGTAGATTAATGAGTGCTATTCAATTATGGAGCTTGTTTTTTTTTTATCGCTTGGCAATTGCGAATGCAGCCGGTCAAGGCAAAGTGGGCATGTGGCAACAATTTAAGGCATCTCTTGCGGCTTTCGCACGTCGTTGTCAATGTTGCAGCTTATTTGAACATTGGCCAAACGCAAAGGCGTTGGACCTGAATGAATACTCGAACCTGGCTCGGGGCTGTCTTTTTTTGTTTAGCTGACTATGTTAAAAGTCCAACACCAAGAGATATGTTTGGCCAAAAACTGAAACTGACAGCAACCGGCAACGGCAACGGCAACCGGCAACCGGCAACCGTAAAAACTTACTGCCAGCCACACTGACAAACATTTTTACTCTCCAAATGTGGCAATGGAGCCATTCCCCTTTGCGCATCATAAATCCATGGGTTTGCCTGCTTCACACCGGCAACTTGTTTCGAATCAGTTGAATGTTTGTAGATAGATTTACGACCACAACTCAGCGCGTTACGTTATTCTGTCCAAAGGTTACAAATACACATAAATTCGCGTTTTAATTATGATTTCCCATTTCCACATTTCACCATTTCCATTGAGCGGTGGAACTTTTGGTTTATAAACTCAACGTCAGCATTTTGTTTGTCGAACAACTTTTTTGTTATTGCCAAATTGTTTAATTCTTGCAATTCATTTCGAAAACCCAAAATTGCTTCAATACCCTGTACACATAAAAATGGCGCTTGGGGCATCTGCATTTGAGTTTATATATTATGCATATATTGGTCTGATCCAAGCTAAATATTTGTGTATCTATAAATTGTACTTAAGTATTTCGAAATCAAATTACATTTACAAATTCGTATATGTCAAAATAGGTAAACAGAAAATTTTCTAGTCAAGCGCTTTTATTATGAAGGGTTGTTTGATTTATGCTGGTAAAAACGGGTGTGCAGGGTATTTTCTATTTGAGCACTCACCACTAAAAAACGTTCACTTCTTGCATTTAAATAGCTATTATTCAAGAAAATTTAATTATTCTTGCTTTTTAATTAGCTTGACGTTTATTAATGATAATAAAATAATCCATTAAATAAATAACCCGTATTGTTCTCAAGAAATCAATTCAAACATTAAGTGAAACATTCCGGTCGCCCTTCAAGTGCTTGCTTTGGAGGTCTGCCATAAATGCATTTACATTTGAAAATCTGCAAGTCAAATGTATGAGAGACGAAAGACATCGACTTGGACAAAGAAAGGACAAAGGGTATCTCAAAGTTTTAAACTTAAAATCATATTTTCAATTCCTTTATTGGATATATATACTTTACATATATGTATGTGTACATTTATTCCTTAAATAACACTTTTAATATGATATATTGATGAGTTTTGAAAACTTGATGTAGACACTCATACACTCATACCTTGCTGTACATAGGGTATTTACCAATCGGCCATGCTACCTTTTATAATTGGCTACATTTGATAGTTGTACGATTTATGGGGCAAAGGGACATATAATTGTTTTGAATGGCTCCAGAATTGATTTAGTCATATGGAAAATCGTTTAATTAATATTCTGCAGTTTGCGTTGCCTAATTTTGGGCGGCTTTAGCGCCCGTAAGGCGTGTGTTGCCGTCGTTGTCGTCGTTGTCGTCCTTGTCGCCTTCAGCTCTTTTGCAATTTCACTGATTAATTGCTGGGGTGTTGTTGTTGTTTAATGTGCTTTTTTGGTCGCCTTTTTTTGCTTTTCGTTTTTGGATTGCTGGGTGGTTGGGTTGGGCTTCGTTTGGCGGATGGCCTTGCGGTTGGTTGCTTGGGGCACACAGCGCTCAGCTTTCAGCTCGACGACGGCTCATCTGTTTTTATTTATGTATTTCATTTATTTAATTCAAACGTCTGCCTGAATTTCTGTGTTGTGTTTAGTTTTGGCGTCGCATTTGCATTTTTCTCGAGTTGAAGTCGGCGCTCCTGGCCCTGGCCCTGGCCGTGGCCGTGGCCGTGGCCGTCGTTGTGGCCATATCTCCTTTGGTGCTCCTTTGGTTTGTTTGCTCTGTTGTTGGCTCTGGCGTTTTTCTTCATTAAATGCGTTTGAATTAATTTATAATTTGCTGACGCTTATGTATTTATGCCGCCTACCCATGGCCTTTGTCGTATTATTGTTGTTGGTGTTACTTTTTCCATAGCCATTTTCACGCCTCGCGCCTAACTGTGATTAATTGTCATCGAATTTTCATCGAGTCAGCTGGCTTTGGTTGCTTCTGCTCCTTCTGCTCCTGCTGCCTACGCACACGTCTCTCGTCCTTTGCGTAATTGTAATGGCCTCTCATTTTTCTAGTTATTGTTATTGTTGTTGTTATTGCTTAACGCTTCTTAGGCTTGATATATGGGCTGGCCGAGAGGCTCTCTGATTTTATGGCGACTTTGCTCAATTTCACATATACACACTCAAACCTCATCTACTATGTGGCATTTGAAGACAAATTTAAATCAAAGAAAGATTTGCGGCAAATGCTCTGACCACTGGATGTAAAATGTTTCTATTCCCACCCAGATAGAGAGAGAGAGAGTATTCTAATTTTTTTTATGAATTAAAGTAATTTTATTAAAGCTTAATTTGTTTCAATGTAAATGTAGAAATTTCTACGCACATCTCGATTCCGCTACATAAAGCTAATCTTTTGAATGATTACTCCAATGGCAGCTTAATGATGTAGTGGTCCGATGAAGATGGTCTTAATTACCAAATGTGAGAAACTGGATATTTTATTTGAAAATTATATATTTAAGAGGAGAACAAATTTTGGGAATGACTGTTTCTATAACGACTATATAATATGGTGATTAGGTCCAGTCACTTATCTTGTCGTAAATGACCGAAACGAAAGTACGGACATATGTGAAGTTAAGTCAAGAGAGCCTTAAAATTGAGAGAGCTCTGTGCATATAAGCGAACAAATATGACGGACGGATAGACAGACATGGCCATTAAGATAATATGATATATATATTTATGTATGTATGTATTTTGTATGTTTTTAACCAGTTGGCAGAGTTGTGAGTATTGCAAAGTTTTGCTTGTTGCTTAATTTGTTTTCGTTGCATGCAATTGATTTTGAGTTATTATATAGTTGAGCTTACGTGGCGGCGCCGTCAATATGTCAATATTTGATGAAGATATGAGCCAGCGGGAGGAATGCTTAGGGGTGTAGGGTGTAGGGGCGGGATATTAGTATTACAGGCGATTGTTTGAGTGTGGCACTTAATGCACCAAACAATTTCACGTTTGATTGAAGGCAAATAAATTACTACGTTTGCGCTCAAATCATGCGAAGTAAACGCAGCCCACTTGAGACTGCGAACTGCTCTTGCTGCCGAGGTTGTTGTTGGACAAAATAGAGGGCAGCCAAGCGCACAGTGAGTATACGCACCGTATGGCACAGAAATATGCGGTGAATCTGGAGCTAAGCTCTGGACCACTGAACACACAGTTATGTATCAGGCATTTCGAAAACTGCCAAAAACTGTTATGCACATGTGGCACACATGGCTAAAAAATGTTTGTAATTCTAATGAATACACACAAAATTATACAGAAACTGCTCGATAAGCGAAACACACGAATTCCTAAAATATAACTGCAAAACACAACAAATAATTGGACAAAATGATTCGATTTACTTGGATTTTAAAGTATATTGAAACCGGCAACTCGTTTTGAAAACAGTTCCATTGTCCAATTGAATATTGTATCAACAACTCTTAAGATTATGTTTAACGGGTTGCGTGAAACGCCCATATGCACATACATAGGTATGTGTTAGGATATACAGTTGCAGCCCTCATTATCATGCTTTCATTACCTTATGCTTGGCTCCGTCGTTTCTGAAAATTTGAGCAGCTTCAAAATGATTCTATTAACACTCAAGTAAATCCCGTTAAGCGCTGCCCATCTCCGAGCAATTCTCGATTACTGTGTTTTGGAAATCAGTGAGTGGACCAAGTCGGTTCAGACTCAATTGACAATTGACGCCTTTCATTCGAGTGCTCAACTCGGCTTTTGCTCTTCGATTGCTTGGCTGAAGGTTGTCTTTAGCATTGCCCAAGGGCCGGATTCGAGAGGTCGTGCGTGGTAAGTGGCAATCAATTGACATTCGTTTTGTAATTGCAACAATTGAGTTCGCCGTTGTCAGCCATTTGTGATTGAGTGCCTTTGGCTCAAGCACTAAAGAGTAACCCTTGAAATGTTATGCATCAGATAACTCAAAATTTGCATCGCAGCACAAAGTAGGGTGCTTCAAATCAGATCATGCATGATTAAAGCACAGCCAAGCTAGAAACATTTAATAATTTTATTTATTGATTTTTTTATTAGTGCTACGTGCATAAGGGTTAATGAGGAACAAGTAAACCCCCCAATTCTCATTATGATAGTTATTATTTTCTCATTTTTTCAAAAAAAGTATGGACAGTTTTACATAAGAGACCACTGTGCGTGAGGCTGGGCTGGTGAGCCGACTGTCATTGACAAATGCTACAGCTGTCATCAGTGTCCAGCAGTGCAACACCTTGGCCCCAAACACACGCACACACACACACAGCACACCCTGGTTAGTATTCACTATTCAAAATTCATCTCTCCGTGTCTCTCTCTCTCTCTCTCGGTCTCTTCAGTTGCATAAGCCCAATGTCAAAGTGCAGTTGTGAAGAGAAATTCCAATGTGCGACTTGTTGTTGCCAATGTTATTTCTTTTCTGCTTCAGCTAGTTTTTCAATTTCGCCTAAAATGCTTTGCGGTAACTGTCCGGGCTGTCTAAATGTCCGAGTAGGCGATGCCAAGTTGCAGCTGCCACTGGCTTTTTTTCTGCCCCTCCCCGCTTCCACCCTATCAGCACATTGGGCCAAAATCAACATTATTCCATATGTGACATTGCGCCAGCTGTAGCTGCAGGCACCTTCGGAACTTTTCATCTCAACAGCAAGGACTTTTTAAGAACGTCTGCAACCGGGGTAACTGGCAGTCGCATGTGTCCTGTGTCACTTTGTGCCTCTTATATGCTCATACGTGCTGTCAATTGTTGGCCAAAAATGCATTTTAATACCCATTCCGAATATGGAATTGCAAACTAATGACACACGAACGAGTATAGTGAAAGGCCTCTTAATAAATTCGAGTATTCGAATCAAGCAATTCAAATAAAGCTTGCCATAACCGAGATGTGCAATGAATATTGCAATATGAAGAACTCGATCAATAATATAACATGTATCATGTTATTTAGATAAACAAATTCGAAAATCAATAGACTAGAAGCTGATATGTGCTTAATTGAATTCTGTAAACATATTGTCATGACGCGTTTGATTAGTGTTTGGCTAAACTTACATACGTATGTGAAATATGTAAACAGGAATAAAGTGTTTTGCCTTCTCATGAAGGTCCTGCAATAATGTGTAAAAAGTATTGAATAATATATATATGCAAATCACATTTCATCAAATTTACACATCGCAAATTCGGAGTGAATTTATTTCGCTGCTTTTCATTCAATTTTTAACCGAAAAATGACGATTCTGTGTGTGTGTGTGTGTGTGTGTGTGTGTGTGCGCAATGTGCGCAAATATATTACATAAATATATACTTACTGGTGAAACACCACATGGAATTCATTAAGCTTCATGTGCAAACAACAACAACAACAACAACAACACACACATGAAAGTAGTAGGCAAACGCTTGAATAAACACACCGTCATTTTAATTGTATTCACGGCATGGCACATAATTTTGCACACACTCACACACTCACACATTCACAATTCTACAGGAATTTATTCACTTGTATTCATATGCAAAGGTGGGACAATACCTTGCAAAATGCACGAAATTACGCAAATATAATTTACATAAGCAAATTGCATAAAATAAACTAGAAACTGCCAAATCATAGACAATATTTGGATACACACACTCCCACACACCCGCACATACACCGCTGTGTGTTGTTGTTGGTGTTACATTTTATTTATTCATGTTTAATTAGCCCGGCTAATTGCCCACATTTATAGATTCTAATGAGGCATTGTGCCACTGACTTTGTGCACCAGAGCGCTCGATTTACATCAAATAGTTGCTAAAAGCTAAAAACTGTTCGAAGTAAAGAAATCGACTTTTGGCGATAGTATTTCACTTTAAAATAAACCCATCAATTTGTTGTGTTATTCATTATTTTTCAAAAATTCCAAAAATCGATGGTAGGTACATGTATTAACCACCAATATGAATGCATTACCCTAATAAACTGAGGTTTCCCCACCTGCGCCCAGGTGTTCACAATGTACCTGGTCCAAATAAGTTGCAGGCAATTACTTTTTTTCTTTGACACTGGTCGATTTGAGCTGTCTCTCACTGTATATTTTTTACTTGCAGCTTTACAATTGAGTATTTCAGTAATTGTTACTGTAACAGCTTCAATCTGGCATTATCTTTCGCAGTTTGATGGACCGAAAAGCGTACAAAAATAGATTAAGAAAAGCGAGGGCGTCAATAAATAAAAACTTGCAACAGCGGACAGCTAAAATGAAATTTATTAGGCGGAACTCAAAGCAAATTCACCGTGGAGGAAGGATGGAGAGATGTGAAATGGCATGGACTGGAATGGAATGACAATTGCCCCAAATGAGTTACAACAGCCCAAATAACCAGAATTTGAATAATGAACAAATAAAAATATGACCGAATAGGAGTGACTGATAGGCGCCGCAGATTGCCGCAAGAGAAGGGGGGATGGCGACACGGGTTAGACGGCCAAATTGATGAAAACCATGCAAAAATGATTTCACTTTGTACTTTAACCCGAATTGACCGTACGAAAGCTGCCACTTTGAGGCTCTAAACTGTAGTTTGGGAATAACTACATACCAAGGGCATTCCCAAAAGTTAGACACACACACGCACACACACTCACACACACACATGCAAGTACTTTTGTACATACAGACAAAAGTTATTGCCCGTTGACGCAAAATGCACAAACAAATATTTGAACAAGAAAAGCCTGTTCGATTTGCCAGACCGAAATTTATATACCCTCGCAGACTGGATAAATATGAAAAAGGAACGACTGATGATTCCTATAATAAATAATAAAGTATATTGAATACATAGTATATTATTATAAATATATATATATTGAAGACCCCAAATGTGAGAAGCATAATAGAACGCATAACGAGTGAGTTTGGTTCGGTTATGTTTGGTTTTTCATATATCCTTCCTACGTTCATTCGATCCTTCCTATGTGAAGCATATAATTTAATGATCTGATCCGGTTTGGTCCGATATATGAATTGCTTGCAGCTGGCTGACGGATATATATTTAAGGTTAAAAAAAAGTAAAGGACTAGATCGCATTGACAGATCATTTCGGGGCAAACTCTGATGTACATGGTGCATCTGCTACCAATGTATCCATATTTAGTTAAGTACAACAGTTTCGACCTTTTGACCAGCACTAATCGCTACAGGCTATAGCGATTAGTGTTGGTCAAAGGGTAGATAAAAGAATAAGCTTTAATGTAAATGCTTATCATTAAGATGTTATGTCAAAGGTCACCAAGTATTGTAGTATATGTTATATGAATCCGCTGTGGCGTGAAACACACAGAAACACACTTACACACAAGCCTAAGGACACAAAAGCCCACACATACACAGAAGGAAAGAGAGAGAGAGAGACAGTAAAAGAAAGAGAGATAAAGAGAGAGAGAGAGAGAGAGCGGTGATCAAAACACTTGCAGCTATTTTCATAAATATTTCATTCGTGTCATTTAGGTTTGTTGTGTGGCTATTGTTACAGGGGCTGGGACCGGTCATGGCTTTTAGTACTACACACGTACATACATACATGAGTATATGTATGTATGTGAAAAATTATGCTATTAAAACTTTACCCACAGAACGCACAGCGAACAACAACAAAAAGGCAGAGAAGTTACCAAACATTAATACCACTGGTAAACGGTCTAAGCACACTGCCATAGATACAAAAACACATACATGCTCACATACATTTGCACATACATGTTGCTGACAAATTGAAAACAAGGCTTTCTAATTTGAATACATTTTTTCGTATATTTAGAAATTGTTCTAATGTTCCAATTTTCAGGGTAATTTTCCCATATTATGGCTATTTTATAACATCTGCGGCGATTTTTTTCCGAGTGTACATTTGGTTTGCAGTTGGTGAACTTCGGTAGTTATAAAACTTTTGAACATTTTTGCTCTGCGGCACAAGCAACAACAACCACATGGTACCATAGGCACTTAAAATCAAAACTCAGATTTGAACTCGTCCAACGTAAGATGAGGATACATCAGACACAGGTATAGATGTATTTTGATCTACTGATACAGCTATATAAATCTGTCACATTTAAGACCGCGTCAACTGGATACAATTAAACGTACGTTCTCACTTGTGAACGTCGGGCTCTGACACCAAAAGTAATACCATCCGATAAAAGTGCCACAGAACCGGTACAGTGTAGCCTAGAAATACCGATCTTTGAAGGGGGTTCCGAGAAATGTACCTCCTAGGTTTGGCTTTAAAATGGGGAAAGATATAGGCTTTTGTGAATTTTGGGGACTGTGGCTTTCAAATTGTAATATGTGACTTTGTCGATATGCGACTATCGATTTCCTAGCCTCCTGGTAGACGTAGCACACCAATTTTTACACTTTGTCTGACGCGGTTACAGACCAGTATACATAAGTTCCGCATTTCAATGTGTTGGCTTAAGGGGCGTTCCTATGGATGGACGGATGGGCAGACGGAATACCTTCCGTATCAGAGTATAAAAATCAGTGTACCATTAATTGATTATTTTGTTATTTGCATTTTATCGCAGAGATTCATTTTATCAAACGATTTCCGTTTAAATTTAAAAATGGTTTTTACAGTCTACAATTTACGGACAACTTAAAGCAACTTATGTTGCATTTGTTGCACCCACATTTTGAAATGTTGCAGCAATGTGAGCATTGTGGCTACAACCACATCCGAATCCGCAACGGTGCTATAATGTCACAATTCATTGTTGTTATTGTTGTTGTTGTCCTCTAATGCTATAAATTCAGAACTTTAGTCAAATGCCATCAGGGAGATCAGTTGTCATCATCGCTGGTGATGGACTGGACGTGGCAGTGATGGTTATCACTGTGGTTACGGCTGTGGTTGCAATCATTCAGATTTCAACTGAGGCTGATAGGGTTGCCTGTTAGTTTCGGTTGCAGATGCATCAGCCATCTGTCGAGCTAGCACCGATATTCCACATATCGATGGACAAACCACTGTCAGCATTTGGAGCTCCTATCTAACGAGATCTAATTCGAATTCAATTTGTATATGTATAGTTCTTGTAAATTTATTTTCCAACCACACAAATAACATTTAAATATTTGAAAATTAATAGCATTTATTTAAGTGGTTTTGACGAATATGAATGGATTACAACGAAGTCGAAGTTGCAAGCTAGATTATAAATATTTTCGCATTGGCATGGAGATTAATTCACATCTTGAATTGACTTTGATACATATTGAATATACATTGATGTGTGGCGAGAGTTTAACGGCTGGGAGTCAGCCTACTGCACAACTACGATATGGGAGATTCGGGCCCAGGATTTACACTACAATAAAGCCCCAAATGAACTGGGCCTTTGGGTTGGTCACTGGCTCCGCACGTGCTTTGTTTTCGTTACGGAATGAGAGAGAGAGAGAGAGAGGGAAAGAGAGGGAGAGAGAGAGAGAGAGGAGTTTACCCGTTGCCACAAAAAATAAAAATATACGCGCTGTATATGGTTTGTGTATGGTTTGTATAGATGTCCTTTGCTGCTCTGCTGCTAAGTTGGCCATTTGCTGATTGCGACCGCACTATTTCGTCGGGTCTGGCATATAAATTGACTGAGAACCCAAACCCAGCAGCCGCCGCCTAATAGTTACGGGTATCGAGTTTACTTTGTATGCGACCAGATTTGGATTTCAATTCAATTGCATTGAGTGGCTGAGTGGCGTGTGCTTGTAATCCTGTCCAGACTAAGCTTCAGCTTAGGCCCAAGCTTTGCGTCCGTATGTGTGTGCGCGTGTGTGTTTGTGCCCACTTGACCATTTGCCAGCCGATGACTTTTTACTGTCTACATGTGCGCACCGCACTTAATTGATGCAATGCATTTGAGTTCAGCCTGACATAACTTTGCTTTTAAGCCTCACACAGGCGTCAACAACAACTTACCCATTCAGCCTACATGCATGCGTTGCCTTCAAAAAACGAAGCGAAGTGAAAAAACAGCCACAAAAACGGAAATAGAAGAAACATGACAGTAAAGTTGTTGGACCGTTCAAAATGTGTGTGTCAAGCTTTAGCTGTTTAAAGAAAAAAGAAAAGGACATCAGCTGAAAAAGGAAGGAAGGAAGGGAGGGAGGCATGTTCGCTAAGCGTTGCCCATACGCCTTGTGGGCCACTCGGCGTCTGTGTTAATCCCTCTTGTTAGCCAGCAAAAAAAATACAAAAGTGTTAATACCTGTAACACCGTTAACGAAGGCATTGAGTATAGATTTATTGCAATATTGTCCTACTAATATGAGTAGTATATGGCTTAGTGGGATATAATGAAGTTGTGCAAAGGTATATACAGGTAGATGGTAACTGTATATGTTCTTAAACAGCATCAGCAGATCTGTCACTTTAGTTATGTCCGCCTATTTATTGATGTTAATCAATATCAATATAAATCCATAATTCGTAGAAATAACTGACATAATTTGAAAGATGTAGCCTTATATTGGAGAGAAATATACCCTGGCCTAACATTGATGTAACTGTAAGAATTGTAGACCCTCTCCTAGTCGAGCTGTATGGGCAAGAGCCTGCTTACTTGCTTTGATTGATGTGCTGTATTTAAAGCCACAAAGATATATCAGCATCAGCTGTTAGAAGTGCAGATACCCAGGCTTGTCAACCGGTTGTTGCGTATTATTATTTAACGATAATTTAATTGGATTACCACATGCAAAAATGTAAATAGGAAATTTTTAGTGTTCGCTTTAGGGCTTAGAATAACATCAACGTCAAACTATCAGGCATGCCACTTGTGGCCCAGAACCTAAGCCCTAAACTCTAAGCCCAGCACCAAACCTGGCCCAAATGCCGTTGGCATTGAACCCAGTTTGGTGTTGACGCCTCTGGCGATGGCAGCCGACGGCATGTTAATATTGTTGAGGCTACTTCCAGCAGACACTGTGCTTAAGTTTCGCCGCTTGCTGCCCCATGTCTACGGCTATGTGGTGTCTACGGTGTATGACCAAAGTAGACATCTTTTCGTTTTATATGACGTTCGCAAGGTGGCAACATAAAACCGGAAACAATGCAGGCCACGGCAGAGGCGAAGCTAAAGCCAAAGGCAAGGGCAACAACAACAACAACGACAACGGACTTCTCTTCGTTCAGACGTAAACTGAAATGTAAATGAAACTGTTCCAATGTGTCTCATTGTGTACGTCTGTCCCTTGGCTTGTTGTTAGTCGCGACGCCCTAAGCCCGTAAGAGTTAAATGGGTGCGGATGTTGTGCCCGACGCTTGTCTTCAACTGCGTCAGCGCCCAACAAAGAAAATGTCACGGAAATAACTAAGGATTAGATTGATGAGTTTGCTGCTAAGCCAAGCGGCTGGCCCAAGCCTCAGCCCCCTGTCCTAGCGCCAGCTTCAGCCCAAGCCAAAGCCAAAGCCCAAGCCCCAAACACCTACACCCGCACCCACACACTCAAACACACACACACACACCAACCTTGCAACAACTACAGCTTGGCAATGTCATAAACTAGTCACCAACACGTGAAACATCAAAAGTTAAGGTCCAAGCGCCAGCCCCAGTTCCAACTAGGCCACTTTCTGAAATGTCTTGAGGGGACTCAGGAGCAGCTTAATTTTTTGATTATATGCCAACATCAGTTTATTGCGCGGTCGTTTGTTCCATTTTTACATGTGTTATCTTCTACTCCGGCAACTGTAATTAATTAAATTTGACTTGTACGAACAGAGTGCGCAGTGCCAAAAAATTTCTAGTGAACTTAACTTGCAAAAGGGGATATACGTACGTTGACAATAACAACAACAACAACAACAACAACAACAACAACAGTAGCAGCCACGAGAAAACCCTTGACAAGGTCATTCATATGCATACATATGTTATGTTTGAGTGTCCATGTGTCCACCTATATATACATATACATATATATATATACTCATACTCATGCCAGCAACATAAACATGAACACCAACAATCTACCAGAAACATCATTTATTGAAGTACACTCAAAAAAACAAATCCTCCGAATTTTAGTAAAATCTTCACAAGAAGGAAATCGCACTGGGAACTAGAATTATTGTCTCGAAAAACATTGTTTTTACTAATCTGAAATTTATTTCTATATAGCAGAAAATATTTCTAAAAGGTAGATATGCAAACGGTTGTTTTTGGAACAAATCCTTTCTGAAATTTGGAAAATGGTAATCAAATTTTCGCTTCCGACTGCTATTTTAGAGTTTAGCTGGCTGCTGGCTGGCTTTAGAAATATACTTTCTGAAACAACAGTCACCTTAAATGAACAGTAACACGCCCATATTGTTGATTGAGGGTTGAATGCAATGGCAACTCAAATATACAGTTAGTTAATCCCCAATATAATCGAACATCGAGTAAATGCCCTCAAAAGCAACACGTTCATTTATAACATACTTCATTCAATGTAGTCGAAGTACACTCTAAAAGTTTGTAAAGGATTTCAGAAATCTATTAGAACTTATACTTTTAAATATAAGATATCAGCTGGTGTCCCACATAATAATATTAATGGTAACAAAGTGGTAACAAAGGGGGCCCGGCACAAGTATAAACATACCAATAATAAATGTAATATTAATTATTCTAAGGTACAATTTCCATATTAATAATCAATATGCTCATAAAACATAATACTTGATTTGTCTCTGTGTATTCAACTGCATATATACATACACGTGTGTGTGTGTGTGTGTTTGTATGTATGTGTATGTGTCTGTGCATGTATAATGTTTAACATTATCGTTGACATTTATTAGAACCAGCTAAGTGAATTTTTTGCTTTGCTTCCTCACACTAATATTGTTATTTGTTGTTATTGTTGTTACATACATGTACATACAGACATACATATGTGCCGCCTGTGCACCCTTTACGAGTCTGAGTATCTGTATTTAAATATGCATGTGCGTGTGAGTGAGTGTTGTGTGTGTGGCCTAGTGGTTTAGTAGGTGTGTCGGGTTTTGTCACGCCGAAGCCGGCCCACTTTTTGTTTCTTGTGAAGCATTTTGAGGTCCATGGTGTTTGGGCTTCTGTGACGTTCAAACTTAATGTATTGTCTTATTCAATAATTTAATTAACACCCACACATACACATGTATGTATATACTATGGAACATATGCATGTGTAAATACACATAGACAGAGAAAAGATATATGATTCACACGAAAGTTTGTTATTTTCCTCTCCATCTCTAATCACTAATTTCAAAACTCGGACTTTATTATGAGTGCTCTAATCGGGAGTGTCCGACTTGGAAGTATCCTCTACAATCAATTAAGTAACGCGTTGTCTGATTTGGAATTCATATGACTCGCTGGCCATACACAAATTGTTAATACATATATACATACGTAAATATTAAGGCGCAGCTCTTCCTTGTTCAGGCCGCTAGGCCCATGAATCATGGGGGCAACCCAGGCCAGCAACCCAGTGCGTGCCTGTGTGGACGGAAGAGCCCATGTGGCACGTCTATTAAGCTGTTTTAATGTATTTTGATTGCATATTTTTGTAAGTTATGACTTGTGAGTTACGCTTAACATATGCGCATAAATTTCAAGCTGCCACTGAGAGAAAGACAGTGAGACAGAGAGAGAGAGAGAGAGAGAGAGCGAGAGAGAAAGAGAGAGCAAACAGCGAGAGCGTGTTCAAGTCACACACAAATATTTAGCTACTCAAACGCAAACTAATGTTTGGATATTGTGACATAATTATTCATATTTACCAACTGAACGAATGACACACGGGGCCCATTAACGGACACGCTGATTCCTGTAAGAGGTACAATAAGGTGCGGCCAACTATTCCATTCCATGCCCGCTAAAGAGATCAATCTTCATTTGGGTAATTTAATTGCAATTGTTAATTAAAATCGAATGCAACATTTGTGTGCACTTTTGATGGCCTTCCCGGTGTTTTGGTTTTGATAATGCCACACTGCATTCGCCAGATAGTCTAGGCTCTGTGATTCGAATCCGTTGACTGCTCACCAAGCTTCACTTCCGTTGCATTGTGTGCCTGGAGGCCAGAGTTGTAGTCATTATGGCGCTGTGTTTCCTGTCCCTGGCGCCGTTGCCGTTGCCGTTGCCGCTGTCAGGGTGGTGCGTGGTGGGTGTCGATTGGGTGGGTTGTGAGCCATCACCTGCCTACCAGAGCCAAAGCCAAAGTCAACAGCGTTAGCGACACTCTGCCACGTCCACAAGCACACAGACATGCGGACGGACAACAATGCACAATTGGACTTGTAGCCATCCAGCTCATCATATTCTTTGTTGTTCGCCCAAGGCTCTGATTCGTTTCGTTTCGTTTCGTTTCATGGATGACCATCTCGGAGCAGAGCAGTGAGTGCATCCCTTTTGGTTGGTCACGTTCAAGTCATTATCATTATCCGCACCACGCCTCATCGCCTTGTTATTAAGCATAATTATTGGATGCAATTTAACATTTTGGTATTTCAATTTGCAGAACTGCACAATTGGATGGCATCATTATCATTGATTGTTGCACAGAAATTAAGTGCATGCACATATGAACCAAATAAGCTGTCATATATCTAAGCAGCTATTTGTGAGTAATTTATGTCCTCGTCTGCCAACTCCGCAATTTTGAACTTCCGAATCTCTGAATTTATTTGACAAACTGCAGTCCTCAACATATTGATATTTTCAATGCCTTTCCACCTGGCACAAACATTAGAATTGTTTTGTAATTGTTGCTTAAAATTATATCTCATTTGTAATTTTGTCTTTGCTTGCTGACTCAACCATTTTGAGCATCTGTGGCAACCAAATGCACCAGACTTTTGGATCTACTTATTAATTGAACAAAACATGCATGTTTTTGGGAAATCTTCTTTATAATATCATAAAAGGAAGCGTTATTAATATTTGACCGAGCTGGCGAGTCATGTGCTGTCTGCTGGATATACATACATCATTTGAGTGGAAATCTGACAAATTTAATAATCATAAAACCCAAAGCAGACGAATTAGAAACAAGGCAAATGCAGCGTGAACAAAGCGTTGCACGCAACCAACTGAAAGGCATTGTGTAAAACGCAAGCATAATGCACAGAATAAGGTGGGACCAGGGATGGCAGCGGGAATAGGGCGTGTTTGGGGCGTATTCGAGGGCGTGAGCGTGGCGTTTGCCGAATTACGCTAGACAAAGTTGAAATGCAATTGAAAAGTTTTGGAAAAAGTAGCAACTACTATATATGTATATGCGGCCAGGGGATAAGGCGAAATGTGAAGCAACCCAGACTTGCTTGAGGTGCTGGAGGGATACAGAGAGAGAAAGAGAGAGAGAAAGAGAGAGAAAAGGAGAGAGAGAGTGATAGATAGAGAGAGGGTGCAAGCACAAGAAATGTCATAAATGTTGACTGAGTGCTCTGGGCGCATCTGACAAAGTCGCTAAATTCATATGTACATATGTACAACTTTATTGAGGGCAACCATTTTGGGACTGATATGTGCGTAAAATTCATTTGAGACTGCAGCGACTCCTTTAGGAACCAAGAACAGCGCAAGGCAGCTTAGCTGTGCTGCATGATAACGCCACTGTGTTGTGCCGGGGAGTGCCGGGGAGTGGGATTGGTGTGAAACTTTCATAACCGGCCAAGTTGAACAAAAGTCTTAACATATTTTCATAATCCAAAAGTTTAGCACAAATGCGACTTAATTGTTGGTACGTACGCGTTGCTTGTTCTTTCTTGTGTTTGGGCTAGTTGCAGTTGTTGTTGTTGTTGTTGTTGTTGTTGCCGCTGCAGCTTATTCAACTTTTGCCACTCTCTTTAATCACTTAATAAAGCGCGGCAACATCATCAACAGCAAATTCATTTGAGTTTACAGCTTGCGGAGGCTTTTCCAGCGACAACAGCAACATCAACATCAACATCAACATCATCAGTAGCAGCCAGCTGTTAGCAGCCAGCAGTTAGCTGCTCTTCAAGGGTGGGCGACTAAACTACTAAACGGAACTAACAGCGATAAGATGTGAGGGGCCGGGCCCCCCCATGGAGCAACCACATTATGCAGATTTGAGTTCAGAGCACAAACCACGCAACGGAACAGACAGCAACTTGGCTTATTTGCTGTCCTTAATGCGCTTACAGTGAAAGTTGGCTGCCAAATGCTTACTGATTAAGACCAAAAGTTGCTTGGCTTTTAGGAGGGTTATGCATCAGCCAATTAAATAATCTGACGGATTTTTCATTAGTTCGCCGCCAACTTAATGCCACATTTTTATTTAAATTTAAGCAAAATGAAAAAATAATCAAGCAAGCGTTTCTCGACTCGCTCGTTGTCCTGACAAAATTCTAATGCACTGAAACATTTAAGGTGCTTGAAATTAAAAATTAATTAATATTCTTATAAATTTTTTCAGTCGTTTTCATCAGTTTTTGTTTGGTGTTTGTTATCAAAGTTTTATTGTTATTCAGCGGAACTGAACTGGCAGCAATTCGTGTCCAACAGTCGTATAATTGCTTTTGCAATTTATATTTTAAGCTTAATTGAGTAAGCATTTATATAAATATTCATCTGACCTTTGCCGACATTTAAATGTTCATTAAATACTTTTTAAACATATTTTTCAGTTTTCTGATTTTCAAAGTGTATGTACCAATAAGAATATAATATAAAAAACTTAATTTGTTATGTCGCATTTCATCTACGCTTATTGTGTAATTTCAGATTTGTGTGCAATTATTACTAGAGATATATGTATAATATGCGAGTTATTGAATTGATTTGACAACTTGTATCGGTGTACATACCGATTAGCCATTGCTTCTAGTTGTTCTTTATTTAATTTTTTCATTTCTCTCATTTTTGTGCTCCTCTCCTTGCGTCACGCCTCGTAGCGCCAAATAGGTTTTATGAACATTTGATTTCTTTTTTGCTCGAGCGCAGCGGCATCAACAGCAAAAATAAGAACAGCAGCATCAACAACAAAAACAGGCAAAACTGATGACAGTAGCTTGTTGCTGATGTTCTTGTTTTCGGGGCAACGAATTCATAAGTTTTTATGTCTTCATTTTTGGCAGGCGCCGCAAATCAAAGTGAATAGCATAAATGTCTGTATCTATATAACACAAATGCCCTTTTAGGCATAAACAATGTTACGTAGACGTAATAAATACGGACATTATGACAACAACTAAAACAACCACACGAACAGGAGAACACAAGCTAAGCAGAAGCTTCACCATAAGCCATAAACCGAACGCATTAACGCCGCAAATTTCGACACAAATGTGACACAAATGCCACACAGACTTATTGATTTCTTCGAATCGAATTGTGATGATGGCAAGCGAGAATAACTACATAGGCACACACACACACACGTATACTCACACAGGCACAGTCACACTAACATACACACATACACCATATATGCTGTGCTAGCCGCTGATAGCAAAGATACGTGTCCTGATTGCTGACAGTTTAGTCACAGTGGACATCAAAATTGAATTCCAAGGTGGAACATTTTTGCGCCGGATAATAAATAGCACGCACGCCGATAACAGCAAACGTGCAACACATACACATACAAACGTGCAACACACAAGAACGCAATTAGGTGGACACTAAGCGCAGGCTGTGATTCCCAATTGGACCTGCAGCAATTGGACAATTATGCTTCTGGAAGTTCAACTCATGCTTAACTTCGGAACAGGCAGCTGCAGCGATCAGACAATTGTTGCTGTTGTTGTTGCACAATTTGTGCAATTGTTTTGTGCATCAGCACGAACTGATCCAAGATAAAAACATGCAGTGAATGAGTAAGTCTTCCGACTTGACCAGGTTGAGAGGGAATTATAATTTGGTCGATAAGCTTGTAACCAATTGATGAAGACGTCTCCCATTCCCTAAAGTTAATAGCCGTGGTTGTAGAGCCGACAGCCGTACTGCCGCTAACTAGAGCATTCTCACTTGTAATTTTCGGCAAATGCAGAGTCTCTTTCTGGTTAGATAGGTGGCTGCGCTGCAGTTCTTGGTGGGTTTTGGTCTACTTTTGTTGAATTGCTATAAATGGTTAAATGTGTTTGTAATATTTTGTACCTTTAAAAAGAAACAGCGTGCACGTGGCACACACTCAAAGAAGCACAACTACACTCACGATACGCACACATACGTACATATACACACATCATATCTAGCAATTAGCCACGTATCACATTTAATGAATGGGGGACGGTTAGGTGTATGGGGGTGTGGCACTTATAGCGTCAATAACTTAATTTCCACCAGAACGTGATTTAATTAACGATTAATAAAAGCCTGACCCTTTTTGGTCAGTTTGAGGACTGGGTTGCTCCGCACGAAACAATTAAATGAGTTTGCCTGTCGGTTTGAGTTAACAGGCAACTTTATATCGAGCCGGTCGGTCGGTCGGTCTTGCAAAACTTTTTCCCCTGTGCTACGTGCCATTCAAAAGGAGATGAAAGTCACTTTCCAAGCGTGTGTTGATTGGGCCACATTCAATTTGGATCTACATGAGTACTTAACACGCAACTATAAAACAACAACAAATTCTTGATATCAATTAATCAATTGTATAATATTTAAGAGATGGTGCTAGTTTTCATTTTATAATTTGAACCCATTGAAATGGGTTAAGGGAAATTGCCTCCAGGTGTAAGCGGCAAAGGCAACAGTCAAAAATAGCAGCTACGGGGGGATGACATTGCATCATATAATTCATAGCTTCAGAAAAATGGGTGTTTCACCTCCAACTCCCTCCCGATTCATAGCCACGCCTCCGCCCCGTTCGTTCGCTGCAGTATGCTACTGTCGTTGTGGGACAGAGCCGAGAACTGTGGCATGATTTTTATTTATGCCACCCACCCAACAAGAATGCCACAGATAATAAGCATATTAAAGCTGTACATTATAAAAATCTCGACTGTGTCTTTTACTGCACTCAGCACAGCATTTTAAAAATGTTTCTGGTTCTTAGTGCGATTTTAATTTAAGGTCGATTTTTTGAAAATCAGGGGAAGGTCTTTTTCTGAGTGTATTTCTAAGTACACTTTTTTTTGAAGATGAAAATCACTTTTCATTAATAATTTACTATTTCCATTTCGATGCACTCGCCGCTTCTGTGCTGGTTGCCGATAACTGCCGTCAAACTGTGTCAAAGTTCATTATTTTGACACCGTCGAACAGCTGTTCCCAGAATCCACACAGGTTAACAGTGAGTTAACATTGTATATTTTAGATTTGCGTTCTGTTAACCGCCCGTCAAAATTCCACCGCGAAATATTGTGCAACCAGTTTGAAACCTTTTTTATATGGAGTTTTTCAATATCTATAACTTTTTTGCTATAACTCGGACATCCTGATCAAGAGATAATCTTCTACCTCAGATGTACATTTTGACCTTACAAAATGTAAACTCTGATAAGGAACATAATTTTTTTCGACACCCTTATAGACTGAGACCTAAAACTTGAAACATATATTGGTCTGTGCCCGCATCAGACAAATTTACAAAATTAGGGTGCTACGTCAACTACCTCCTAGTAGGAAAGTGATAAAGCTACATTTCTCCCACAATTTTCAGGATGGCATATGTCATGCCACCTCCGCCGCCCTCAGGCGCCTCTAATATTTTTGAATGACTTTATATTCCGCATTTTTTTGACAAAGAGGCGTTAAATTTGTTAGGTATATTACTGGTACCCGCCTTTAAGAATCGATAAAAAAGACACGATAAAAGCCTATATGTCCCGCAATTTGAGAGCTACAGTTAGCAAACTTGGAAGACCCCCGCTTACCCACAAAATTCCCAAAAGGCTAAACCTACCGCTCTTTAAGCGCTACAGTAACAAAACTTGGGAAGAACAGTACTAGTTACCTTCTCTATAATTTTGTTGAGCAACTCCCCCAAAATTCACAAAAACCTATATCTACCGCAATTTTGAAGGCCAGTGATAGATTACTAGCAAGATTGGTAATTCTTGGCTAAATTCGAAAGGTATATTGATAGTAAAAACATTTAAAACAAATTTAATCTTGGACCACACTCCCAAAACGACTAGATAAATACTACACTTAAATTTGGAAGCGCAATGCTGGCTCGAAATGCATTTCAAAATAATACCCCCAAAAAGTGCCTGTATAGACGGGTCAAAGCTTTCCAGAGCCATAGCTTTGTCAAAACTCAATCGTTTTTTTTTTTTTTTTTTTAAATATTTTGTATGGTCAGTATATCATGTGGATAGGCTTACTCATTTAAGGACACAGCACTACTTAAGCCAGATAAATGGGTCCAAGCACATAGCTTTAATTTTTACGGAATACGTAATTTCTTCAACAAATATTTAATTGAAAATAATTGAAAATATCATTCTAAATGAGTGGTGCACCAAAACAGAGCCAGGCAGCATTACATTCGGATTGGTGGATGGAAGGGCAGAGGGAGGGTCTGCTTCGTACTCACCCCATACATCCGGGTCATTTGTTGTGCTTTGCATTTGACTAATTTACATGCAGTAAAACTTTCGCAACAACTTTGTGGCCCATCGAGTCGCGTTTAAATGAACGATGCGGCGTAAACTGCTAGGCAACAACATTTGCATTTGCATTTGCATTTGCATTTGCGCTTGTAGAAGACCTAATGGGCACTGTCTCGCTGGACTGCGGCCCTCTACTAATAGACGCGTTTAAGCGCATTGTATTGAAATTACCGCAGTTGCGAAAAAGTTGGAAAATGCATGGCTAGTCCTTGAAGCGATGCGCTGGTCCGATCCACAACAAGCATGAATATATAATATAATATAATAGATATTTGCATATAGTACAGGCTCAGTAAATCCAAAGCTGAAACAAATATTCCTTTTTCTGAAAATTATATGTAAAATGCACTATTTGGGATACTCGAATAGCCAATCGATGCTTAACGTATTTTATCGATTGTGTCCATAAAGCTAGCTTCTCATGAATGTCACTCTCGTTTGGAAATCATCCAATCTCGCTGTCAAAGTTGGAGCTTGATTATAGAAACTCAAAGAGCATTTCAAAAGGCTGTTCAATCCATATATCATTCTGCGCCCAAAAGCGCCTGCTATACGCTATTCGGTCTTGTTTTAAGTTTGAATGAAGACTTACTATCCATCCTCTAGTGTGGCAAGTGTTGTGGACAACCATTCCGCCAAACTTGGCCTATTTGTCATGACAATCTGGCTTGCTGATCTGACGGACATATGACAAATATCTTGTTTAAATCTTATATGTTGGATAGCATGTGAACTAATTACTTTTTGGTTTATTAAATTTTAAAGTTCTGAAACGCTTATTGGCAGATCCTATGTAATCATCCATATACATATATGAAAGGCGAGCTTTCATTGACTTGAGAGGACCTTCAGTGGTGTTAATGAAAATGCAGGTGTAAATCATACTTTTATTATGCATTTATTTTTCATACATTCCTTTTATATCCATATTTTAACTTTACAAAAAAAAAAAACAGATTTTGTCGATCATGTTATTATTATGCATTAATTAAACGTTCATTTACCATTCTCAATATCTGTCTGACATTTTTTGGTTTTGGTTTGCATTTTTGGTCATGCAGCAGGACTTTAGCGATTTTGCTTCTAGTTTTGAAACTGTTTTCTTTCCGCTCTGTTTCCTTTTTTTTCATGAAAATGTTTGCTTGTTTGTTTCATTTAAAATGTACACAAAAAAAAATCAGCTATACATTACAACTAGAATATATTTGTAATTATCAATTTGCAATTAAGTTTACTTTAAACATTCTTTAATTTTACTTGTGATTTTTTTTTGTTTGTTGGGGATTTTCTGACTTTTAGTTTTTGAGTGCAAGCTCGGACCGAACCATCTGCTATACTCACAGTTCTATGAAGGAAGTAATATAGCGAACTAATACATTGATAGACAATAATTATATCTCAAGTTCTGTACTCGATAATCATTTCAATCTCGCAATAAAAGACTACATCATTTTGCAAATATTTAGTTTAGGATTTTTAGCTTTTCGTTCCTTACGGATCTTTTGATAACAATTTTGTTTTGATATTTCGTATTTGAATAAACGTCATTTTTTCCATCATAGATCTGCCCATTTCTCATACTACAGCTAATGCGATTTCTTCTGCTAGTCTGCGTGGAAATGCTGTCCTGCTTTTCATTTAAGTCACACTGAAATAGTGATTATAATTAGTAGTACTTATTCTAAGGCTATGACATGTATTTTTTTCCACTCTATTCTTAGTTATTAGTAATTCACAAAGCAAAAATATACATTTATTATAACATTTGTTTTATACAGTAAACTTGGTACCATGTTTGATTTTGAGTTCTGTGATAGAACAAGACCACAGAAAAAAAGGACAACACTAATAGAAAATTCTCTAAAACGAGACTTTTTGTTCACAATTAGTGGTATCATTGGCTTTTAAATACTCATATTCTCTAATGACCAAAAGGTTTACTTGTGTTTCTTCTTGCGTTGGTAAAATTTGATTTTAACAGTTTATAAAATTGAGATAAAAAAAACCATTGTATATACGAATAGACTATATACATTTATATGTAACACTCATTTATTTATTGATTTGACTAGGCTTAGGCCTTAAAAAATAAATGTGGCATGCAACTGATTTCTAAATAAGTTGCTTTTCCCTTTTTTGTTTGACATGCCACAAATCCAATTGGTTTTTTTTTTATTTAAATTTGACACTTTTCAATTAGTTGAATGCTATTTTTTTTTACAAAGTGTGAATCTTAATATTTATTGGCCATAGCAAGCCGTAAGAAAACTTGAACAAACTGTGAAATTGTTGGAATTGGTTTATTTTCAAAATTATTGGCATTATTTATTTAGTTACTTTCCTGTAATTGGTTTTACTCATTGGTTTTATTGTTAAGTAACTCCACATTCATTCAGCTAAAATCTCGTTCTTTTTCCAACTGCCTCAGACCGCATTCCCAAAGTAAACTTCTTTGATTGAAAACCGTGATATGAGCCAGTGTGTAAGCGTACTTATTTAAGTTGTCTTCTGGGTTTGTTGGTAGGCATTTGTATTATTATTATTATTATTATTATTATTTGTATTGAAACTGTTGTTGTTGCTGTTGTGTGAGAGAGATTGTGCGCACTTAAATACAGTTCCGCTTGGGTGGGTCAAAGTTAAACGTGGGCGAATATCGTTTTGATTTGCTTGGCATTGCAACAGTTGGCATATTGTCGTGACTCGCTTAGGGATGTGTCTGTGTGCATCATTTGATTCCAATAGTATTAACTCTGGTGAGTAGTTTAAGTAACAGGAAACCAATCGTAGTTCGAAGGAGAAAAGTAGTTGCTAGTTAGATTCATAGATCTATAAGTAGTATTCTTAACATCGATCGTTAAGCATTTAATTTGATTGATTAGTTTGTGTTTAAAGTGTGGAGAGGACTAGAAATCTAAGTGTTAATACATAGATAGTTATAGAGCAGTTGGTGTGCAAGATTGCAACGCTATTATTATTATTCTTTTTTTTTTTTTTAATATTTTTGAAGATGTCAATATTCGTATTTATTCGTACTGCGGCAACATTTCTCTAAAAATAACACCATATTTGTTTAGCTTTTTCTTAACATTCTTAAACACTTATTATTCTTCATTACATAAGTTCTAGTATTATTTAAATATTAAGACAACATTTATTTTTTTATTGTTTAATGTTTTATTGGGTTGGACACAGTTTTCTAGTGGGACAAATCTTCGAATGTCTTAAGATTTTGTTTTGTTATAATATTTGTATTTGGTTTTCCTCTTTTAAATGTAGATTTGGGTTAGCGCCTCATATACCACACTTGGTGCGGTTTCGTCTTGAATGTAAATAAGTAAGTATTAAGTAGTTGTAAAGTTGAAAGCTTTTTTTTAGGTGTTTCAGCTAAGGTACCAATTTGCTACAGGTTGTCTAAGTGGAATACTTTTGCACTCTCTCTTGGTTCGTGTTCTCGCTCTCGCGCTCTTGGGCCAAGGCAGAATGGAGATCTGTTGAGAATTGTTGTTGGAAGACTACATCTATGTAAATACATATGCGTATATATGTACATACATCAGTGTATAACAGTAAGTGGGGATGTAGTAGCAGTTGGAAAGGATCAAATCATTAATTCAAATGACTCAAGTTCCAATTGTTAATCCAGTTCCGTTCAATTATTTATTATTTTTTGAAATCCATTGTTATTAAATAATAATGAAATTATTTACATTAGTTTAGTTTTTTTGCTAGTGTGTATCGTTTTTTCGTTTTTGTTTGCTAAACATTTAATGCCTAATAGTTGTGTGTGTATTCTGTGCCTTATGTCTGCTTAAAAAATACAATGCACCAATGTACATATGCGACATACATACGTACATCGTATATGCATAGTATATTTCTATCCATACATACATACGTTCATTACACACTGTATGTATGCTTTACCTATTTATTCTGGAATAATAAACTACAATATAATGCATTTAGTTAATTTTCATCTCTTGTTTTAGTTTTTGCTTAGATTTGCTGGTCCAATTTCTGATTTTAAACATTGATTTCATTTGATTTGCTTTCGTTTTTATATCTCATAGGTCTTATTGTTTAACACGCAAGTATATAAGTATTGTATGTCTAATAAACTATGTACTATAAGTTGCTATATACATAAATATGTATGTACTTTTATGTATGTAGAGTATACAGGTTGGTCTAAATAGACTTCGAGATTATTGAATAATTGAAATTTGAACAGCAACAGTGTGAAACAACAGAAAAACAGCAATTTACAAGTTGTCATTGTCTTTTGAGCGGTTATACGACAGATACATATATTGGCTTATCATATTTATTGGCTGACATCCACTGCTCTAATTATTTACTATTTAAATGTGCTGGGTACAATTTCTAAATCCATTACACCTCAATTTTATTAAGGTTTTGTAAAGACGTTTTATTTTATGGTATGCCCAGCATAAGAATAAAATCCAAGTAAAACTGATTGGTTCAGATTCATAGATTGTGTCTTTAGAAGCACAATCAACCCAAATGCGGCAAACTGTAGTTGGTGTATATATATATATATATCTTTTTAATACTCTCGTAAGTTGACACTTGCAAGTATCGTTCTCGAACCTACGTTTCAAAAATAGCTTCAGCTCTTGAAATCTGATTTTCGGCATATATAGAATGTTGAAATAAACTGACAGTTAAGGGATTGTATCGTAGAGGTCAACAACTTCAAAAGATAAAATTTGTTTTCAAATATTCCCAATTCCTACAATACAATAAAAAAGTATATGGTGTGGAGATTCGATGAAATTCGGTTCCACTTCCAATTTTTATATATGTATATAGCATTTCTCTCGTTTCGAAAATGTTTTTCGCTCACAAATTTTGGTGTATTATTTGTTTTTGGTTTTTTGTTTGGTTAGTCGGTAGTTTGTTGGTATAAAGCTTTCGTTACGCATGCAGTCAACAGTGAAAATGCTGTTGCATCATTTTGTGGACTCCCCAAATTCAATTGATTCTAATTTGCCCATTTGTGTACATGTATGTATGTGCGTGGGTTTGTGTGTGTACATATGTATATATCTTAGCTAATTGCATATTGAGTGTTCGATCTGCGCGCAGACGTTGTGTGTGTGTGTGTGCAGCACACTGACGAACATAAACACATCCACACTTTACGCAATCATTTGAATATTTACGACCATTTCATAGCTAGTTTGACAAATCGCGTTCGGTTTCATTTTCGCATTCGCTTCGTTCACATTTCATGTTGTTGTTATGCAAATTTTTGTTGCTTGCATAAATATCTGCGTGCGAGTGTGTGTGTGTGTGTGTGTGTGTGCGTGTGTGTGTGTGTTTGAGGCCAGCAGCATTTCAAGCAGTCAGCAGGCAACAGCAACGGGCAGCAGCCAGAGCGGCAGACAAATCGGCAATAAAAGAAAGAGAAATAGATAGAAAGAGAAAGAAGAAGAAGAAGAAGAGCACATATTTTAATTGGCATACAAAAATTTAAATTTCATGCTTCTATATGTATACGTATGTGTGTGTGTGTTTGCATGGCAAAAGAAAACAACGACAAATCATATAGAAAAATATACAAAAAGAAGAAAGAAAAACACAGATAGACTGAGATAGCCATAACGAATAACAGTTAGCAAGATGTAACGAGCAACTGCATCCATTATCCATTCTCGATTATTCTTCGAGTCTCCGCTCGAAAGGCAGCCCAATTATCATTCTTGGCCTTTAACAACACTTGAACAAACACAAATACACAGAGAGTACACAAATACATAAACACATAACGTAACTGTATATGTGAGTGTACTATTAAATGAGTAAGGCTACAATAACGCATACATAAATACATTAGAATTTGATTCGATTGAATTCTTAGAACAATGTATCTACACCAGGGTGTCAAACCGAAACCTATTTCTGTTCCGGCTCCAGTTCCGGCACCGGCTTGTAAAGTGTAAGGATTTCAGTAAGGAATATGATTATCATTTTGATTTAATTTTACTTTTTTTTCATTTTGGTGTTCGTCATGAACTGCAAATGTCGATTTCTGTAACTGGCTCTTAAATTCTGGATTTCCATCGGTTAAGATGCGAACCCGTTTCCGGTTTGACACCCTGATCTACACATATTCAAGACAACTAAAAGTTGCTGTAGTGTAAGCCTAATCGATCCGATTCGTGTGTGTGAATTGAGAACATTTTTCGATTATGAGTTTTAATTAGCTATAATAATTATAAATATGAATTTACAATTTTTTTTATAAAGCCAATAGATACAGTGTCAATTAAGTAGATGCAAACATATGTTAAGTATATAAGGTAGTAGAAAGCAGAAAATTGTCGAAATAGCATTCACATACACACACCACACACGCATAGGCATGCACACACACACGTTTAGAGTATGTGAATAACAGCTCTTTCGTTTATCGCTATTGAGCAATTGATCGGACCTTATCCATTAGCTTAACTATTTAATTTTCTTGTTGCTTTGTCCCTCACCCACTCTTCATTTTTGTTTTTTAGTTGAAAGTAGTTTCAATTTTCATCACAGCTAACGTCAAACGTCCTAAATTTTGGGTTTTGGTGATAACTACATATGTTTTTGAGTTTCTTTTTTGCATTTAATTTGATTTCGCCGACTCAGAACTAACGAAAAGAAACAAAATAAAAAAGTAAATCATATTTTCAATTTGATTATTTGCTTTATTTTTTATTTAGTTTAAGATTAAAATTGCATTACACTGCAGCTTCATTGTTATACATACAAATTTCTATTCAATTATTAAGCACTATAACACATTTCACACCTTTTAAACATCAATATAACATACACACCGATTTGGATTTGTCTGATCTTAAACTGACCTATGTGTAATATTGTTTTTCTTTTTTATTTTGTTTAAGAAAAAAAAAAACAAAAAACAACCAAGAAAAAACACATACATATACACATATATATGTATAAGTAAAGTACATTGAATGTTAAACTTAGAAATTAAAACACTTGAGTTGCAATTCTATTTTTTATAGTTAGGTATAGTATATATTATTAAGTCCAGCCTGTAGTCTGTTTCTTCGCTGCTTTTGCTTTACACAAACGTTTACGAAATTGAGCAGAAAGAGCGCGAAGAAATTTATGCTATTTTTTTTTTTGCTAATTTTTATTTCATTTGCTGTGTTGTTTGGAACAGTTTTGAACCTGCATGCAACATGAAAATCTCGGAAATACTTATGCTGGTATCAAAGATGTACTCACTAGCTGATATTGATACGAGTTTTGAACGTTTACAAATAAATGCCTATTAGCAGGAGACGCCCTGCTTGGCCACCGTATACCAAGTGCTGACCGTAACCAGCGACGGTGAGTCTGGTGTATGGGGCAGCTCTGTCTGCCCAATGCCTGCCACTCGATAATTATTATCCAGCGGTGGCGGCAGCGGCGGTGGCAGCGGAATTGCTGCTGCGGCGGCTGTTTCTGCTGCTGCTGCTGCCTGGGCTTGTTTGCGATTGTTGCGCTGCCTGTTCTTGTTTTTACTCTTTGCTGGCTTGGGTGGCGCATGACCTTGACCCTGACCCTGACCCTGAACCGGGCACAACTGCTGCGGATGATGGAAATGCATTGGCTGCGGCGTATGCAGATCGCGACCCACCTGCGGCCCCACCTGCGGACAACGAAAGCGTATCGCCTGCTCATTGGCTATGCTTAGCTCTGGCCATCTTGGCGGCTTCTGTGAATGTAAATGCTGATGTGGATGCTGATGCTGATGTGGATGCTGATGCGGATGCGGGTGCTGGTAATGATGATGGCGCTGCCTGCTCTTGCTGCGCTGGCGCTGACGCGACTTGGAGTGCGATTTGCGCACTCGCATCGTCGGCAGTTGGCGAGACTGAAGCTCCGTTTGGGGGCGTTGGCAGTGGCGGCAAATGGATCGACTGCGTGGAGGCATCAGCTCCTCGCTATATTCATAATCATCTAAGTCGGCATCATCTGCATACTCTTCCACATCATAATAATCACCGTTATCGTTATCGTTATCGTACTCTGCATCTGGTTCATTCTCGTCGTCATCTCCATCGTTGTCATAATCTTCATCATGCTCATACAGCTGTTTATCGTAGTTCAGGGTGCGGTGCCTATGATTAGTTTTGTAGTTGTTGTTGCTTGTTGTGTAGTTGTTTGCTTTTGTTGTTGTTGCTATGCTTGTTGTTGTTGTACTGGTGCCATCCATGTCAATGACATGACAGCACTTGGCTACTGCTGCCTGGTGGCTTGTGCTATGTATTGGTTGCATTTGTTGCTGTTTCTTCTTGTAGTTTGACTTACTTTTCTCTTGTTCCGTCTGTTGTTGTTTTTGTTGTTGTTGCTGTTGTTGTTGTTGTTGTTGATGCCGTTGCTTTTGCTTTTGTTGCTGACTGCGACCACGATGCCGATGTCTGCGAACCGTGTACTCATCGCCTTTGTCAGTCGGATATGGTCAGAATGCTGTATCAAATACGGACATAGATCTGGATATGGCATCATCATTGCGGCACGCCTCCAAGAACTCCTCCAGCGTCACAACTCCATCGCGATTGATGTCCATTTTCTGTTCAAGGTTCGATCAAAGACAAAATTGTATTAGAATAACACGCCATGAATTTGTCAAAGATGCAAGAAATTCCACAAAATTCCCACATCATCACATATCATTGCAAGTGATCTTAATTTTCTACGAAATATCTTTGAGCCCATAAATATGTTATATGTTCTTGATCAGTTTCAGTCAGTCTGTATGTTTCTATGCGAACTAGTTCCTCAGCTCTTGCAGCTAGCTTAACATATTTGTATGTCCTACTTAAAGTTGAATATCTCTGCTATAGAAATACAAAGATAAATGAATTTACGGAGTATAATACTGACAAATATACGGTGAAGCCGGCTACGCATTTGGCTCGCCCCTTTTTGGCCTGGCTGCTGGCTGCTGGCTGCTGTACCATCTGGACATAGAACAAGATGGGGCATTCAACAGGACGACAACCGCTAATGACACTGCGTGACTGGCAAACCAAACGAACCAAGACAGCAAGCTAGCCAAGCTGGTCAAGCTGGCCAAGCTGGACAAGCTGGACATTGTGGACATATAGGCAACTAGACAAGTTCCCCTATTTTTGCGGCTGTCTGCCATTCGATGTGCTGTCTAGCGAAATGACCAACAAAAGAAATACATAATTTGATTTGCATAATGCTGAGTAAATAAGCCGCCAGTTTGAGGCGAGCGCAAATTGAAATTGAATAATTAACATAAGTAATGCGAATCGTTGCGGTCAGTTGCAGAAGTGAACCGAACCGAAACGAACCTAAGCGAAGCGAAATGAACCGAGCCGTTCCGATACCGTGCAGGCTTCCACAAGGATGCCACAATTGTGAGCACTCACCTGAAAGATGTGCTCCACCTTGCCCTTGATTTTCTCCTCCTCGGGACATTCGTCGGGCAGGCGGCCCATTAGCTCGTATATGGCAGTCACAATGTCAGTCATTTCCTCCCTCGTAATGAAGCCGTCGCCGTTGATGTCGTAGAGGGAGAAGGTCCAGCGGAGTTTCTCCTCAACCGAGCCGCGCGACAATATCGAAAGTCCTTGAACGAAATCCTGTGCCAAATCAAAAATAACCCGGTATAAATACACATTGCACAACAAAATATAAAAATAAATTTACAATTACATTTACAGCTACAAACAGGTGCGACATGAAAACGACACAACGGAGCGAAATCGAATATATTTTGTAAGAAACTGCCCGTAGGCAGCAGCCCATTAGCACGTACATGGCGTCAATTACCAGCCTTGAGTTAAGTCCAACACTGGCCAGGTAGGGACTCTCAAAACGCAGCATGCTGCTGAAGTGGACATTTATCTCAGTTCTGTGTATGACAAATGTGCGCAGATAAGAACTGGTAAGTGGAAAAAGTTGTACAACAACGCCGGACAGAACTCCTCGTCTGATCTAAGTCTGAAAAAAAAACTCCAAACGTAGCTAGGAGCAAAATTTTGTTTCCTTTTGCATATTTCTTCACTTTGGTCTTATCTATTTGTATTTGGATTTGTTGTTGTGCTATGCTCCAGCTATTTTCAGGATTTGGCCCATTTGGCAAACAGCAGAGAGCTCTAGTCTAATTTATCAATGAGCCAGGCAAGTGATAGAAACAAGCAAAAAAAAGGAAGGAAATTGCGCAAACTAGTTTCGAGCAATTGCAGTTGCGGACGCTGACAAATGTGTGTAGTTGAAAACACCACTGAAACTACGTGGACTTTTGTTGCAAGGTGCGTATATAAATGAGCAGTGTCTGCAACCAATTGCAGAAATGAAAGGTGAGCTGGGTACATGATATTATGTAAAAATGTATGTTGTGCGAGCCAATGGCCAAATGCGTCTAAGTATTTGCACAACGTACACTCCTCGAAACATTTATATATTTCCAACTGCTTTACTATTATTTTGAGCGTTGCCTTACTTATAAGTACACATACTATCAATCCAATGCAAATTTTTCTCTTAGTGAGATTTCTATCTACATATATCATCACTTTAAGAAGGGTCGCAAGACATTTGTTGTTTGATTAATTCGTGAAAGTTATGAAAGAAAAGACTTATAAAATAAATGCAGAGGACAAACTGATTAGTTTTGGCAATGTTTCGGTTAGTCAAAGTCTGGAGAAAGTATTTTCTTCGAATTATTATATATTGACTATGCATTATAACTATATTAACATTTGCTGTCGATGTATTCGATTATTACGTAGTGCTGTTTACAATAGATTTCACGTCCTTTTAAGGAATGTTGCAAAACTTAACTCAAATCCAGCAAGCAAATATTATTGCGCTGACGGCAAAACCCCGTTTTCAATTTAATAAAAGCAACTGTCGTGCAAATCGTGCATAAAACACCTTGCAACAATATGTAAGTTTAATTGAAAAGCGGAAGTCTACTTAGCCAACCATCACTCGACACACACACACACCAGGCAAGAGCAGCTGGAAGGGCGAGTGAGAGAGTAGGATGTGGGAGGGTTTGTGTGTGTTGAAGTGTGCTCATGGACATACACTCAAAAAAATGTAGAAAAAAGCTCAAAGCTAAAATTCGTTAGAAAGTTATTCTGGCTTTTGGAAATATTAATATTTTAACGAAATAAATTTCTTAAAATTATAAGCAGTTGCCCCAAAAAGTTGCCCCATTCTTCTACTTTTCAGTAATATTTAAAATTTGTATGAATGCAACTTCCAAAAATGATTAAAACATGCTTTCTGAAATAAGGTCATAAAATTCCTTATTTTAAAAATGCACTTTCTGAAAAATAAGATCGCAAAAGTATGTCGAACCAATTTCAAATCGATATTTTGTCTAAGTGTATAAATAATTGCGTTTTCAAGTATGCACATGTTTTATATGGTGAACGTGCCTTGGAGTCATTACGATTTTAGGTCATTATTCACAAACGAAAATGGCGAACAGGCAAAAAGGCAAAGGCGAAGCCCGCTCATATTTGCCCAGATAAGCGACTGTCTCTTAGTAGCTAAATGTGTGAGGGTCTCTCAATGTGTGTGTGTGTGGCTGTGTGTGTGTACAACTGCAGCAGTTGTCTGCCTTTTGTTTGGCCCGTGTCTTTGCTTTACCATATTGCCTTGAGTCTTGACTTGGCCACCTCAGTGAGTTGGCGTTAAAATCGCCATAATTCATCGTTTCAATGGCATTGCCAGCCAGCCAGCTAACACGTGCTGCTCCTTCTCTCACTGTTTCCCCCATCTGTCGCCCCGTTCCGCCTTCTGCATAGCCAATGGGCGTGGTTCCCTCACACCGGAAGTGAAGTTCATGTTCGGACGTCGGCGAACAAAACTGCAAAATTATTTGCAAATTTGCATGCGAAGTTTTTGACTGCCTGCCACACCCCAGAAAAAGACAAAAACCCTGCTATTGCCTGCCTCACCGCCCTCCATTTGGACTGACCACCCACAGAGCCATTTGCCACGCTTTGCATGCGCATATTTATTTGATTTCCGTTTGGCTTCTTCGCGCTTTGTGTGCGCCACCAACACTATTTTTTTGTTGTTTTGTTTCCGTTTTTTGTTTGTGCAATAGAAATGTTGACAATGACAGCAGCAACAACAACAACAAAAAAACTCTAGCAGCGACAGCTACACGAACACCGCACGTGAAAATAGATTGAGATAGGCGACTGGGGCAGCAACAATTTGCACCACCCGCACCACCCGATGCGCTTGTCATCCACTTGTGCTGCATTTTATTTCAATTTTCAGACATTTCACTTGGTTCGTTTTTGTTGTTGTTGTTGTTGTTTTTGGGTTGCCTTTTGTTTCGCTCGTTTTGCGCTGCCATTTGGCAGCTTACCCGTTGCTGGCGAACTACCTAAGAGTTGACAATGGGGAAGTAGTGAACATAAAAATGCCAACGGTTGTTTTCGGCTTGTTTTCTGCACGTGGCCAAGATTCCGATCGAAATTCTTTGGCTTCAATATCTAAATTTGATCAAACGCCTGTTCAAGGAAGCTGGCAAGCTGCCATTTATTTTATTTATTCACTGCCAATCTATGAAGGACATATTTATTTGTTAGTGGCAACTTTGTAGAAACCTAACTGCCAAAATTAACAATCTTTTGCTAGTTATGAGATCGGCAGCGCCTTCGTTGCATTTTACATACATTTGTAAAGCTTCACTCTCCACTCAAAATTTGTATTGTCAAACCAAATAAGTTTTCAATTGAATGCTTGGCTTGATCCACTTATGAGCCTTATCTAAACTAAAACTTGTTAACGAATTTCAGACATGCTTTCCTTATCTATTCAAATGTTGTCTATCTCTCTCAAAATAGTTGCTGATGTTTTTTGGCAGAATGAATTAGTCAAACTTGATGTGCTTTTAAACCGCCTCTTAAATCTTAGCGCTTTGTGCTTAAAGCCAATCAGTCGCTGTCTGCCACATTCACAGAATCTTCTCTTCACCCATCAATGACAGACACTTTTTAGCGAAGAAAATTGCAAAAACTTTTGGGCTACGCACTAAAGCACAGGAAAGTGTATGATACGAAACTGGGAGGAGAATGAGCGAATCTGTGTGTGTGTGTGTGTGGAATAGAGTTATGGATATCTTGTCGTATACGTATTATTTAGTTCGATTTAGCAGGTTTAACAAGAACTTTGCTTATTACAACTTGACGCTGGTCTGAGTGCTAAAGTACTTATTCACAGGACTTTCGCAGAACATGTCGACATGGTTATGTTGTTGTTGCTGCTGATGCTGGCTGTGGGCACTGCTAGTAAATCGCAACCAAATGAGTAGAGCTTTCTCCCCTTGAAGCATTTTGCAACCGCATTTGGCACTGTCATGCAACCGAATTCCATACAATTCCACCCACAGAGAACCACAGGCCAGCCAAGAGGAGCAGGCAATGCTTATAATGCTTATAATGCTACTCGACTATGTCGTGGAGTCTCAACTCAACTGTCAGCCATATTTTATGCTTAAAATGTCTAAAGTAATTTCATTGTCCTTAAGCGCTTTTTGTTGCTCTTTTTGTGCTTGGGGTGTGTGCGTGTGGGTGGTCATGGGTGCTTTGCCATTTGCCGTCTCAGTTGACTGACCAGTGAGCCCACCCAGCCAAGTACTCTGCAAGGCAGCGAAATCTTGCTCCGCTTCATTGTCCTTCAGCAAAAGAGAGAGAGAGAGACAGAGAGAGAGAGAGAGAGGGAGAGAAAGAGAGAGAGAGTAATAGTACATAATTAAGTATATTAAATTGAATTATTTTCCAAGTACTTAGGGGCATTACAAAGTTACCATTTTCCATTTGCCAAGCCATCTCATTGAAGCTTAACTCTTTAATGTCTAACTCTAGATTTGATTCGGTTCTGAAGGTTTATTCTTATATCTCGCAATAAGCTTTTTTCTCTCTCTCTCTCTTTCTCTGTCTTGGCTTCTGGGCTTATCAGTCCATAAGGTCTTCTATGAACCTTCGACACAAAATGCAAATTTAATGGCTGTCTACACTGGTGACAACATCATGGGGAATCCGTCTTAGAACTATTTTTAATACACGGAACTGAAAGTAGTTTGGTGTTTACACATTTGATGTTTACATTAGAGTTCACTTTAAGGTGGAACACTCACCCCTCACTCACCCCTAAGAATGCCTTTAGCGATTGAGCTTGTATACGAGATACCCTAAACACAGGTGCTAAGCTCGATAATTTACATTACAGAAGAGAAGTGGGAAGAGATTCTTGGTTCAGTAATTATATGAGTGTTAGGATCGCCTTATGAATCGATTGTAAGTCCTCTTCCTATCGATAGGTGGAAGGCAACGAGGATTGTAAAAAAGTTCAGCTGAGAATTGAATAGTTTGCTATTTGGAGCTTAACGAAATTGTATGCGATTAATGTGGAATCCTAAGGAGACAAGAAACATTACCAACGCAGAGATCTGAGGAGATAATGGAAATCGAATGGATTTTGTGGGAGTCTTAAAGGCGCAGTCTTCCTTTAGTTAGTAAAAAGCTGATTTTAGATTATAGAATTTAAATTTCGGCAAAAGACATTTATATATATTTTGAAGGTTGTTTTTAAGACGGGATTGTCACTAGGAGATTAACTAATTTATTTTTCTGCATACTTTTAACTTAAGACACTATAAAATCAACTTCCTTTGAATTTTTGAAAATCGCTCTATGCTGAAAAACACTCTGAACACTAGATGAAATATCTGATTTTTAGCAATAAATTCCTAAATAAACAAAATTAAAAATCGTAAAATTTGAAAGTTTATTTTCCAGTTTCTTAGAAATATTTTTTGGATACTAATTGAGTTACTCTTGGCGCCAAAAGTATGCCCACTTTCCAAAAATCAGGGCAATGATTTTCAGAATTTTATAAAAAATACTGTCGAGTTTTTATTAAATATTTGAACCGCTTTACTACTCGCATTATTTGTAGCATACTTATTGGGTTGTGGGGAAAAGCATATCGCACTTCTAGACTCCATTCCTCAGTTGCGCACACGAGTAGAGCCTTGGGTTGGGATTGGGTGTTGAAGGGACACACAAAATTTTCTAGGTCTTTGCATTATGCGATGCGATGTCGTCTTCCCGTAGCTGCTCTCTTTGGAGCCTTAGCTTTCACCTCTCGGCACTATCCAAGTAAGTAATTCGGCGTGTATGTGTGAGAAGGGAATAACACTAATATTTTCTGAGATCAGTTTATTTGCACAGGCAGACAGTTGGACAGAAATATGTATTTGGGAATTTCTTATCATAAAATTCAAAAATATTGCAAAAAATACCACAAGGAAATCCACTGTAAAAAACTATGTTCCAAGTGTCATAGCTGATTTTTGAGTACAATTGAAGGATCCAACCAGGTTGTTAGGTAAGTTTAAGATTTCGCAATGAAGGAACAAAGGAACTTTGTTTAAGGAATCACTAATTCGAATGTTATTTGTATGAATGAGGGGTTATTTATTTATTTAATTGAAGTAATTACATAAGTAAATCAATTGTTACCTACCTCAAAGCTGACAATGCCGCTGTGATCCTGATCCAGGGTATTGAATACATAATGTGCGTATAATGTTGGATTTGCTGTGGTTATCGTTGTGGTTGTTGTTTGTGTTTTTTTTTTTGTTTTTTTTTTTTGGTTTTATTGTTGTTTGTTGTAAATGAAAGCAAGAAAAGAGCAGCGTTAAATGTGAGAGTACATTGGTTTGCAGTCAGAACATAAATAAGTTGAAAACATCAAATGTCAAAATGTTAAAATACACATTTAAATATAAATATATATACAGCTCTCAATATATACATATTTGTTTTCTTACATTGCTATTGATGCGATCAACTATGCGAGAACATAAACACCGCTTGCGAATGACAGATGCGAGATAGAAATGAGAATACGAATGCCAAACTGAACCCAAAATGGCGAACAAATGTGAAAGTGAAAGTGAAAGCGAAAAAGCAACAAAACTTTTGTACTGTGTCTTTTGTGTTTGTTGGGATGCCAGCTTAAAGATTGGAATGCCACCGCTGCTGTGTCATTATTGGGTCAAAACTTTTATGGGGTTCGACCCGCTTGTCTGTCCTTCCCCTCCGATGAACACTGTGCACTTGTGGCAGGCCACCAACACCGCCACCATCAAAATGAGAAGAAACAGAAAATTGTTGCAAGTAAACTTTCGTTCTGTCAGCCGCAAAGTTTTTGTTTATCGTTAAAAGTCAACTTGGCCCCGACATGCCCATCTACGACCCGTACTACAAATGTGCCCAGCTAATTATGTTTGTGTGTTTGAGTGTGCGCTTATGGGTGTGCGAGTGTACTGATAAGTTGACAAATGCTCAACGAATTGTGCAGCATCTGTGCCAAACCAGATACCCTCAAATGTGCGGAGCATTGTATTGCCCCCTTGTACTAACCGACTTAAGCCAAATAAATTTTAGATCTTGTGTTTAAAGCAAATACATATAGACAAGCTGAACTCAGTAGCTGAGTCGGAATCGATGGCAGGATACTTAACTTGTCGATTACATTCTCTTATTGTGCCGTCAGACGAAGTGCGTGCCCACTGACGGTGGCAACATGGTCGTGTCATGTCCTTAAAAACAGTTTTGCTGCATAATAATGTAACGCAAGGCACTTCCCTGTAGCATTGGGCACTTGGCGTCAATGTCCTTATCTGGCTATCACATTACATTTAGATTATTGCCAAGCAGCGGCACATTTGCACTGTTTATGTTTATGACTTGATGTTTGCCTCAGCTTCAGCTGCAACTGCAGCTTTCTCCCCCCCACCCTGCCTTCCACGAGTTTGATACTCGCGCTTTTTATGGGCACTGAATGTTTACACTTGCTTCGGGGAGTCGGACAAAAATGCAGTTCATAAAAAGGGGCACTCGTTCATCTTGGCAAAGAGCGTTTTTATTGATGTGCTTGCTGAAAGCAGCAGAGTAAGTTCAATGAGCAATGCGGAACGGGGAATGGTGTATGGGGTATGGGGAATTGGATCTGCTGGCGATGCTTTCTTGGGGCATCGCGAACTGCCAAAAATGTATTTGTCAAAGTTTATTGTCGCCGTTTGATACTTAATGTATTTTTATGACGCATGACGCACAGACCCGCCCACAGTGCACCCATATAGCGCAAAGCACACAGTAAGGTCAAAGCTCAAAGACAAAGACAGCATCAGTTGTTGTTGTTCTTGTTGATTTTGTTGTTGTCGCTGCTGCCAGATATGTTTATGTTTTGGACAAATCAAAAACTGACTGCAAATGTGTCATGTACAAATTTTCATCAAATGTTTGCGTTGAAAACTCGCAGCACAACACTTAGGATAATATATGTATGGAAACCCCAAACGAAATGTGAGAACAGTGCAGTGGGCAACTGGAACCGAGCATTGGGCCCAAAAGTGATAAATCACCAACTTTGATGATGAGTTTTTTCTGCGTTTTCTTTTTTTTTTCGGTTACACTTTCTTTTGCTTTCGGCTCAGCTGCCGCCTTGTATTTGGTCGAGCTCCTCCCCTCCCCCACCGCCTTTCATCACTCACATCCACGCCCACATCCGCAGTGTCGTGGCGGAGTGGAAAAGCGGCTTATCAAAATAAAAAATGATTTCATTATTTATTTTTCATCAGATAACTGAGGCGCAGCTTGTCTTGTGTTTACTTCGCTTTTTACAAGCGTTTCCGCCTATCGCTGTCGATGCTTGTTTGTCAGCCTAATACAACAGCTACGTGGCCCCACCCACCACCCACCATCTCTAACTCTACCTCTACCCACACCTCCGACTTCCACTTTCACTGCTCCATCTTACACGTAATGCCCGAGCTGCTCTGCCATCTCAAGGCTCCATCTCCATGTTCACATGCATTACCATGTTCCATGTTCTTGTCTGCTTTCTTGTCTCGCAAGCCAGCCAAATAAGTTTATTATAATAATTTAGTGCCAAACATGTGTAGCAATATTTCTCTGTGTGTGTGTGTGGGTTGTGTTTTTTTTCTTGCCTCGTCCTGACCGAGGGGATTAGTGCATGACAGCGAAGCATAAAAAAAACACAATCATGGATTTTAAGTAGGATTTATTGTGGCCCACAGCGGCATACGAACCAGCTCACATATATACATATATGTATATATATATATATATGTATATATATATTTATTTATTTTGTTTAGATGTGTAGTCATTGTGGGTCCAACAGGCTGTTCCACTTCCGAAGGGTTTTTCGTAGCCATAATTAACGCACTGAGATCATTTGAAGAGAGTTTCAGTTTTACAGCAGTTTTCTAAATAATTTCAAACGATTTGTTCATTTCGTAAATGGTCATTAAACAGGCGCGTTGCCTGAGCCTGTAAGCTGATGCTACTTAAATTTATATCTTCGATATGTATTCGATAAATTTGAAATTGAAAATGCTGTGTCTGGCTTACGTATCTGGTTATGCCAAGCAGGTGCTCTAGCTATCACTTCACCTTGGGTCAGGACAATCCAACTGGCACTAGCCCGGAGCATAGCTTGGCTTTCAATTGGTCCGCTTCCCAGTCAGCTAGTTAGTCCGCTAGTCAGTCAGTTACTGTCCAGTATCTCATTATCCATGCCGCTACTTTGGCCCAACCGGACAGGGGAAGCTTTTGTGGCAAGGCTTTTATTTATGGCAGCAGCCGCGTGGCAAAAAGTAAATGAGCAAATTTACTTGTTATTCAAACGAGGTCAAGTGGGTGAAACTTGGTTGCTCGCTGCCTTGGCCAAGCCTTTGCAAACAGCCCTGCCTAGGCCAGCCCAGCATAGCCCGAGCCAACCCAAGCCAACCCAAGCCAACCCAGCGGCGACTTGTGAAACATGATTTTGCTTTTTATACTTTTTGCTAATTTGCTCTCTCAACATTTTAGTTTTACAAAGTAAAGGGTTTCGCTGCAAAGGCAAACCCAAAGGCAGGGCAACGAATTCACATTCTCATTCATCTCTATTGATCAAAGTTAATAGTTGGTATTGGCCTTTGTTTTTGCCACTGCATACTAACGATAATACATATTAGATTTCATGCCGGCATTGATGGCATCAGCTGCCATCCAGCCAATTTCAATGCGGGCCCATTCCCAGCCCATCCTTCCCAGCTCCTCGCTCGATTGATAATAGATTACAATAAGAGTCAAGGAGTCGCTTGCATGTCAAGGATTATATTTATGATAGTTTGCTTTTTGAAAGCTGATTAAGTTTTAGCTTTAGCCTTGTTCCGCAGTTGTGGTCCTTGAAAGTGTTACAGTCCGTCATAAATGTGCTGCGGGCTATAACTGAGTATTTTAATGAGAAAGCTATGTGTGTGAATATGAATGTAAAGCATTAATTTGTACATATATTAAATAATTACTTCATTCAAATAGTTGCAATCAAAATTACGGATTAAAAGTAGCGCAAGTCTCTTGTTTTGTTTGTTTTCATTAGACATGCTCATGCATCATAACACTTAATGTACTTCGGTGCATCATTGTACCATTGTAGCCAATATGAATCCTTATTCAGCCTAATAATTTATTACTGCTTTTTTTTACATTTGTTGATCATAACTTCATGTATTGAATATTTTCTGAACACAGAGCTTTTCACATTAAATTGATTTGACAGCTAATTATTTTCAAATTGACAGGGACACTTGACACTTGTTCCTTAGAAGGAGATTGTTATTGCTTGCAGTGATTTACTATTAATTAGTTATTAAAGCAATCCAAAACAAGTAACTGGCATAAAAACTATTAGCTGAACGTATACTTTACACACACACACATAAATATTTATAGGTAGTTGAGTATATATGTATATATATTTATTAATGCAACACAATCAAAATTAAGAAATCAAACTAAGCATATGTTTTTGAATTTTCATTTTGAATTTACAGATACAATTTTTTGGAATGTAATTAATAATTGAAATGGTGTGTTTTGATAATGAAAGTACTATGTATGCATGTATGTAGGCAATCGTTAATAATACGCTAGATCAAGTCACAAATGTTAACGAAACAAAAACTATACTGTACCGCACGAACCTCCCTGGGGAAAGAACTGCGAGTAGATCACTTTGAAGGTATCCTCCTTGACGACGCCCGTCGGACATTCAGCCTTAAAACCGCGATAAATTCGTTTGATTTCGTCCTCTGTGAAACGGGTGGCGCGACTCAAGGCGCTCAGCGAATCGGGTCTGTATCGGGCCGGCGTCTCAAATTCTTCTAGTTCGGAATCTGCAAAGCCATTAATAGACCAAGGTACAAGAAAGCGAGGGAAACAGAGAGAGAGAGAGAGAGAGAGAGAATGCGAGAGAGGGAGAAAGAGAGAGAAAAAAATGAAAGCGATGCATGAATGAATAAGTTTATTAAGAAAAAACTGTGGGATATTTGATCAATACTTACAACTAAAATTAATTCTAATATAATATTATTGCTGAATTGATTACAAGTTTTCAGTTATGTATTATAGATAGTAGTAAATGTAATATAGTCTTGAGATTGCACCCATAACTATGAGCTTAGAGAGAGAGTAGAGATAAACAGAGACACAAGCAACAATCAATATGAAACGGGACAAGTGTACGGACCCTAGTCGAAACTGTCGCCTTTCAAAATATTCCACATATTTAAATAGCTTTCAAGCTATTTTAAAGTATGTCTTTTTGAAGTACGGATATGGAACAAAAATGAGAGGTATCAGAAGATAGAGAGAGAGAGACGGATCGCAACTGACTGCAATAAGTATTGTCAATAAAAAACTAATACTAAAGTGCAGCAAATAGTAGATGTGTGAGCGGGACAGAGATATTCAAAAATCAATACTAATTTTGGCATGGGTGTTAATTTTTATTTTTTATATTTGATTTTTCTGTGAAGAAAAAACTGTGAAGTGTAAAGTGATAAAAATTAATCACCACTACGAGAGTGGCTTCTGCCGTTGAATGGACTACTTTTAATTATCTCTTTATTTGTTCATAAATGTTGCTGTCTACCATCACATCGAGGACTCTATATACTCTTTGGAGTCCTTATTTTTAATCTACTGAGCACACTTGCAGAGGATATTCCAATTTTGTCGACTGGTTTGTATGGCATTAAGGAACACGTCTCTAGCTAAAAAAAGTATATAAATTCGACTTTTTCTTTACACATTCACGAGGGCTCTCTAAATGTTTTCAATTGTCATTGCATGAGTTTCGGAAAAAGTCTCGCTCAGCTACTGCTAGTTCCATCATCTTTGTAATTCCTTAACATCTTTGAAATGTGTATGTGTGTGTGTGTGTGTGTATGTGTGTGCTTTGGCAACAATGATGAGCTTGACATAAAAGTTGCATGGCTCATGCTCAAATTGAATGCAGGTTGGCCAGAGAGCGAATCGATAGCGAATACAATACGCATAAAATATCTGCTAAGAGACTGAATTGCTTATGTTGTCCTCTGGGAGGGAGCTGTGTGGGGGATGTGGGGCGGTGGGTGGGGTCGGAGTAAATCACCTTGACAATGACAGTTTGCAAGCAGACACTGAACATAAATTGAAACATTGAGTGGTATTCAGCGGATCTGACAGTCAGCGGTGCGCAAAAACTTTCACATTGCCTCAACGCGAATGACAGCCGCTCCAAGGACATCTGTTGTGCCATATCCATATCCATTTGATATCCGTAATTCTGTCTCCGCCAAGTAGACAAATTTCAATTTGCTTTTGGCTCTAGGATGATCGGGTCTCTGGCAGTTAAGCGCCGGATTTGCTGGCAGTCAGCTTTTAGATTGGCCAGCGATGAACGGAGCAAAAGTTTTATTGAAAAAGTTTCATGAATGACAAGTTGGCTGATGGTCCCCAACTCTGCCCCATCTGCCCCAACTCTGCCTCTCTTCATAATGATAATTTTATTTTAATATGCAAAATGATTCTGCACTTTGCCAAATTTCTTAATTCAAATTTTAATTTGTTTCCCTGGAAAATAAACCCTTTCACTGCAGTTTTTGGACTCAACTTACTTGTTTTATCGACTAATTTTCCGTGATCTATTTTAGTTCATTCACTTAACACATGATAGAGGCAGAAATTTTCAACTACAAGATCTCGATTTTTAATGAAATGTTTACAGCTGATAATATGATGAAATGTATGTCATATTTATTGGAAGGCTACATCTTTATGGTATACGAGAACTTATGTTCCAAAATTTCGACTTCTTATAGTCTCTGAGATCAGCTTGTATATTTTGAATATATGTATTCAGAATCTTTTCATATATACAAATATATGTCTTACACCGTTTCGATTTGTATCGAAATTCGAGAAACGTGAGCAGTTATCAAAAAGAATATATGTTTAAAAAACGAATAAGAAATCCAAACATGTTCGAAAAGTCCGACTTTTGATTGTAGATGACGATACAAAGGTTAATATTGAGTTTGCAATAATAGTTGCATTTCTTTTCGAAATTTTCCTGTTAATTCTGCTCCATGATTTCTAAGCCACAACCCGAAGATTTGCTCTAGTTGAGTTCTAGGCCCCCACATTAGCCAATATTTCAACGTGCTTAAACTGTTTGAAGTAATTTGGGGAATATTTGCGCTTCAATTCTGTGCCAACACACAAAATACTAAAGCAGAGCTCGGAGTCTTTGTTCACATATATAATAAAGTGCTATTTCTATAGGCGGCACTCTATAGAGAGAGAGATTGAAGCTCGCTTCTAATTTTGGCCATTCCTTTCTTGCTGCTTTTCGCCTTTTTGCTATTGACTGCATTTTATGGTTTCCCTTAACCTCAAATCACAGTTTGGCCGTTTTCCCGCTACAGCTTCAACTACATCATTAAATACATCTGCATTTTCGACCGAGTCTTAGCCATTTGTTGTTGTTTATCCTACGGAGATGGTTTTCCTCCTTTTTTTTTGCCAGGCAGTGTGCTTCGACTTTTTGTTAGCTTCTTGCAGTTCGGTCCTGCGCTTAATTGCACTTCATAATTTCTTCATTAAAGGCATAAAACGCATCCGTAATTGAATTCTTCATCTATGCTTTTGTGGTTGCTTCAATTTGTGCACTTGATGGGCAACAACTTACAGTCCTTGCATTTCCCAGGACTGTCCTGCCAGTCTGCCAGTCTGCCAGCCACTCTGTATGCTTTTAATTATCATTTCATTATTTTCTGTTTCTTGTTTGATACTGTACATAATTTTTAATGGAAGCTGCGACATTTTAAGTGCTTGTGTTGGCAACGACCAAACGGAGGGGCGTTCCTCAACTCATGGGTGGGTGGCTTGTTTTTGGATTGGTTTGGGTTTGGTCGGTTGTCTTGGTTTTATTGTTGGCTGTTGACTACTTAGTGAGACAGCTGATGCTGGCACCTTTGGGGCCTCTACGACACTTCGACTGACTATCTTGACAGTTTGCTTTCTCGGCGCACTTTCACTTTCGCTGCCATTCACTGGCTCTCAGCTGAAAGCGCAAGGATGTCAGGACACTTTGTGTTTTGTCAGTCATGTTTGTTTCTTCGTTTCTGTCCTTCTCATATATAATATTTTGTGTGATTTTGATACTCTTCTCTAAATAAGATGTTGTTTATCATAAGTCATCAACCATTATCCAGTGTGGAGCTTTGTTTCATCTAAAGATGTATATATTAGTGTATGTGTATACGTAACTTAACTTTGACGGTACAGAGTATTTTGTAGTCGGCTAGTCTCGAAAAAAACACCTCCAACTTTATTTTATTTATATTCGTTGAATTTTGTTTGGTAATTATATGTATGTGTGTGTGCATTTAGTGTCAGGGCTACCACAATTTAATTTATTTAAGGGCATTCTGCGCGGCTTACACATGAATTAAGTGCATTTCGCCCTTCGCACATAATTTCTGTTGTACCCCTTGTGCGCTGTAACCATTAAAATTGGTTAGAAAGTCAATCTCAGAGACGACAAATGCACAAAATCTGAAAATTCTTCAGATCAAGTATATTGTGATATAACTTTTTACTTTTAAAATCTATTATCGACTGCACGAATAGGCACAGGAATATTCGGAGAATAAATCGATTAATGGACTGTTTGCATTTCAAAGATTACAATGACCTTCAAATTTATTAAATATCTTCGACATGTTTAATTATTAATAGATTAGGACTTGGGTGCAGGGTAGCTACCAGTCGAACTATATATGAACTCATTGAAACAGGGAAAAAGGATCCGAGTATAATGAAGTAGTATGAGAGACCTCATAGGCGGATATCGGTAAGAAGCGATTGCCAATGGCAATAAAGAGCACAATGGTAAGGATATATCTTTCTAATGAAGAATGATCATCATGCATACATATATATATTCGCTCTTGAATATGTAACGCTTATGATAGGTAAGGAGTTGGGTTCTAAAGACCAGAGCATTATTGCTTCTTATTTTATTTAAAGTAAAAGATTTCGCATTAATTTTCCGCACGGCATATGTAGATAACAAGTATATATATGAACGTATGTGTGTGTCTGTGGACACGCGTGTGTTATTTAGATAAGTGCAGCAACCACAGCAGCAGTTGAAATACCAGCACAGATTTTGTTGCTGCCCCTGTGCCACCACTTTGACTGCATTTACTTGGTAATTGTCTGGGAAACTCGTGGGGCCACAGCAACAGCCGCAAAAATGTGCAATAAAAGAAGGCATCAGCATCTGCATAAAACAGCAACGAAAATAAAATAACAATTGTTTCGCTCTTGCAAGTTGCAACTTGGCGACAACAATGTGACGAAAAGCGCGCCACAAACTTTGTCCTCGGCATTTCGTTTCCAAAATGTTAAGCATACGCCATGTGCGCCTGCTCTTGTTTCGGCTATGAAAAAGCCACAGCAGCCGTAAATTACGCGACATAAAACCAGATATATGCGTCCATTTTTTGTGTGCGCTGCGCCACTAAATCTCAACGTAAAACATAAGTGGCAAAGAGAGCGCTGCCCCAAAATGCAGTTTAGCGAATTGATCACATTTATGATTGTTGTTAAATACCAGTCTGCTCACAATTGACGATAGTTTGGACAAGAAGAGTCTAAATGTGTGTAGCAGCCAGAAGAAAACTTCTCCGAGTCCATCCAGGCTGTGTCTCTCAAATACACCGATCTCAATACATGTACATGTATATGTATATGTATATGTATATGTATATGTATATGTATATGTATATGTATATGTATATGTATACGTATATGTATATGTATATGTATATGTATATGTATATGTATATGTATATGTATATGTACATATATGTATTTGCATGTAGTTGATAACTTCTTCATTACTCGTGCAGCAGAAGCAGCCCCAAATAATGTCTGATTGTGTTTTATGAGGCATGGAATTTACTTAGCTTTATCGGTTTCATAAAAGATACATTTTGTTGCGCTTTGGCTGTAATTCAAGTCATCTGCTGGCGTGTGTGTATGTGTATGTGCTTGAATGCGCTTCGGCTTGCCACGCCTTCTCTCGCTCATTTTAATGATGACGAGAAAAAGGCGATGGTTTTTTATATTTTATTTTTCTTTTCTTTCTTTGGATTTGCTTTGCTCTTATATTTTTGGCGCTTGTTTATCAAACGTAAGACGAAAAGCTATAAAACTGCCAAGGCCGTGTGTGTGTGTGTGTGTGTTGGAGTGAGTGTGTTTATTTCACTTGATTTGCGGGCGGGTGGTATCTCCGAACGCTTCCATTGAGAGCGCTTATCTTCAAAGGATTGTTTGGCTATATCTCCAGTACATTTCATATAAATACTCCTATTTGCGTTGTGTATATTTGCTTATACATATATATATATATATATATTTCATATATATATAATATATATTTGTTTATTTGATTCATTCGCTTTTCTCCTCTATGCACTTATCGACACTCGGCAGGCAGACTTGAAATTGAACGAAAGTAAATATTTATATTCAGCTGCAGTGAGTAAGCGAAAAAAAGCAGAGTAGAGAAAAGCAGCAGACCTAATAAAAAGCATTTTCACTGTTGCACCACCCGCCGTGGCAAACCACACAGAAACTTACACACCCTGAGGCTTGCAGCAGCAGCATGCAAAAATATTTGCGCTTGGTTGATAGCAGCTGCTGTTGTTGTTGCAGCAATGCAGCAATTGCAATGGCGCTGCAGCGGAAACGGAAACATGACACCTGCGCCAGCCACACTCGCACACCCGCACACACATACACAGACAGTTTGGCTGCAACAGCAGCTGCAGCAGCAACGCGACAAACAAGCAAGCAGACATAAACAAGGAGTCGAGATAAACAGGAACTTATTATGCAAGCGCATGCAAAATTGTATGTTGCAAGTTGGCAACGCACCAGGTGCACCGTGTATGCATGTGTATAAGTGTGTGTGTGTGTGTGTGGGTGATTGTGTGGGTGTGTGCTTTATCTCCAATTACAATGAGAACAGTGTGAGTAGCGGCTTGAAGCTCCGCTCACCCTTATTTACTGTTGTGCTTACCAATGGACACCGACCAAACTGACCAATGATTACCCCTTTGCCCACCCCTCCACGCAAATAATAGAGAATATTTGCGTACTTCACACCTTGACGTCAGCAGCAGAAGTGCAAACAACAACATCCAAACTGTGGCATGTTTTTCTGCGAGTCTGCGACCCCCAAAAAACCCCAATCCGCCCAAAAAACTAAATGTGCTGCTCAACGTTCCAGCTGCCGAGGTCACACAAAATGGCTTTGTTATGCTTGCCAATAATTTAGTCATTTTGGCTTGAATGCTTTTCTGGGAGCTTCTTGTTGACTAGCTGATAATAATAAAACGCAAACACAAAAAAGCTCACGTATGCAATGATGCACATATATATACATATGTGTGTGTGTGTGTGTTTGTGAGAATGAATGCCGCTTGGGGCCAGAAAAGTCAAAGCATAGTTTGGATAATTTCGAGTGAAGCAAGCAGCACATAAATATGCATATACTTGAATTAATGCATTTTGACAACGGTTTGCGCAAAAAGCCAACTGGCTGATGCCAACTTGCAGATGAGTGAGATAAATGAAGTTATGAAGCCAAACTGGAATGTAGCAAAAAAGAAAATAATTCACACCATTATTTTACATAACAAACAGTCGCAGCTAAACTGCAGAAGCAAATGCAAAACGTGCATTTCATATGTATATGAAAAAGTAAGAGCGCTGTAGTCGAGTGAGCTCGACTACGATATACCCTGAGCCCAGCTGCTAAATATATTATACTACAATTGGCAAATTTCCCTTTTAAAAGGTTTGCACCAAAATGTGGTCAGGTCTGCAATTGCACCTATTTCTTATGGCACGCACAGGCACTGAAAAGTAAAAAAAGCTAAGGTTCCGCATATCGCCATATCTTCATCACACATATTTATGCAAACAGAAAGAGGAACAGAGATACTTCCGTCTGCATGTTACATACATTTTCAGAAAACCAATATACCCACTTTACCCATTTTCAATGGGTTCAGGGTTCGGGGTATAAAAAGAAGGAACAAATGAAACTCGCCCCTCGACTCTGACAGACAGCTCATACTCTGAGAACAGTAACCTTCATCCCCCACCCACCTCCCCACCCTCCTAAGCAAATAAAATATGCAAAAACCAGTACGGAATTTTGGAGGAGGAAAATACCCTCAACTAGAGCTAAGAGCGTACCTTAAAGGATAAAAGACATTTTCTGTTGTATTCAATCATTTAGTCTAATTATTTAAATAATTATTTTTCAAGATGATTTATTTTAATAACGATTTAATTAATCTAGTTAAATACATTCTTATTTAGAAGTAGACATATTTAAAAGTGTCGTTTTTATTGGGTTCGGTTCGAGTTGATCGATATTCCATAAAATGAAATGGTTTATAAATCATAAGAGATTGGCGTTCCTTGTCAAGAATATACATATGTAGTTGATGGTGCACGACTTCATTACACCCTTTTACACATGTTGAATGATCATAACAACAAATAACGTAAAGTTTAAAATCTGGACTTAAATAAAAATGAACTGTTTGGGAGCACAGGGTATTTCCCAATTAAAATTTGTCATTTAAATAATCACTTAATAATAATTATCTCATATATGAAGCTGAGGCTGTATTCCAACGTTGGTCCATTTATATTATCTTATATTATTTTTGCATTTTAACTGCAGCTCGTGTTGTATAGTTTTGTTATGTTATTCGTTTTGGTCTAAAAGGAAAATACATTTGCATATGCATGAAAGTGAGTGTGTGTGTGTGTGTGTGGTATATGGCTTATGCCAGCAGGCATGCATAAGGGCATTACAAACATTGCTTTCGACGAGGTAGACTAAAACATACCCTTCAGACACTTGTTACTTATGTTATACAAATAATGAATGTCAAATGTGACAACAAAAATATGTTCACAATTTTGATTTTTTTCAAAAATGGTTTCAATTTTTTGTTTTTAAAGAGAAAACAACAATTTGTATGTCAGTAGAAGCGTGATGCATGTTATTATCAAATATTAAATGAATAGTCCGTGGGCCCTTTCTCTTTGTGATAGCGATCAAGATCAGAGTTAGATCCGCTCATTTGTGTATGTGGCATGTCTTGTCGCAAGAGGCATTCATACCTTCAATATGCCCAACCACTGAGTGAGCACGAGTACTCATTTATATGCGAGTATACCTCCAGGCGATTGCCGAGCATTCGCGTTGCCAGTCTGCTCCAAATGTGAGCAAAGCTAACAAATAGTTGATGCGCTGGCCCGGACATATCTCCACCGAACCCCGGAAACCAACCCAACCGCCCCGGCGGCCGACCCGTTTTGCCTGCCACAGTTCAGTCGCTGAGCGTGTTTCATGTATTTTTAAGCAGCCATTTGTCAAGCGCGTGAAAAGTGTTGGCCGCTTTTGGGCAACTTGCGCTCTCATAAGCAGACGCGCATACACACACTCACACTCACACACGCAAATTCACACACTCTCAGTCAGGCTCACAGCCTGCAGCTGCTGCGTATGTGTGTATTTATGAGTTGAGCAAAACTTTTAATTAACCAAAATTGAGGCTTTACAGCCGCCCAAAAGAATTTCTTTTTTGTTGTATATAAAGCCAAAAAGAAGCATTTACCAGCTCCACAGTCGCAGGGCCATGCTTAAAAGTTTCCGATTTTTTCCCTTGGTATACACAAAAGAAAATTTAAAGCAAAAATAAAACTACATGAAAAGTTTTTGGAGCGACAGGTAAATTGCTCGAGAAAGTTGCAAGTCAATTCAGCGCTAGAAGCAACCCAAAAGATCAAAATCACAGCAACTTCTGCAGGTCATGTGGGTGTATGTGTGTGTGTGTGTGTGTGCTTAATGTAGGTGTAAACATGTAGCAGAGTTCTTGGCGAAAGATAAGAATACTCCTCTTTCGAGAAGGGCCTCCAGCTAATGACAAATATAACGAGAAACAGGAAAGAACGGGCAACTTTACCACATCGAAGATTATATACCCTTGCAGACCGGAGATAATATCATCATTATTAACTCGGAAAATTCTTTTTTCAAACACTAAGAATTAACATTTATTTCAGAAAGGAATCACGTTGGGAAATAAACGGTGCAGAAATATATCTTAAACTGGAATCATTAGAAAAATACTTATTTAAAAAGCATTTTTTTTTTTTAAATTGGCAACAATACGTGCAAAAATATATTAATATTTTGAGCTTTAAGCAAAAATATATATGTTTATCTACAAGGGTAAGGCATCGATGTGGCTAAGATAATCGTTCTGACAACTTTTTTTTGTTGTTTAAGAGTTACAATTTGAGTTCCCCCATACCATGGACTGATCAATCGATATAAGCGATAAGCCTTTCTAGTTGCAAGAACAAATATTTTTGGTAAATTTAGAAGTTATTCCTAAGAACCAGGGCAATTTTAATATTAGAGCGATTTTCTAAATTTCGAATCAATTTTTTTTCTGAGTGTATAGACTTCAAATTTGAGTTCGCATATGCCATGGATAGATCAAGTTTAATTTCCATGTTATCGATAACAAAAGGTATTTGCATATTGAACAGACTACGACCGGCATCTGTATATTTGAAAACTGAGTTCAGAGTATCTGCTAGTTGAGGTATCTTGACTGCAACATTGTAGCATGCGTATTCTTAATATTATTTTGTTTACTTTTGTCTATAAATGCAGCGGATGTGCCCAACATATCACCACAGATTTGAATGTTTTTGATATAGGCACATACATATATGAGAGCAGGAGCGGAAGCGCGAGCGGAACAAGCCAAAAAGTATCTGCTAAGGGATGCGTAAGTTGCATTTTTAGTCAACGCCGGGGCTGAGCGGTTAGTGGGTGGACATGGTTGGAAGGAGACCGCTTACGTTTGGAGAGACTGCCCCAGGCCAAAAGTAGTGCAGTAAAAGCTACACAACGAACAGGGAGAGAAAAACAGAGAGAGATAGAGAGACAGATTGGCAGTGTAAGAGAGAGAGAGAGACAGAGAGGGAAAATTTAACATAAGAACAATTTGTACAACTTAATTATGAAAGTTTGTCGAGGAATTTGGATTTCAACCGGGCAAAATTAGCTTACCAGTCTGTGCGGCGCTGCCATGGAATAGACTACGCAGATAGCTGATCAGCCGCCGATGCAGTGGCCGATGGCGATGACGCGACGATTTGCGCACAGTTGAGGATGAGTCCTGGCCACCCTCGCCCTGCTCCGCATCATCGATGTCCGCTGTCTCCTTGCCGCATTGCGTTGCATCCACAATGATCTCAATGCTGCGCTGAGTGTTGGATTTTTTGAGAATGACACCACCGCCGGTGCCGGCGAGCGCTGCTAGAGCGCTGCTGCTGCTGCCGGCACCAGCGCTGGTGGCAATGGTGCCAATGAGTGCATCTGTGGCACAGCTGCCCGTGCCCGCAATACTGCTCACAATGTTACCACGTGCACTGTGACTCGGCTGCTGCTGGATGATGCGACTGTTGGACGGCAGCTGGCGCTGTCCGGCCATGATGCCGGGTAGCTGCTCGTTGACCGCGCCATTACTGTGACCACCGCGATAGATCAGCTCTGTCTCGTTGGACACCTGACGCAGTGCATGCAGTCCCAGGCCCGTGTGTGAGGCACTGCTGGGCATGCCGGCAGATGCGCCGGCAACGGCACCAGAGCCACTGCCACTGCCATTGCCATTGAGGCCGGTGTAGTAGGCGCTATTCGGTCGCTGCGTATGCTGCACCTGCGGCCCAGCCATTGCGTTATCCCGGAAACGGAGTCGGACTCGGCGTTGGGTCGGTCTCTCGACCTCAGGCGTATTAGCGGTACAGGCTCAGCTCAGCTCAGCGTCTACTCTACTCTCTAGTAGTAGTTGCGTGTTAAGGTTAGTTGCTTTCCTTCACTCATTATGCATCTTATTATTATTATTATTATTATTATTTACATGTTGTTCTGCTTTTTATATGATTTTTCTAGCGTTGGAATTCGGCTTACTTTGATTAGTATTTCTTTTTGGTTTTAGTTTTATGTTATTTGCATTAAGCGTTTTTTGCGTCTGGCTATCCGCAATCGCTTCAACTTCAGCTTTAAATTCTCAACATCTGCACGAAGAGCGAGAGAGAGATAGAGAGAGAGCATGATTTGGTTAGAGGGAGAGAGAAAGAGAGAGAGAGAGAGAGAACAAGATAAAATATTAGAAGCTTGTGGTTAATTCATATTAACATTTAGTTATTTAATTATTTCAATATTTATAGCCAGTAGCGTTGCATATGTGTGTGTGCGTGTGTATAAATGTGGATTGGGTGTCTGTGTGAGTGTGCGGCTGTGGGTGTGGGTGTCGGTGTGGGTACGGGTAAGGGCATGTGTTAGTTACATATATACATTTCACTTTTGATTTATTGTCGTGTCTAATGGCCAAAACTTTCTTTTTATCAGATTACTTTCTTGAAAAGTTAAAATGAGGTCATGTCCCAACAGTTTTAACAGTTGGTAACAGATGGTAACTCAATGCCAGCAGCTCACATAACAAAGTTAATTATAACAAATAAATTGCGATATAGAAAACTATTTGGCAAGCTTGAATAATGTTTGTGAGGATGTAATGCTTCAGAATACATATATTCAATCCAAGATGCCTTTGCGGCAAAAATCTAGCTCGAGTCTAGGGCCTCAAATGTTGGGTACAGATTATACAGTTCGATTGCCAAAATAAATACAAAATTTCGATTTTATTTGATTGCACCGAGTGCGTTGCGGGTGTCATTTGCTGAAATGAAGAACAGTGTGGATGAGGACAAGCCCTTCAATCCTTTCTACATTGGTCCAAATCCGAGCAAGGCATGCGTTCAATTGCCGCCTCGTGAATGCTCGCCGGACTGCATCCCTGCTGACAAGAATGCTGCGGACCTCATCGCACCTACATCAAGCAGCGCTCAGGGAAACGGGACTTCATCTTCACCATGCACACCCTATAACTGCAATGATCACAGCAACTAGTGGACTACTTAGTGGACTAGTTACAAATGACACACTTTCGAATACAATTCAGTCATGAATAAAGCATCAAATTGAAACCAATCCAGATTTCACTTCTCTTTCATTTTATCGATTCACATTCAAATTATATCTTTATTATTGTAAATTATACTTTGACATACTATTGTTCATCTTAGATCAGAGCACGCCCCCCAACTTTCCAGCTCAGCTTATAAGCTTCTTCAGATTTTCGTTGGGAGAGTGCAGAGTTCTTAAAGCCATATAGTAAACGAAGAGATCATTGTGTAAGTCTTATATAAATTAAGTAAGTATTATGTTCATTCAACATTTGAACATCCACAAAATTGTAAGCAATTCCATTGTGAGAGTCTAGATAATGACTTAAAATTGACTTAAAATAAAATTGAGAAAACTTAGATTACGCAATTTGTTTGGGTTTATTTAATAATTTTCTGTTGACATTTAAGGGGCTGGCATTAAATGTTCCTTCCGCTCAAATTAAAACAATTAAATATATTCTCGAGCTGGAGAGCTCTTACCTTGCCTTCGCTTACACACCCAAAAATACTGTTCTTTGGCTTTTGTATCCTTTCAAAATGGCCGCCAAGATGCGAAGGCAGCCCAAAAATTTGCGACGTATCTTACGGGTAATCATTTTCGACTACGCTTAGCAGCTAACAACGCCAACGTGCTAGAGAGCCTAATTACTCACACACGCAGACCCATACACACACACACACACACACACACACACACACACTTGCGCAGATAAAAAGGACGTCCATATTTGACTATTTTAAGCAAAATTGGCGAACAGCGGTCGCCAATTGCGTGAAATTTAACAAGCAAGAACTTTTGAGCATTTAATTAAAATAAAATGTGCGGCACGTCGCTGTCACTGTTGGAGGAAGAGGCGGCAGGGGGAGTGGCAACTGCCGAAAAGGATGCTAAGCACATTGAAATTTCGCAATATGCGCCCCGTCGAGCTGTCAATAATGGGTTAATAATGGGATGCGACAACAATCCCACCTCGAGCTCCAGCTCCAGCTCCAGCTCCAGCTCCAGCTCCAGCTCCAGCTGCAGCTATTTATTAGCTTCACTTATATTTGGATGTCTCTCTCTGCCTCTGTCTTTCTCTCTCTCTGTGTTCAAGCTGATGCGATGATTTGTGAGATCTTTGGTAAACGTGTCATGCGTTTGTCACGTTTTGGAAGTTTATCGCAAACGCGACTTTTGAGCAACACTCCGCGTATCACATTGCGTATGAGCAATATTTGCGTATGCTGCTTGAGCATGCACAGGGATCCTGTTGAGCCATCCGCCAGCTGGCTGGGGACCGAAATCTATTTAGGAATGTAAATAGTCAAATGGCACAAGCTATCCTTGCATCGGTGAGTCCTTGAGCATTAAGTTGGTGCATGTTCCGAACAGTTAATTATTGATGACACTCACATGTATTGATCTACGGATTTGCATGTATTTGACAAAGATGTTGTTGTTTCCTTGAACGAAACTAAATAAATCTGATCCGCAACTATATCGAGCTAAGTTGGAATTAATTTTTAAATTAATTACTATTTGCAATTTAAATAGTTAAAATAAGTGCCAGGCACAACATGAATTCATAATTCTTTTCAATCTGTATAGCTTAAATAGGGTTTTTTTTATTTGTTTGCTGTTTAAAATTTCAACTTAAATATTTAAGCTCATGTTATTCGCCACTTGTTGAATAATTGAGCAAGAAATTGAAATCAACTAGGCAAATTATTTGTGAATCATTTATGTAATCCGATTAGACAATGTTGCGACTTGAGAGCCACTTGTTGTCTATAGGCCATTTGTAAGCCCCTCTTATCACGTTTCCCTAAAAGCCAAATGCAATTCAATCAGCATATGCAATGCCTATGAGCACATAAACAATATTCAACAAAAGTGAACAATCGAACGTATTTCGAAACCCAGCTTATATGAAGAGCAATATATTTATATATATTCGAATAATTTACATACGTAAGTACATGGGACATTTTCCATCAAACTTATTGATTTACACAACTCTATTTGCGTATGCGTGTGTGTGTGAGTGTATGTGTGTGTATGTGTTTTGGCACTCATAGGATATGTTGCAATTTGGCAGTAAGGAGCAGACCGCGTGGCAGACTGACTGTTTGATTGTCGGTCTATCTCAACATCTCCTCTTTCTCTGCGTCAGTTTTTGTGAATTTGTTCTGTTATGTTTATGACAACATTTTGCATATTACACACCCCACACACACACAGTAAAGTAACCAAGTGACACAGATACAGCACGTTTACAAGTTTTTACAGGCATGTATTCATATAAATATACATATTTCTTTATATATGAGCATATTTTTAAGGGTGCACACTCATTTACACAAACGTACAAGCGAGTCTCGCTTAAAGTGTTGGGATTGCCGCATAACTCTACTACAGTTTGAAGAAGGATAGAACCAGCCAATAGCTTGGGAACGCCGATGATTAAATACACTTGTGGACCGGAGCTAAACATTTAAATTTTCATCTAAATCTTCCAAATTTGTGTAGTTAAGTTATATCAGAATACGTAGCATTATATTCTGTTGCCACTACTGACTTTCATTATTCCATCGATGGGAGCTATTTGATATAGTCCACCGATGAAGATGCATATTTTGGCCAAATGTGACACAGCATATTTTCATATAAATAAATCTTATTTCCATGAAATAGAATACCCATATCTCAGAAACTATACAAATACATATATCGTTTTCAGGCGATTTGCTGAGTTCGATATTATATTGAGCTCAGGTATTAATACGCAAGCCCGATTGGATAGTAGACTTCAATCATTAAAGCCATATGGGCAACTTGTTACATGCTGTGAAATTCAAGTCCAAACACAGACAGAAACAGACAGAAACAAAAGAAAAGAAAATAAAAACACCTAAATTGATTTGCTGCCTTGTTTTGGGTTTGATGGTTTGATGGTTTGATGTGTTACCTCCACCTTTGTGTTTTGTTATTTTATTCTGCAATGTGTTTAATGTGCCGGCTATGTTTGACAGTCTTAGCTTAATTATATTAAGGCTTTTATGGCGTTGAACACTGGTGTTCGTTTGGCCATAGGTCTCATGACTTATTTAGGCAAAAACCACCTTCCAAATTCGTGCTGCTGACAACCCTTGTCCCCGCTCTCTCGCCACTCCTCCTCAATCTGTCTATCAATCGGATAGGTTTGGGTGGAAAATGGTAACAGGAACAGGCAACAGGGTCTGAAACTGAAACTGATGCTGCTCAACTTGGCCACTTATTCGCGCTCGTAAGCACGTTCACAATAACATTCACATCCCGGAGCGCTATACTCTGGCACCTGGTTTAGCCTAGTGGCCTGGTGGCATCGACATCGGCACGTGCCCAGGCCCAAGGAGCTGCCGGTACATGTCAGGACCTCATAGCGCCTGTCTGTGCTCGCAACTTTGCAGTTTAAATAATTTACATGGGAGTCCAGTCCCGACGGAAAAGCAACGAATGTGGCGTAGCGTAGCTGGACAAAGCAGCCAGTAGGCTATGAGGTGGGCTGTATGTATGTGTGTGTGTGTGTGTATGTATGCATACAGATGCAAAATGTAGATGAAAATTACTTCAAAAGGCCAAGTGTGAAATGCGAAACAACGAATGTGAACACAGACAGCCACACTTGGCAATCTGTCAGCATCACGTATACGCAACAGAAGCTGCGGCTGGCTGAGGTAGGGGGTGAGGGGTGATTGGGGAATTTTCGTGAAGCCTCCATCTCAATTCATAATTCGAAGTTAATTGCCTTGGGCGCGCTAAGTCGGCTCAAAAGCCCAGATCCGTAATCAATATTATGGCCACTGCGCAAATTGTAATCCCTCATTTGGCAATCTGCATCTTGCTTGTTTCTCACTCGATCTCCCCTAATCTTTCTCTCTCTTTCTCTCTCGTTTGCTCTCCGCTTCTCTCTGTGCCTCTCTCTGCCACTCTGACTCGAAGTTTTGTGTGGCTGTTGTGTTACTGGTGTGGCCATCAAAGCTTTGTTATCTCTGTCATTAGTCTCAAATACCAATGGGCATTAGTAGGTATGCAACTGAGGATTAGCCCCAAAAGCTGAGATACACACACACACACACACATATATACACACACACAAAACATGCAAAGAAACGTGCAAAATGTATCATGTGAGAAACAGTATGTGTTTGTTTTGCGTGTGAGCTGTGGAAATCAATAATGTCGAATTATTCATTCAAGTTTGCTGCTGGCTTGTCTCTCTCTCTCTATCTCTCTCTATCTCTCTCTTTCTCTCTCTCTCTCTCTCTATCTATCTCTCTCTGTATATATCTCTCTCTGTGTCGCTGTCTTCAATTAATTTAAAATGAGCTGGCGCTTGGGCCAAATTGTGTGATATATGCACATGGCTGTCACTAGTCGTTAAGCTGTGGCAAACCAAACCACCCCCATCCCCTCCCGCTCATACCATTGGGTGTGGCATTGGCCTTCAAGCGATCAAAAGGAAACGGCTGCCAAAAGCCGATTTTACGCACCGCTGCCAATGGCAACGACTTTTAAGACCCAAACGTTGTTGTATTAGGCATTTAAGCATTTGATTAATGCGAACCAAATCCAAATCCCAAACCCGATGCCCACACACTCAAGCTCAAGGTCCAAGTCGGCATCTGGCTGAGGCTGTGGATGAAACTGAAACTGAAACAGAAACTCCGTCCAAAAGCTAACGTGACCAATCCTAATTCGTCCCAAATAGTTGGCTAGGTCAGCAAAGGGAAGGCGTTGAAGCAAGGCGATTGATGCTCCACTTTCAGCTTTGCACAGCTGATGCTGAATTATTTTGATTGTTTGCCACACCAGCAAAGAATAGCACATGATAATAGTTAAGTCAAGCAGGTCCAGATAAGCGACCAGAAGTAGGAATGCTGTTGTCGAGTGAACTCGACTCGAAGATACCCTAATCACAGCATTTATATGTACTAAATCGATTAAAGCTAAGCTTATAGTCATTGTGTCAAAATGGTCTGCATACTAAAAGCAGGATTTATTTTCATTTAAAACTCATACATAAATTTATCACATTTGCTATATACTTTTACACGTTTTCAATCTACCCTTCATTCTTCACCCACACTGAACACATTGTGCATAAGAAAGTATCCATTTTGAATACTGTATCAATATCAGATCAGCTCTATGTTGACAAGCCCTCAGCGCAATTTCTCTGCATATTCCAATATCTTGACTTTACAAGCCTAGTATTATAATTGAATTACGATAATACCTTGATTTCGAATAGGGTGCCCTTCAAAACTCGGTGACGTAAATCAAATATTGAATATAAGGGAAAGTAAACTGATTGTTTGAAAAATATAAACAGTTACCGGACAACGTAGATCGATACGACTGCAATACGGCGGATGTCAATCGAAGTATTCATCTTGATTGCATCTTATGACGTTTCTTATAATATTTTTAAAGAGGCGATATTTTCAAGAATCTCTATTTAAATCTGGTTGTCATTTGCTTTGGTTTTAGCATTATTTGGGTGGGTGTGTGTGAGCGTGTGTGTGTCCTGAAGCTCTTTTATATAAATACATAAATGTATGAGTATCGAGTAGGATGTCTGAATTGGAGAATTGGGGAGTGGCAAAAGTCATTCATGTGTTGGTATCTGTAACTATCAATTTACAAAGTTGACACTTTGCTGGCTTTTGTTTAGGGGCATTGTCGCAATCAATGAGCCAGAAATGTGTGCGAAATGAAGCCAAACACACACAAACACACACCACACAGTATACACAACACAATTGACAAAAGATCGCAAAGAAAGAAATTCATTTGGCAAGGCAGGCGTCACAAGGCAAAAAGCAAAAAACACAAAACACAAAAATAAAAATAAAGACGAAGGCCAGCTGCTGCTTCTAGGCAACTGGCAACTGGCAACTTGCAACTGGCAACTAGCAAGTAGCAACTGGGCGCTGCTCGTAAGGCTTGTGGCCGGGCTAATTAGGTATCGACACATTCCTATACACGGTGGGAGGCGGGGAAGCGGGTTGGTTGGCAGGTGTTAGCTGAAGATGTCAACTAATTGGCATTTGATTAAGTTGAAAGTGCACATACCTAAATGAACTTAATTAGCGCTTGAGCATTGAAATAATGTATAAGAATCGTATTAGATGCCGAATTGATTTATGTGTCTAACAACAGCGAATGCTTGGTTGCAGCTTTCTGCTTCCTGTTTCCGGTTTCCTGTTTTTCCAGTTGCTTCCGGCTATCGTTACGGTCTTGACTGTCTGAACTGTCTTGACAGTCTGGCTGAAAACGCTCGAAAGCACTCAACAGACTCAAGCCAGACATTTCTGTTCGTCCCTGGGTGTGAACAATTCGCGCATAAGTTTGTCAATTTGTTAGCAGTCAGAATGCAGCAGGTAACAAAACATATTCTTTTCCAGGCAGGAAAAAAACAACAAAATCATTTAACATGCGCATAATAAATATCGAATGTTATCCTTTCAGTTGCTGCTCAAATGCAATCTTGACTCAATTTTCGAGCATTATGAGGCTGCTAATTGGTTCGGGATAAGGTTTCACTGCAATCAGAAATTGAGCATAGATTGTAATGAAGTTCTTGTATAATTCTGCAGTTCAAATCTGGTATTTGCAATAAATGACTATTGCAATTCAATTATTTTGAGTTTAACATTTCACATTTGTTGTCAGATACTTTGATTCCGGCTTGGAATGTAATGAAAGGACTGTGCTCATTTTGCATGAATTTTTGAATTTTATTCATTCGTTATTCATATTATTGTAAGAGTATATTTGGGCAAACGTTCAAATCGCATAAAATGAGATTTCAACTCAAATTTTGGATTAAGATCCTATCTAATTAGTCAGTGTTTGTGAAGTTAACCGCACTCGTCTCAAAAGGAGTCTATACAAATTTGACCAACTAATTGATCCGATCAGTGCAGTTTCAACCCGTATTTGTAATTGAAAATTTGTTACGATGTACAGTTAGTGTAGTCCAACATTTGAAGGCGTTTGTAAATGCAACAAATGCGACAAATTTGAAAGAGGAGAGCTTTAAATTAGGCCGTTAAGTTGCTGTTGCACGTAGTAAGCAACTAAGCACCCGCTCACCATTTGCCGATGTGGCGAAGGGTGCATTTATGGTGAGCAACAGCTGCCACCAAGCCCACTCCTGACATGGCTGTCAGCCATTAGCTAATAGCCAATTAAGTAATTAAGTGACCAAGGTGCAAAAACGTGACAACCGCAAATTGCCGTTACGAAAACAACAACAAAAACTAGCAGAAATACTTTATGTTTGCGTGAAGTGTTTTTTTATTTTTATTTATTTTTTTTATTTTTTTTTTGGCACAGTTTATGAGTCGCTTTCACGATGGCTTTCGCAATGGCAAATCGATTAGCTGGTGCTGCTGGTAATTAAAGTCATGTCAGACATCTAATTACGAGTAGTTTTCCGACCCAAATTGCCAGCATTAAGGAAATGAATTCCAATTTTTTAATGCAAAATGAGCATAAGTCGAAAAAAATGACGCTGAAAATCTGCAAGCCTTGAAACTGAAATGCGATTTTAATAAATAGTGTGCAACAACAACAACAACAAAAAGCAGTAGTAGCAGCAACAACGACATCGAAAGAGCGTCTCTAAAATTAGAAATTACAATTTGCGGCTGGTGGCAGTTGCCAGTTGCCAGTTGGCTGTTGGCTGTTGGGAAGGTCATGACACACATTACCACTGCAGCGCCACCTGGCGGCTGGGGAGCAAAACTACACGACTTGAATAATTGTCGAGCAGGCAGCGGAACCCCTGTGCTCCCATTGCAGTGGTACAAACATGCCAAGAACAACAGCAATTTGTAAATATTAAATGGCTTTCGTTTCAATATATTTAAATAAAACTATTCTGCTTAAATAAATCTACTTGGCAATTTATTTAATTTATTGTGTGATTAAGACATAATATACATATTTCAGCTTTGAGCTGCACTTGAAGTGCATACATATATATGGAATATTATTATTATTATATATCAGATTGCAATGAAAAGACTGAAAAACCTACTGGAATATTGGAAACGTACAATATGTGACTTCCCACTGAGGCTTGCTTTCGAGAGAGCAAATTTCATTAAAATTTTTTGAATTTCAGAAAAGATTTTTTCTTAAAATATCAGATTTTTCATTTCTACCTTTTCGAAATATTTTCTATTAAGCAAGATTAGAAATTATTTCTAAGAAACAGATAATTTTTTCAGTTATGATTGTGATTTTTAATTTGAGCAGATTTGTGCTGAGTTGTCTAGAGCCTAGTTGCTAGGGATAGTTGAGGAAAAAAGTTGTAGGTTGACGATCACATCTTGTGATTGAGCTGCTGATCTGTAGCGAAAACAGCGAATTAGTGTCACTGTGCAACAACGACTGTAATTAAATCCAGCTTCAATTTATGATGGGGGCGATGGCCCAAATTGCAGCTGGCATAAGGAAATTACACGAATCCATCAACGCACGCAATGACACCAGATGGACGTAAACGCAGCCGGAGCTGTAGCCGGAGACGGAGCTAGAGTTAGAGTTAGAGTTAGAGCAGCAGCAGCAACAGCCACTGTAACTGAAGTTGAGCTGGAGGGCATGGGAGGATGGGGGGCTTAATTATCAGGTCTTGAGGTCTACCAGCATACGTTTCCGGTTCTGTATCTTTCCTCCGTGCCCGTCGCTCTCACTACCTCCGGATGCATCGCCTCTTGCGTCTGTCTGTCTGTCTTAACATCTCGTGTTCATCTTAATTTGGTTTCATGTTTTATTTTGAGGAGCCCATTGCCAACGAAATTTGCAAGCCAGGGGCAATAAAAGTCAACAACAACAACGACAACAAGGACAGCTTAGCATCATTCCAAATGCCAGCGTCGAACTCGGAGCATGGTGCTCATCGTTTGGCCACAGTCAGAGCTCATTGGCAGAGCCAGAGTCACAGCATCATCATCATTATTGTCATCGTGATTATCATTTCATGGTCATCGCCATCATGGGCAGTGACAGCGCAGTAAGAGTCAGTGCTGTCAGCGGCAAGGGCCTACAGCACCCAGCTCCCATCCCCCATCTCGAAAGGGCCGTACATTGTCAGCAACACGTTGTGCAGAACTGGGATTGCTTTGCTTTAGGGTGGTATGGGCTTAGGGCTCGACGCTTGGCGCAGCGATTGGGATTGGGATTGAAACTGGGGATCTGGAGATTCCAACAGCCCATTTCTGCTGCTCTATTTTGTGCTGTAACCCTATGCCAGGCTTGTAACCATAGTCGTTGTGTCTCTTGTTATTGTTGATTTCATAGCACTCGGCCAACTTCAATTTCATTTTCATTTTGTGCTATTTTGATTTTGCCCAACGACCTGCTCATCTCAATGGCGACAGCAAAAAAAAACCTTCTTTTTTTTGTGTCATGCTCTTGTTGTATTTTATTCATACACAAATTTAATTCAATTTGCTGTAGAGACACTTGAGTTGGGCAGCCACGCGCTTTCTGGCTCAAGGGTGGTACGTTGTCGGGAGGGGGGTCTGTAGAAGGGGAATTTGTCTGTAACTGGGTTTCACTGTTGTCTATTTTGGGCAGACGGACAGCATAAAGCAATGCACAGGACATCGACCCAAGTGGATTCTATTATTAGACGAAACCCAACCAAGTTTGTAGTTCTTAGCTTCAAGTTTACTATTATTACATAATATATGCAAAAGGTCCACTCTGAGTATCCCCATACATTTGCATGTCTAGTTCAGCAGCTCAAGTATAAGTTGTTTCCTCTTATAGATTGTATTGATAGTTTGCTACAATTTATTACTCAAAATACTTATTTGTTGGCTTTATATCTATGAACTTCAAACTATGATTGAACCAAAGCATCCAGTTGTCAATCAAATGTGCCCGAAAATATCAAGTGTCCTGTGTGGAATATTTTGTTCTGATTCGCAAACTGTAACAGTTACAATTTAATTACACAAATTTCGTAAAATTAATCAAGAAATGTCCGTTTCTTGATTTAAGCCGCACTTTATCTATATATATATATAGAGTTATCAAAATTAGTTGGCCACGCCCACCGCGGTCCGAGAGTATATCTCCCACCATTTAGAGATGAAGTTACCAAATGCGAAAGGAACTTCAATGATTATTCACTGATCGAGGCACAACAATCCACTGCCGCCGCCACAAGACGTTTCTTTGCCAGCTGGGATCAGCTGATATAACATTGATATCAGAGAATTCAGCAGTCGGATACGTCCGACCAATGCAACACTTGCGTTTCACTTCTCTATGTTTTATGTTTAGGTTGTTGTGTATAATTTATTAGATTTAATTTATGTACATTCAAATCTGTTTGCCAACTCGCAATCAGTTTTAGTCAAGTAAGTTGCGGGCTCCTTTCCCCCTCTCTTCCTCTGATGAACGAGATTTTGGTAAAGTCCTTAAGCTTACTGACTCCAGTTAACGTTATCACATCGTCAGCCAAATGCTTAATGTGATCTGCTGGTTATATCTGAGAAGCAAACGTCGCTTAGAGTTGTTGGACAAAACGTCGAATAATACACATACGCCTCGCATGCGTGGTTGCACCATACACACAGACACACACATACACACACACACACATACACACACACGCACACTCAAGGCGAAACGATTTAAGCTGAACGCGAGTCGCGTGCAAAGCTCGTAAATTAATTTTTATATCCTTTTCGATTACATTAGCCCGTCGATAGGCCCAACGAGCAACTATCAATGCATACTAATGAGCAATGGGATTCGCAGATTGCTTATCAGCCACTTCTGGCTTGCTTTCGCCTCTTAATTGTTGTCGTTGGTATTGCTGGTGTTGTGGCGATTAAAATGTGTTTTCAGTGTGGGGCGTAGGGGAAAAATAATTGCTGCAAATAATGCATTAGATGTTCAACTAGAAGCCATTAATTTTCAGCTAGGCAATCCAATGTAGTAGAGTCTCCTGAAAGAATAGGTATGTAGCCACACCAATTCATACAAACGCGTTTACCTCAGCTGCGTACATTTGACGGCAAAGCCAACGGCTGGCGGCAGTGTGCAGTAAATTCTCTGCTCACTTTTATGAAAGCATTTGAATTAATTATACTAAAAGTTGTGAAAATAGAAAATGTTTTGCACCTGATGCCTGACAATGAGTGCCAGACAGACTGATGGGCAGGATAACAGGCAGGATAGCAGGCAGGCAGGTGGGCGGGTGTTCAGGTGGGCAGGATGCTGAAGCAGATTCCGCAAATAGTTGTGGAAACAGTTGCCAAAGGCAGTATTGTTGCTCCGTCTGTTCCGCCTGTTCCGGGGCTGCTTGCCTCACGTTGCTATACAGCCAGCAGCGACTCGAATTTTCTTTGCGCCACTTTGCTGGAAATCATACACACAATCATAAGAGAGAACTATTCACAAGTAGCTTATACGAATTAGACGGTGTCTGCCTGTCTCTCTTTGTGCATTACTGGGACGAGAACAACTACAACTTGTTGTTATTACTTATGTGGGCGTGTGGCAGAAGTCTAGCGGAAAACCTCGACAGATGTTTCACTTTCCACAGGGATCCATTGCTGGATATCTCATCAAATATGTGTACTTACACACATGTACATGTATGTCTATACTTTGGCTAAGTATAGTCATGCTCTTCAAAGTACTTATTATATCGCTTGATTGCATTGCAATAAGCAGTAATTCAGTTCTCAATATAATAGAGTGGAATTTGTACAGGAACAACACCAACAATTTATGGCAATTGCCAACTGCCAAAACAACTGTAAAGAATAACCCATAAAATGATTGTAACAAATTGCTCAAATAAAAAATTCATAACCAAGTGCGATTTCCGGTTGCTACTTGAGCAACTATTATCTTGCCTACACCTAAGCACCTGGGCACCATCGATCCACTCGGCTGTGCCACAGCAACTTGATTGGTTTGGCGTGCGCAGCAAAAGTTGTAGACAAAGGTGTGCTAGAGAATGATGGGTTGATTATTGGAGGCAATTACCTATATATATATTTTTATACTGCAAATCGATTTACGTTTTTACAATTCTATATTAAATAATATATTAATAAATATTATTATATAATAATAATAACACAACCAGGTATCAGAGTGCGATACATATTTATTTGTGCTGTAAATATTAAACATCAATATGCAAACCGTTTAATGGGTTCAGAATATAATAAACGATACTTGGTATTCTCTTTAAGACTCAAACACGCACACACACACGCACACACACACGCACACTCATAGGCTGGCGCTCACTTGAAGCTGAAACCCCACTCGACGGATTTCCATTTTATTCTTGATTTTTTTGTTGTATTTTTATTTTTTGTTCACTAAAAAAAGATACTCGAGTTCTTCGAAGATGACGTTGGCGACAGTTCTGACGGAAGCACGTGCTCTGAAATGGGGTGTGGTTGAGAGTGGTTGTTGGTGCCTGGTTAGGGGTTGTGGGTGTGGGTGTAAGCCCTAAACTACTGAACTTGCCACGCAACTCCTCTTTTGAGTTTTCGCAAATAAACGTGCGAAAAACGCAGCGCACAAAAGAATAAGATAAAATCATTTGGCAGCTGGATGTGGGTGGCACTTCTTGTACCTGTAAGTCTCACATCCCTACTACACACACTGCTGCTGCTGCACACAGAGTTCGCGGAAGGAACAACCGTTTGTCTAAAATGTGCCACTGATTCCGGTATCTCACGTGCATCTTGTGTAGGCGTTATTTGTGTGACTTTGTCGTATTTGTCGGGTTCGTTCCTTACTTACCCCACATGTCGCATATTAATCACCTATTGGAATGCCACAACATTCAAAATCTGCAAATATTTACTGTGTGCAGAGTGCTTAATCATTCCTCTTCATCATTCAATCGAAGCACAGACTACAGAGATAACTATTTAGTCTTTGGCAGAGAAATGCGATGCGTTCCTCTTTAGTTATCTATGGGACTGTAATATTAACTATGTTCCACGAATCTTCTAATCAACTATGTCTTGGCATTGCCACTGGGCTCCTGTAACTATAAATAAGAAACAATCTGAGATGCTGTAGTACAAAATGTGGAAGACCCCACCTTCGCGATCAAAAACGTGAATGATTCGAAGCCCAATAAATTTCAAGATATTTTCTTAAATATGTTCCTCTAAAGCACTTTTAAGAGAATTTCGCATCTTAACCTCCGATTTTTTTCTTCTAAAGGGCACAATTGCTTTATGCAAATGTATGTAACAGGCAGAAGGAAGCTTCTCTGACCCCATTAGGTATAAACTCTTGATTAGGATAAAAAGCCAAGTCGATATAGCCATGTCCGTTCGTCTATATGAATATGTGGATCTCAGAGACTATAAGAGCTAGAAATTTGAAATTTAGGTTCTCGTACACCACCTCTGGTTCTCGAATATCGATAAATATCGATTTTCGATAGTAATGCAATTTTACATAATTGAAAAGGCATATGCATATTATTGATGCTCTTTAAGAATTTCATCAAGATCTTGTTAGAAAAACCCAAGTTATAGATGAAATCGTGTTCTCAGTGATATTTGCCAATAAAACTATTGTAAATTAAACAGCTATGTTCGGAGTACATCGTCGTCGAGCTCATTCTACAACAGCTTTCCTACTTGCGTCCATTCGCATACTCGCAACTCTTCTTTATTGAACGTGCATTTAAAATAACTAACGAGAAACAGAAATAAATATGTTTAAGATTCTGTTTTCAATTTTATAAGTGAATAAAGAATGTTAACTGAATTTTGCAGAATTTATATACATAGCTCACATAATGCAAATATTGCTGACGCAGAACAAAGCATTTAGTTGAGGATTTAATTTTATTTAAGTCTTTTTCGAAATGAATTTCGCAAGGCAAATAAATAAATAAACGCAAAAGCCGAAAAAATCCTTAAAATTGCCGCTTATCAGAATGGTACACACACTCCTTTCACACACTCACACATACATATTTATGCGCGTGCATTGCGCTCTTTCGTGTATGCGTGTGTGTGGGTGCATGTGTGTGTGATTGGATTTTTTTTTTTGGGAAGAGTCGAAGGTATACTTCTTGCCCATACAAAGTTATAAGTAAATCAAATAAGAATTTGATTGGCTTACAAAGTTGACAAGGCAAATACACATGTACTATTATAAATGTGGCAAGTTCCACAAATGTTGTCAGTAAGTATTTTATGCAATTTCCAAAGCACAAACAAAACGGGGAAATGCAATATTGAAAAATGCCAGGCACAAGGTGCATCAGTGGCTCATGCAGAAATGGTAGGTCCTTTCTTAAGCCTGTGCATACAGCAATTTATAATGCAAAATCAAAATATGTTTACCGTCCATCACACACACACACACGCACACACGCACACACACATGCATACGATGCTTAGCATTTCCATTGAAATTGGCAAGGCAGCTTCAAAATCAGCTTTAGCTTCCACTTCGGATCGGATGTGCTTGAGTAGCAACTTGCAAATAACTCATGGCATGTGTGTTTGTGTTTGTGTGTGTGTGTGTGTGTTTGTTGTGTATGTATGTGAGGCTAGACAGTCCAAACTGCCCAGAACAAGAACAGCAGAAAGCAGCAGCAGAAACAACAATTGTATTAGCTCATTGTTATCGCTATTTGTGCGCCCGGATATTTGTAAAATAATGTCAACAAAAATCCAATTTCCTTTTACCTTCCCGTTTAAATACAGCACACATTGCCACAGAGGCGACTTTGCAGTGGTTTCGTTGCCACAATTCAGCACTCGCTGGAAAGCGTGGGAAGATATTATAAACCACCCACCGCTCTGGCAAAGTGCACTTGACATTCGTGCTGTGAATTGGTGGCAGTGGTTGTGCAAGGCACCACTGAAAGGTGCTGGTGGTTCGCCTGTGGTGCATGCCATCAATTAGCCTCTCACTCAGGTATCTTGGACATGGCTGGAGCGCAGCTTGAAGCATGGCCAGAACTGCTATATATATTTTTCAAGTCATAATTCTCAACATTCTGACACGTTTTCTGCTGCAGTCGATTCAAACAGTTTACCTTTTTCTTTTCTTTAAGCGGCATATCCGTTTTCCGCTTTCCAGCATCCGGTACACTTCATCAGCAGTGGCCCAAGCGCAAAAGCTGAAGCCAAACTCGATTGCGGATTCACAGCCGGAGCAACTGCAGCCGCATACCGATTACTCTGAATTGTTATAATACAATTCAGCTTAATTTCCTAGCGTTTTGCTTTCTTTTCTTATGCTCAAGTGCGTCTAAGTATGCGAGTCCTTTTGTTGTCCACATCATCATCTTGTACACCAGCACAACGTGATCATCATCAACATCGTTTCAATTTCCATCTACCCACAACGTCGTCATCATCATCGTTTCTCGTCGTTCTCGTCGTTCTCCTCGTTGCCATGCACTTAATTTCCTCTGTTCACGTCGTTGATTTTGCCTTGCCATCGAAGTGTTTGCCTTGCACTCCAGTGCCTGCCCAGCTTAGCTGGAGAGCATCGCCTGACCTTCAACATAGCCTATGGCCTCACCCCTGTCCCCACCTTCCATCTACCATGCTGTTAAGCTCTGTTGCCGCATTATTATTACCGCTGCTGCTGCTGCTGCTGCTGCTGCTGCTGCTTTGAAACTATAATTTATTTCAATTCAATTTTAATAGATATTTATGCATTGTTTTCTATTCGTTTCACGCGGACTTAAATGTTGACAACGTTTCCGACATGCCAATAAATTAAGTTTGCATGCTTGATTCGTTGACAGTTTGAAATGGGGCAAAAAATCAAAGGGAAATAAATGATTCACGTTCGCATTCAAGCAAACCGGAAATCTTATGAAATTCGAATCACGTCAGCATGGTAATCAGGCTTGCATTTGAATATGAGCTCGAATTCCCAATAAATCCGATCAAAATAAACCACACAAATTTGACAGGAAACCAATATTTATACATTTTATTATGGTAAAAATAAAAATAAAACCGTAGACCTACGCCTATAAATAAATAAATATATATCAAGGCTTTACACAAGAGACCAATTGCCAAAATAGGAATAAAATCAAATCACATTTTTCCCACATTTTCCAAATGATCAAGGCAATAATTGCAAAATGTGCCATACTCTAATTGGATGTCTTAACACTCCCTCTGAGATAGACACAGAAATAAGGTAAATAACAAAAATATTCCTAAAAATGTCCTTGGTCGAATCGAACATTTAAAATGAGTTCAAATGAAAGAGTTCAATTGCTCTATTCAAGCTGCATATGTACATACATATATCGACAACTGATAACTGACTCAGCACATTTTCAATGGTTTCAGAATGCATTGCAAACAAAGCAAGTGTTGTTGCACAAGCGAAATTGAGCTCTTGCAGCTCTTTACAATGCGGATCGTAAGGACAGACAATTTGTGAAAATTAATACTGACAGAACACAGAAGGGAAGTGAGTGAGTGAGAACGTTTTCGAAGAATACACTTTTTGAGCTGTTTGGCAGTCTTCATTCAAAAAGAAAATCACATTAAACATGGCTATTGTTGTTGTTATTTTTGGTTGTTGTCGTTGTTGGGCGAAAGGTCGACAACAAAACTTTGAAATGCATAAATCATTTTGTGAGCCAGCATAGGAAGAACGGGGAGAACAGTTGAGGCAGCCTGGCAAACAGGTGTGCTGCAAAAGAAGTTGGCAGCGTCAGCAATTTTGCCAAGTGCCAGGTAACAGCCATACATATAGAAACACACGCTTACATATATATGTACATATATATATTATATATTAGATATATGTATGTATATAAATGCATAAGTACAAATATAAATTGCTTCGTCTTTAGGTTCTCATACTGCTGCTGCTGCTGCTGCTGCTGCTGCTGCTGCTGCTGCTGCTGCTGCTGCTGCTGCTGCTGCTGCTGCTGCTGCTGCTGTTGCGCACTTGCACAATTCTATCAATAAATAATAAATGTATGCTTCATTCAGTTTACCAGAAGAGTACGCTCGAGAAACGCAGCAGAATGCCATCGTGATGGAAATGGAAATGCCGAATGAAGCCGTTGATGCTGATGCTAAATTGTGCTGATGCATTACGCTTGTATATAGCCTTGCATAAATGATGCTCTTTTACGGCAAACCGTCAAGTCATCCAAATTTGCCCAAATTGCAATAAAAAACAAGAAAGAATGGCTATCTTAGGCAAGCCAAAGATTACATGATCCTCCAGCGGATATATACTTTATGGGATCGAAGACGCATCCTTCAATGCTTTTTGTAGGCATTGATTCCTGTCATGGAATCTTTTCGATGTTTCTCAGAATTGTATGATAATAATTTCGAGCTAATGATGTGATCAGCACAGAACCTTTACAAAATTTGTAGAAAAGTGTATAAGGGGGTAGTGCATTGGATGTTACGACCATCAATCTGAGGTTAATCCTACGCAATTTTATAATGGATTTCGTCGTTCCTCAATTCTCAAGCGGATCGAGAGCAGATTTTTTGATTTGCCTGATTTGAATTCATTTTTGAGTAATCGTTTAAATTTTTTCATATAATATATATGTATATAGGTTTGCTAAAATGCCCTTCGGTTGAATCTTTGTCTTTCATAAGATTACAGTGTCATATCCAAAATTTAAGGGCTCGAGTCACCAAAATTGTTAGAAATATTATTAGTAACACCCATTCGGACCTTAAAAATCAGAATAACCCATGTAGAGCGTAATTTTAGAATTAGCGCCACCAAATTTAAAAGCCACAATAATGATCAGGCAATGGTCGATTCACAACCAACCAACTGCCCGCAAGAAAGTTACTTGCCACTTGTTATCAGCTGGTATCAGAGTATTGCGTAGTCGGTTACGCGCTACTGCAACTCTCTCACTTGTTTTAGTTTCGAATATTCACTGCCGGATGTCAGTGCATAAATCTAGATCCCTGCCCCAGGCCGCTCCATCCCGCCCCCCATTGCAATAATTCAGTCTCATCCACGAGTTGTTTCAAATATGCGCATTGTAATTTGACAATGGGAAGGAACGCACAAGTTGAGGCACAGAGATGCAGACAGTCTGACAAAATTCGGATGGTCAAAGTGGAAATGCTGCTGGTTATGGAATACTACGATTAAAGTGGGATACTATGTTATACACACTGCCAATAAGTCAGTACTTTTATGTTGGCCAGATGGCTTTGTGCTTAGACAGTCGTTTTAAGCTCGTTTCAATCATTTTTCTTGATAATTGAATCCTCAATATTTGACTGCAATTTAATGTGCAGAGGAAAGTTTAAATGGGTTGTATAGAAAATATTAGGCAAAGGATCTGTTCTCGCAAACGGACGGACAAGGCTAAATTGCCTCGGTTGCTGCGAAGCGCCTCCTTCTGCCAATTACACATTTACCTTTGCACTGCTTCATTATACAAAAAAAAAGTTGGTGTTTTCCCTGGAGACCGACTTAGACAAGCGGCTGTTTGTTGCATCAAGTCAAAAGCTCTCAAATAATGTTGGGCAAATGCAAATTTGGATATTAGCATGCAGGCGAGTCAACTAAACACGACTGAGTTATGCACTGCAATCATCTTTTGATGAAGATTAGATTCTTATATAAATGTGTATCAGCAGATATATGAATAAATCTATACATATTCTACAAGGAATATTTAAATCAACGTCTGTAATTATCATTCACAGTAATTCATCAATTAATGAATGTTCTCGAAGTGAATTTAATCCCAACCTTTTTAGATTTTGTCTTTATCTTTTTATTTGTACATTTTTTTGTGGTTATAGTAGTTAATCTCTAGTAAAAGGGGCTGTAATACCCTAAATACCCATTTTGTGCTCTGATTACAACTCATATGGTGGTGGATGGTTCGAGGGGTCTGGAGTGGTGCGTCTGGTGGTTGTTGGCACAGTTGGAGCAACTGCCGTCGCATATGTGTCAACGACTTGGTCAACATTAAAGGCTTTGCGCCTCTATCTGTGTGGACTCCTGTCGCGCTCCGCTGTATGTGTGTGTAAGTCAGTGTCCTTTTATGTGTATGTTTGGGTGTTTGTGTTTGTGTGCACGTTTGAATAGGGCGGTATAAACTTTGTAAACTTTTGCATATTCATTTGATGCTTACCGTAAGTAGCTGACATAATATGTTAAATCCCTACGGAATTTAATAAGCTTATGCCGCTCAGCTTTGCCCGTCCCTGAAACCTATTCAAAGGCTATCTCATATGTATATTTAGAAATATAAGTGTTAAATACAAAATTAAGTGAGTACTGACCCAGCTGCTGCTTATGCCATTTAAATCCAAGGGCCTTTCACTGCAAAAACTCTTGCTGACCGAATACAGCAACAACAAAAGCCACCAGCAAGGTGAAATTTGTTTCATGAATAAAGTCGAATGCAAAGTTTGATGTTTTTTTATAAGTGTATGTACGTATGTGTATAGGATGTTAATATGCATTCCAAACATTCATATTTTGGAAAAAATCAACTGAGAATGATATCGAAAACAGTGATTATTAATATGCCTCTTTTTTATTCGAATAATATTCAAAATAATAATAATAATCAGCGAAAAGGCTGAAAATAATGATGAGCAAATGTTTGGATCCCTTTAAGTTGTTTTCTAGAGATTTTCAAAGTATAGATATGATAAGATTTGACCGTCCAGTGCCATGGATCGCATTTAAAAGGCCCTACTTTATTTTCGCTTCAAAATTACAGCTTAGCCAACTATATTTTGAAGACTAATTTCCAGAATTCCAAAATTGAGATACGCAGTAAGTTCACAAAATAAGTAAGTTTATATGTTCCCCGAGAGGAAGGCCATATTAGCTAATGGAACACAACAATTCGGTTATTTCATGCGATGCATTTCAAGAGACACGAAGGGTTCACCAAATACATGTATTGGTTTCTTTTTGGTTTGCGAAATACTGAAGTGGATTATTTTTATTTGTTTCAATTATTTTGATGTATTTGTTTGTATTCCACTTGGAGAACTTTGACTACTTGTAAAGAGTGCACACATCCTGGGGACATTTTGCTGCAGTTGTCAGTTGCCTTGGCAAATCCCGACGCGAGTCTTTCAATGAGTTGCGGTATGTGTGGGTAACGTTCAAAGGGCGACCGCGACTCTGAGGACTAAGGACAACAATTACTTATTTAATTTTTGTGTGTATTTTGCTGCCTTGTCTGCTCTGCACTTATCATGTCAGTCAGTCCTTGACTCAGTGTCCCGCACCCTTACCCCCGCACCACAGTGTAAAGTTCCCTTGACTTGGCAACAGAGCCAGCATCGGCATCAGCTTCAGCTACAGCAGCAGATCGTCCTTTGCGAGTGCTTTGCTGTTAAATGTGGCCAATGTAGCGCCTCCCAAAAGAGCATGAGTGGCACCATAAGAAAGAGAGAGAGAGAGAGAGTGAGGGAGTGAGAGAGTGGGAGAGTGAGTGAGTGACAGAGAGAGATAGAGATTGTGAGTGGTACATGGCAATTGTTTAGCCCTTTGCACAAAAAGTTTTCTTATTTTCGCGCCTGCTGCTATATAGTTACTTACTTACTTGCTGTTGTTGTGCCTGCTGCTGTAGTTGTTGCCCCTTGGGTGCTTTATTACAATTTAACTTTTCTTTTATTGCAACATTTTGCCTTTTGCGTTCGTTGGCCTTGCGGCTAACCAAGTAACCAACACACAAACCCAACCAAGCCGACACAAAGGTTCAACCGGATGCTGGCCACAGACACTGACAGACTCTGGAACTTGGGTCTGATTATGTGCCATGTGCCATCTACGTCGTGTGTGTGTGTGTGTGTGTGTGTGTAAGTATGGAAGTGTGTTTGAGCATGTGAATAACAACAACAACAATAACAGCTTGGTCAAAGCTCATTCTTATGCTGCCTTAAGTTTCATTTTACGCTTTACACACACTCACACACACACACGACGTAGATGGCACATGGCACATAATCAGAATCATTAGAATATCACCACAGCGAGTAATAGTTTGTCGTATGAGGCGACTAACATGATAGTACCTGTAGTAGACGAAAAGTTCTTGGCAATGGCCAAGTCTATTCTTGTCCTGCGTAGTGTAAGCAACTCGCGATCTACGGCAACAAGCCGGGTATCCTCCGGATAGCCGTTATGCATCCGCGTACCGGCCAATCAAACACAAGAAGGCGACTAAGACGTAGACCAGTACGTCTTTGGACGCGGTCACTGAAACACCATTACGGAATTGATGAAGCATTCCAACACCTCAGTAAGCAGAGTGAAATCCTGCCTAAATCGCTGCTGGGCCACCGTCCCGTTAATACTTGCCAAATCTTCTAGTACGCTTCATTGTGCGTTGTCGTTCATTTGTCAGTGTAGGTTCAGTTCAAAGTTCCTGATTCCCATAAGGGCGGGTATCAACCCTCGCATGGCATCCGTTCTTGCCTAGATAATCATTGCATTTTGACGCGACTATACAATGGGCATGAGTTACGGCTAGGAGTTGGGAACCAATCAAATAAGTTAGATAATTATAAATAACAAGAACAGTAGTACGGAGGAGAACTGCGATGTATTCGCAAGGAGTGGCTCTCCAAATGCCTCCAAACGAGGCCACCTCGGCCCACGTCGTCTTTGCACGTGCCAAAATCGATGCTATAACTAGATATAGTTGCTACGCGCCCTCGAGCCGGGACAGGTCCTTGGTGAGGAATCTCCGTCACAATGGAGAGATATCCGCCAGCTCTTCATAAGCGTACAGAAGGATCTGAGATTATGCGAAACTGAGTGGCGAGTGACGGAGAGTGCCTAGTTAGGCAACCCACCCTGGCAAAGTAAGACTTTACGGTGATACCGCCGAGTCTGGGGGGTGTGTGTGTGGGGGTGAGTTAAGTACGTACGCATTCACGTTGTCTTTGAATCGTGCATGCAGGTGGCCCGGGCCTCTGTATCTCTAGGAGATTCTCACCACCATGGCGTTAAAAAAAAACAACAACAAAAAGAAAGAAAAAAAACAGAAAGGAAGCCCGAACCCAAAACCAACTCTGACAACGGCTTTGAATAAGGCAGCTGTCCGACGCAACCTGCCATGGCCCAAGCCCACAGTCCATCGCCCATAGTCCATAGTCCATAGTCCAACGTCCACAGCCGCCATATGCATGGTAGGTATGTGTGTTATGGCATTTCTTTTATTTTATATGTATTTTACTTCATTTCACTGCTGATTGCTGCTTCTGCCTCTTCTGCGTCTTTTGCTCTCCTTGCTTGCTTGCTGGCTTGCTTATGTTGTATGTATTTCCACTTCTTGCCTCATGCATATTTGAATGTCCCTTAAAGGCACTTCAGTGCTCTTTGCCGCTTCTGCTTATATTTCAGTCGTTGTTGTTGTTATGGTTGTTGCGTCTGCTGTTTAGTGTACCACACCCACAAACACACTCACACACACACACACACACACACACGCGCGAGAGCACACACAATCACACTTCACCTCCCACATTGCAAGACCCTCGAGCAAAATCATCATCAGAGTTGACGGCCGCCATTGCCGCAGTCGCCGACCTTAATGGTCAAATGTCTGTATGTGTGTGTGTGTGTGTGTGTGCGTATATGTGTTTTTTTCTGCATAGTTATGTGTATGTGCCTGAAAATGATTTCTTAAACTGCAATTCATGCCCTGCAATTGCGATGATGGCGCATTTTTATTGCTCTCTCCCGCTCTTTGTCTCCAGCCAACCCCCCCAGCGAAAATTTAATCGAGCTTATCACATTATTATTTTGCTGGCCTCCTGCGTGTCCTGTCGTGTCCCTGTGCCAAGAAGCACTTAAGACGTGCTTATTAGGCCCTATTAGCAATAATTGCACTACTGAGTCAATTTAGGTATCTTGTGCAGATTTTCCGTTATCTTCATCGTCATCATCATCATCATCATAATCATCATCAGCACTAACATCATTATTATTATTATCCCCAAACATTATCTCTAGACCCAGGTACAGCTTAGACAGACAGACAGACAGACACTTGACTTAATCTTATTCTCAGTTTGGCCTTTGAATTGAGTCGATTTCCGTGCTGCGCACTCGTCTCATTTAGCCGGAACCGTCCAAAATAAAGATAAATTGATGCATGGAATACAAATGTTTTTTAAGCGCTTATTATAACCTGCCCCTGAATTGTGATATGATCCCTATCAAGGGAAGTGACTATGAATTACAAAATGCTCCCACTGAGAGAACTGAGAGAATGAAAAATGTATTGTTGCCACAACTATTAACTAATTGAAAACGAAATATGGAATTTTTAATCAACATCTGGATGACCTATTCTCGACCTACACCCACATGTATACACGTATTTATTCGTTGAGTAAATTAAAATTGTGCATATTCATGCCATATTGTAGTGTGTGTATAATGTAGAACTAAAGTCGCATCACATCCTGCCTGTGGAGGATGGGCCAGAAATTTGACTCGCCTGACCTTTTGCTGTGCGGCGGCAACTCAATTTGAGGCGAACTCGCCGACGATACCATTAAAAGGCCAGCACGGCAAATATTTTGCCAAACAAATTGTGGGACAAAAGGCGGGTCAAGAGATGAAGATAAACAGCAGACATAATTCTTGTATGCGAGAGAGACAGCCGATGAAAGAGAAAGCGACAGAGAGAGAGAGAGAGAGAGAGAGAGAGAGAGATATGGGAATAACAGCAACAATATACAAATTTTATGCTAAAGTCACAAATACACAGGGCAATTCCCGAACTCAAACTCAAACTTGAATTGTGCACTAGCGCTCTAATATAGAACAACTTTCGCTCTCTGCTCCCATCTCCTTTGCCCTTCTCACTCTATATGCTGTATATCAAGGACTTGGACGGGGCATCTAATCTCTTATAGCGAAGCATCGGACAGCGAAACAGTCGTCCAGACAGTCGAGATCAAAAGCTTTTGATAAACTCTAACAAAGCGCCAAAGTATGCGCAAAATGCCACACAAGCACGATGAGACGTAGAGAAAGTGAGATTTAAAGAGAGAGAGAGAGAGAGAGATAGACCGAGAGAGAGAGTGCGAAAGCAAGCATGGAATATGAGAAAAAAGAAACAACAGTCACAATATGAACATCAACAAAAAAATACAATATTTAAACATTTCATGTTAGGCAGGAGCCTCACTCCAGACCGGCACACGCGCACGCCCCCGCTTCCTGCCCCACAGTCGGAGTGTGTGTGTCTAAGTGTATGTGTATGTGTGTGTCTTCAATTGGCGCAGCTCATTTTGCGTTTTCATTCTTTTGGCCGTCGCACAGCCGTCGGGCATTTCATTGTTTGCCTTTTTTGTATCTGGCGCTTTTATCTTGCCACATTGGCATTGTTTTATGGCCACCCCAACGCAACGCAACGCAACACATCGCATCGCATCGCATAGCGTCTCCCCCAACCCGTACACATACCACCCCTCTCGCACCCCTAATTGCATTAAGCGCCTTATTAGATGGCACAGCCATTTGCACATTTTTCGTGTCAATTGTGAAGCAATTTTATGACTTAACAAAATAAAATTCCATTAACAAACAGCGAATTGCAAGCGAGCTTTAAGGACAGCCACAAAAAAATAATTAAAATATTTAATATTTATGACCAGCGGAAATACTATCAGTTTCAATTATCTGAAAGCCAAACCAATAGACTATGAGAGTTGGAGACAGGCAGACAGACAGAGTCAGAGGGAGAGAGCGAGAGAGCGAGAGAAGGAGATTGAGAGATATCTGTGTCAAATATTTGTCAATTTTGGGGGCACACAACATTAAACACAGAAAATTACTAACAATTTTTTGTTTTTTGACATATATTTAGTTCTTTAAAATTCGACAAATATTTGCTACAATTTGAGACAACAGACACTGAGACATTGATTAATTCAAATGTCAGAATTTTTAATTTCTTATAGCCATCGTCGGTACGACCGTCCGTATGAACACGCGGATCTCAGAGACTAGGAATTTTGTGGAACATATGTTTTCGTATGCCCATCGCAGATAAAGTTGGCTCGATAACTGACCCCGTGTCTCGAATATCCATACATTTTGATTTCGGAATGCAATAAATGCTACAATTGCATAGACAGAGACTAGTTAGAGGACCAAATTGCATCAAGATTGTATGAGAACTCTTCAGTGCCTGTGTCTGCATTGAGAATTGCGTACACTAGCAGCGCTGCTCACATTTGGGTGCAAAACTTCTTAAAGAGGTTTTAGGCTCAGGGTATATCGTAGTCGAGTTCACTCGACTACAGCATTCTTACTTGTTTTTCTAGTGGGTATGCGTTGCCGCATCATTTCCGCATAATTAATTCAGTTATTATTGCGTGCATTATTCTTTTCGCAATTATTAAAAAACGGTTTGTTATTGTGCGATTTATAATTTTCGCAACATTATTTATTACACCACGCTGCAAACTTAATCCAATTGGATGAATTTGGCGGAAATTAAAATTATTACACGCTCTGCTATCTCTGTTGCTCCTCAACTCCCCACATCTGTCTCTGTCACTCGCGTTGTATGCGGACAATTGTTGATTAATTTGTTTGGTCATCGCGGTCAACCAAGACACAGATATGTGTAAATGTGTTTAATAAGCGGACGGACAAACAAAATTGTTTACATGCCCCTCCTAGTCCACCTGCGCATCCACAAACAATAGCAGCGACGCAAAAAAAAAGTTCAATCTGTGGCACAGTCTTTTTGCAGCCACATCCCGAGTCCCACGGGCCGACCTTTTGCATTGTTGTGCCCCTGCCCATTGCACCTGCTGGCCACAAAGCGGTCAGCGTATGGGTCACGCAATTAAATTTATTAAATCCGCATCAATAATTCAGCCTATGCCTCAATCATAATGCACTGCATTTTTAATGCTGTAAGTGGTATGGGCAAATTGAGAATAGGAATAGCGACTGTCACACGCAAGGCAAATCAAACTGCAACCTCTGAAGCGCTATTACAGATAGAGAGGAAGAGGGGGAGAGAGTCAGAGGGAAGCCAAGTGTGTCTTAGGCAGCCATATTCAGAAATGATTTAAGTATGTAATATCCATGGGGAAGAACTGGCTTAGAATACTCATCAGTCTTGCTCAAGCGGAGATAGCTGAAGTAGATAGATAGGAGATATCCTAATCTCAACTTGTAAATGCATGGTAAGCTTGCTCAATGTGAAAAAAAACAGGTAAGAAATAAATATATATAATATTTGATATATCTAAGTGCGTTCTTAAAGTTGATCAATAATATGGGTGTACGAAAAGTCAAATTTGAAAGTTGAAATTTGCAGCTCTTGTAGTCTCCAAGTTCGACTTGTTCATAAATCGACTTGGCCGTTAATGCGGATCAAGAATATATATGTATACCTCATGGAGTCGGATATGTTTGCATACTCATCACACCTTTTGTTCCGTTTTGAGGAAGGTGGTCCTCCTAAGGGTAAACAGTCTACAATTTGTGGCGATATTCAATCTGCACTTGTACGAAAACCATTCCATTCAATGAAAAGTATGAGTGTGTGTGAGAAACCATTTCGTAGAGGCAAAACAATAACGGTCTGGTCAGTTTGTGGCCAATTAGCCAGAGAGTTAAGGCCTTTCAAAATTGGTTAGCTCCGAAGTCGAGAAGGCTTCTCTGAGAACTGCAGGACACTGGTCACAGAGCACAGAGCGCTGGGTGACAAAGTGGGTGATGTGGCAAATTGTCATATGGAAACTAACCTCAGGCAGAGCATTGTGGCTTTAGTATGTCTGTGGCAAACATACAGAATATGACAAGCTGTGCCATCATTATATAAGAAATAATCGTCTTCTAATGATAGCAGGCCTTTTAAATGGAATCGGCCTATTCAAATAGTCAAATACAAGTAACAATGAGGAAAGACCAATTCATTATTTGTAATTAATTGTCTTTATTCAGCATTGCTCTTTGTAAGCGTGAGGTGAGGCATGGATATCGAATTGACAATTAAGAAAAGTTGTTGAACTTAATTAAATATGGTTTCATAACAAACTCGATGTCGATTATCAATCCAGGCGACTGCTGCTGCCCGTTGGCCTCGTTATTGACCAGCTGGCTATAGTTGCCATTAATTGACGTTGCCTCCTCAATGGGCCGCCAAATGTCGAACGTCAGTGATGGCCGCCAGCTGTTGTTGCTGTTGGCCTTGTCCAGAGTAAGGTCATGGTTCAAGCCCGCATCGATGAGCAACTACTTTGAGCTGGTGGTTGCAGTGTCCAGACAGTTTGTTTGATTTTTCCGCTGTTGTCTGATTGAGTTGACCGATCCAATGGACCAACAATGTTAACACACACACACACATACACTCGATTCGATAATGTGTAAGTGTGTATTAGTGTTCTTGCTGCCCGATTGCCTCAGGCTCTGGGCTGGGCTGGGCTGGACTGCCTGCAGGTCTGTCTGTGGCTTTGGCTAACAAATTGCACCACTGTGGTTTTTGGTGGTGTGTGGCGCAGTGCATAAAATATGAGCAGAGACAAGCAGGGTGGGTGCGGGTGCGGGTGCGGGAGTGCTCAATAAATAAGCTCATGTTGGCTGGCCAATTTCAATAGAGTCATAAAAATAGTTGGGCCATTTTGAAAATCCAGGGCAGCTTGGCACAGTCAACGGCAGCCCTTTTAGCCATTTGTTAAACGTCATTTGTGCAAGTAAAGTCAATTAGAAAAAGTGGCCAAAAATTCTTTTCATATGACCATGGCATGCAGACGGCCACGCCCATGCCCATGCCCACGCCCCCAAAGCCCAAACCGCACCCATTGACCAGTTGCCATTTACCAGTTAAGCCTTAATTGATTTACAACAAAAGCAAATAAAAGCAAAAGAAAACAAAAAAAGTGTACAACAAATACGAAATGATTTCACTTGGCCCGTTTCCGGTTGTTGCCTTTAGCTGCCCTGATTTTGCAGTTGCTGCTGCACTTGCCTGCTTCTTCTTATTCTTCTACTGCTTCCGAATCAAAATCCAGCACGGCAGCCCTGCACAAACTACCCTGCGTATGTCTGCCAGCATGGCTTTTATATAAGCTACTCGGTTGTCTGTTATGGTAAATCACTTCTGTTTGTAATCGAAGCTGCATTTATGTACTTTATGAGAGTAACCTGATCGCATCGTTGCCCAATATGGACAGTGTTTCAAGGAGTATCTCACAGTCGAGTTGAGTGCTGAGTGTATATCTACACTCTGGTGTTCCCTATACATATACATAATTGACCCAGTCAATTAATAAATGCTCGCTTTGGCCTGGCGATGGCTTTTGTTCTCGGTGCGCCGTTAAGTATGCTGCACTTTATTTGCAAACGACCAAAGTTGCAAGCCAAGGCACAGCACGAAGGGGCAAAGATAAAGACAAAGAGCAAGAGCAAGAGAGAGAGCGAAAGGGAGAGAGAGAGAGAGAGAGAACGTTACAAGTCAGATTGCGAGTGAGAAGGAGATGCGCAGAAGGGCAGCTTGGTGTTGGGAAGTGAAAGCGACTTTTACATTTCGCTTTTGACTCGCCGCTGGCTGAAATATCTTTATTACAACATAATTAAAAGTAAATTTTTTTTTCATGCTCATTAAGTTAATGCTCCAAATGGGTGGCGTATGTGGGTCGAGCGGGCTTGTCGGTGGGGGGGGGGGGGGGGGGGAGTTAGCTTGCATTTTCAATTGATGTCACGTTAAACAAAAACTCATCAATTTTAATTACGTTTACGTATTCCCAAATAAAATAAGTTCACAATTCCAAAATGCCAAACGGTTTACGTAACTGATATTTTATTGCCACATGGAACACAGCATGGCAATTATGCGTAGCAATTTCAAAAATGAATTAAAACAATTTTTTATTCATATTTGTTATTCAAAAAGCTTAACAATTTATATAGAGTGCCATACAAATTAGTTTATTCAATTCTAATAACACGACTGTTACGAAATAAATGCCAAAATGAATTTGAGAGTAACTCAATTTCCTTACTCGGTATGCGTAACTTTATATTTATAATTGAAAGAGCACAATTAAGCCACTGGATTTCAAGTTGATTCAATTATCTATCGCGCAGTAGTTCGATTAAATGCTGTGATTGCCCCCCAACGGCTGTCAAAAGAAACTTGCTCAAAGGAGAAAGTCAAAACCTAACCAAAGTTCACCAGGTAATTAGAGAGTTGCTGAGGCAGATGCAGATGCAGATGCAGATACAAGTGCGGAATCAGATACAGCCAAACACCCAAAAGTGCAGAATGGCAAAGGGCAAAACTTTAGAAACACGTAGCAGACTTGTAACTGTGCGTGACTGTGTGTCTGTGAGCGTGTGCGTGTGTGTGTGTGTGAGGGTGGGTGTAGATCTCTAGTTACTATATGTTATTCCAGTTACATTGAGTATCTAGTAACTGCTATTAACTTTGTGTTGCCTGCTGGCCAGCTGGCCTGCTGGCCTGCTGGCTGTGTTGTTTCGTTGATGTTACGGATATGCGCTCATATATACATACATACACATATAAATGTATATATATATATATATATATATATATATAAATATATATATATATTGCAAGTGCACTCGACGATACCCATTGCATGTGCAGTTGTCCGCAGCTGATTGCCTCTGGCAATTGCCAATTAAAATGCGGTTAGTCCACACATTTCCCCTCCTTACCACCTTCTTCACTTGACTCTGGCTAACCTCCCTTTATTGCAGCCATAATTATGTTTATTAAATTTCACAAACCAACTACGAAGCCAAGTCTCCATAAACTGCGTTTTTAATTAGGCAAATATTATGCAATGCATCCAAGCTCTGGCAGGCAGTCGAAAGTCCAGTTATAATTGTTGTTTGTGAAGAGTTAACTAATTATTCTAGGTTTCAGTTTCATTTTGTTTTTCAAAATTTCAGCAAATCCAATTGAACAATTTCTTAAATGAATAATTCACCAAATTCCATAAAAGTTTACAATAAATGCGAACGCACCATTTGTTGGAGCCATATCTACATATGTATGTGTGTGTTTGTGTATTTGTGTGCGTGTTTGTGTGTGTGCTTGACATTGCTCTTGCAATGAAACTTTTGAAATTTTTATGACGCAAGTTTATTTTCAAACTTTCCACCAGCCTCTTCGGCTGCAAAAAAATAATAAAAAATAAAAACAAAACCTTGACAGCTGATTCCCGTGGGTCACAATCTGGAGTGAGATGTTTCAGATAATGAGAAAGATACAGAGCGAAAGAGAGTGAGAGAGAGTGAGTGAGAGAAAGAGAGAGAGAGATAGAGAGAGAGATTGAGAGGTTGATAGATAGAGAGGGAGAGTGGGGCGAGCGGGAGAAAACTTGTCATATTTTCATTGTTGTGCACTGGCTGTTTATTACGAGTATGTGACAGAAATATATATGTATATATACATATATATATATATATATAGAGGAAGAGGAAGCAGCAAAAGAGATCAGGAGGCGCGTTGGGTTGTCGCCGAGCCCGGCAAGAAATTGTAAACTTTTTTAATTAAGGTGAAGAATTTGCTTTTGCCCGCAATTCAGCTGAACTCCGCTCCACTCCATTATAAACTACCCATTCAGGGTATCTGGGTAGTTCTCCTCGCCATCTTGTTCCTAAGGGTGCAATGCATTTTTAATACACTTGCTTTGCCGTGAATGTTTGAGTCTCTAAGGCAAGCGATAGTAATTGGCCAAACACAACGCAACTTAACAAATATTTCCATTCGAAATCCCCAAATAAAAGGATTGACGGTTTCGTCACGAGACTTTCCAACTTACGACTGTTTGCGGAGCGAGAAACGCTTTCAACACGAAACTGGAGGCAACTCAAGCAGCGAGACAGCGCCAAGCATTTTACTCTTCACTCCTCTGCCTTGTTGTTTATGATTTGTGTATAAATCTGTGATACTAGTCTTCAAATATGAAAACACTTCAAGAACAAATCGATTGCTCCAATCGCTTTTACGCCTTGCTGCAAGCTGAATATTCGTATTGTATGATGTAATGTTCTACGGCTTAAACAATAAAAACGGGCAAAAATGAATATAAATAACAAACTGGTTGACACAGACGAACTATCTCAGCTATTTATGCTGATCAAGAGCATATTAATACTCTATTTAAGTCTTCCTCAGAGCGTTACACATGTCACATAAAAATGATTATACCCTCTGCAAGCGTATAATACTAATCTTATGCTCAATTAAAGTTAATAATAACTAAGAGCGCCTTGCTAGAGCCTGTATTATGATTTAATGGCATTGGCCAAAGTGGCGTATGCGCAATTTTAAATGCCAAGTTAGACAATGCGTCTACACGAGAGCGGGTATGTCGTCATAATTAGGCATTATCAACGAGGGCACTGCAAGCGACAGACACAAGCTGCATGCGTATACGTATGGGTGTGTGTGTGTGTGTGCCTGTGTGTGTGCCTGTGTGTGTGTTCGTGTGCGCGCGCTTGAGTGCGTCACGAATATATTCAGCACCAGCCATTTCTAAACATGTGTCAAATTACGAGTAAGGGCACAGCTCCAAAATGAAATGACATTTAGCCGTGCAATTTTGACAGCATTTTAATATGCAGGCAAACCTAACGCACAGCTGTATGTGTGTGCGTATGTGTGTGTGTGTGTGCGCGATCTGACGTTGAGTGTTTCAAATTGAAATTACTTAACTGTAGGCTGTTAGCTGCACTCGACTGCGTTCTGCGCTTAGCCTTTGGCATTTCACTTTTGGCGTGGGTATTTCGGCGAATTGCCGGACTGCCAAGGTATTTGTTGACGCACAGTTAATTAAGTACGCACACACATACTCACCCCCCCCCCCCCCCCCCCCACACACACACGCACTCACTCACACGCACTCGCATCGAAACAGATACAGCTATCCAGGAGCCATTACGCACACCAAAAGTGAAAATGGAATGACAGCTTAAGGCTGTAAACCACAAGGTGTTTTACCAGCACGTTTTATGGCAACGCACGCACTTGGCCTCAGCCTAGGCAAATAAAACTGGGCAAGTTAAATTAAAAATGTAAAATTTATACGGGTTGCCTCACTGACTGTCTGACTGACTGACTGACTGGCTGAAAGAGTGACTGACTGAGTGACTGTTTGCTTGACAAGTCGACTTGGTTGCCATGATGCGGGCATTGTGGTGCGCACACATGAGCCTGGCCAATTCTAAAAATAGTCGCATCTCCACTTTGAATAAATAGTGCGTACTGCTAAGGTGGCAACAAGTCCAGGTCCAGGTCCAGGTCCAGGTCCCCTCGGGTTGCCAGACGTCAAAGTGCCGTCAAGCTAATGCCGTTGCAGAAGGCAACGCAGGCACTGCCTATAAATGAGAAATACAAAATCCTCGTGCAGTCCAATTGCCAACGCAATATGTACTAAATGTGTGTGCATGTGTGTGCGTGTGTGAGTGTGTGCGTGTGAGTGTCTCCCACACAGCCATAAACCCTTGACGAGTGAAATGTCAGCACTAAACGACTTTGTATTCATTATGCGCCTTCCACCAACAGACAGGCAGCAAAGCTTCCAATAACTGACAAGTTCTTCACAGACACAATGAGTTGGACTTTTTATGCGGATGTCCCTGCATTTGGATTTAGATTTGCCTGAATTGCAGCAAAGTAAATTCAAAAATCAGTTTTGTACCCAAATAAGCTACTTGCTAGCCTGAATTACATGTTAATTTTTTAATTATGCAACTTGCATCTGACTGATTGAAAAACAATGTAAAGCTTCATAAGTCGAAGAAGATCTTCAGCATCATTGTTAAAGAACTGACTTGCGCTGAATTTAATCTCGACAACATTATTTGGAAATTTATGGCAGATATTTTTTTACATTTGGCACTCTAAATCAAATTATCGTAAAACAAAAAACCCAAGAAACCAACAGCAAGCAAGGAAACAGTAAATAAACTTTTCAACTCCTTGAAGACCATAAAACAATAAAGCAAGAAAGAGAGAGAGAGAGACAGAGAGAGAGAGAGAGAGAGAGAGAGTGTGTGTGTGAAAGTGGGAGAGAGCGAATGATTTTCATATAATCAAAGTATTGCATTTTCTCATTTTGCGTGTCTCGTCGCCAGCGACTTCTCGGAGAAATGGCATTAAAACTGATTTATTGCTGCAGATAACTTTGGATTTATGTTGGACTCGCAGAGGGAGCCACCTTTCTTATGGTCCTCTGCAAGCATGCCCCACGAAAGTGGCAGTAACCAAAAGCCAAATAGCTATGAGCAGAGCAGAGCTGAACAGCGCGCTTCTCCGGCTCAAAGCATCAAAGCGCTTTTAATTAACATGAAACCTTTAATTATGATTTTAAGGATTAACGTGTCAAATTCACAGTCCATATCAGTTGTGTGTACCCCAAATCGCAATCTACCCCGAATACTGAGTACGCTTATTGTTTGCTCAAAGAGCGTTTAACAGTTGCTACCCCCCATTAACAGCTGCTTTGGCTAAGGGCTAAGCATCGATAGGGATGCATACAAAGGATATGATTAAGGCCACAACGACAAGGCCACCCACGATGTCGATGACGATGCCGTTGGCAATGCACATCATTTTCCATTACAATGGCTTTGGCCATTAACTCGTCTACAAACATGCGATGCGTGGACTTTTCTATCTTTTTTCTAATTTCTTTTTTTTATAAAAATTAAAAGGTTTTTCTGATCATGCACAACATAAACCAAGCCAAAATGCATTATCGTTAGTAATGGTAATGGTAGTGACAAACAAATGCAAGCCACGATTCAACAACTAATTACAGTTAGCCAGTATTTCTTAACTGGATTTCCTAATCACGGCATTAAGCGTGTGACTGAAATCAACTACGAATACGCGACTCATATACATATATACTCCCACTCCACTCCTACTAGGGAGTATAGGGAGTATAGGGAGTATAGGAGTATAGGGAGTAAATATATATACTCCCACTCCACTCCTACTAGGGAGTATAGGGAGTATAGGGAGTAAATATATATACTCCCACTCCACTCCTACTAGGGAGTATAGGGAGTATAGGGAGTATAGGGAGTATAGGGAGTAAATATATATACTCCCACTCCACTCCTACTAGGGAGTATAGGGAGTAAATATATATACTCCCACTCCACTCCTACTAGGGAGTATAGGGAGTAAATATATATACTCCCACTCCACTCCTACTAGGGAGTATAGGGAGTAAATATATATACTCCCACTCCACTCCTACTAGGGAGTACAAGAATGTGTACTTCAACATACTAAAAAAAAATTTACTCCAAAGTGCCGAGAAGCTAGGAATCCGACGTACTTTCCGGTTCAACCAGGACAACGATCCCAAGCATAAGGCCAAGATAGTACAGTCCTGGCTCATCAGGAACTGCCCCCACATGATAATTCCACCGGTCCAGTCTCAAGATTTAAATGTCATTGAGAATATGTGGGCTCTGCTGGAAAATAACATCCGGAAGCACAGAATATCCAGCAAAGAAGACCTCAAAACTGCTCTGCGGGATGAGTGGAGCAGAATCAGCCCAGAAGCTACCAGGAAGTTGGTATCTTCCATGAATAATAGGTTAATGGAAGTAGTTAAGGCTAAAGGATATAATACTAAGTATTAACATCCTTATTTAAGTTAATATACGCTAAATATATTATTTTGTTTATACTGTTCCAAATGAAAAACCATGCTTAAAAGTATGCTACATTTTTAGAATCCTAAATAGCAGGTGGGGAAACCCCAGTTTATTGGGGTCATATATACATTTTGGTGGTAATCACATGTACCTATCATCGGTCTTTGGAATTTCTGAAAAATAATGAATGGTTAGCTTATGGCAGCCAATTACTTATTTTCTTTGACACTGCTTACAATAAGGTGTCCGCCACTGTATGTAGATTGAACTCGCCTAAGTAAAAGATAATGGGATTTATTACAAGTTTCAAAATATGTGGAATAATTAAATTTTAGTTCATTTGAAATGAATTTGTTCAATTGTGATTCAAAATAATACCAATAATAATAATATTGAAGCCTGTGCAAAGTGATTCCCTTACATAACTTCAGAAACATACCAAATATGAGATGCAGTAAGAGGAATTTTCAAGAAGTACTAAAACTGAATGTGGGGCAAATCGAACAATTCACTATTGATTGATATTATTATTATTATTGATATTAGGAAAAGTATCGATATCTTATCGGCATCGAGACATTCGATTGCAGCCAGCGGAGACGCATAAGGCGCAATTAAGCATATCGCTAGGCCATCCATTATATTACAAAATATATAATATATAATATCTACATATGTATGTATGTATGTATGTAAATACATATATATCAATTTATTTATTCTTTTAATTAAAATAAATAGTCTATAAACATAGGCTGGCTAAGGTAGGGTACTGGATATGTATGTGTATATGTATATTATTGTGGAGCATGTATGCGAACATGATATGGGAAGGTCCTGCAACCAGCTGGGATTGCCTTCCAAATATGTTTCGTTGCTTATCTTCTTCCTATTCATTGTTGGACGCAATATTAACGGCCTTTGTTTGGGCGTTCGATTGTAGAAAATAAAAAAACGCCCTTTCCCCAAGATTTGTTAACCCATATAGTGTGTGCGTGTGTCTGTGTGTGTGTGTGTGTATTGGCTTGTGTCTGTGCGTGAGCGTTAATATTCATTACAATATGCTTTTAAATGTCAAAGGCAAGTCGTTGTTTTAGCGGGATGCTTGGGGGTTGGCTGGCGAGCACGTCGCACTTGCCCCAAAACACACACGCCCATCTTTCCCAGTTTCCGGCCGATTTCATTGCCGTCTCTTTCGCGCGCATGTGTGTACTTTAGTGTTTTTGTGTGTGTGTGTGTGTAGCTTTATGTGTGAATGTGTTTGTGCATTCGCCTACTTGTTAAAGTTGTTGGCTTTGCCGCTTTTCTGCTTTGCTATTTTATTTTATTTATATCAACCGCTCGCAAGTTGCTCTCATAAGTTTATTATTTATAAGTCTCACTCGAGTGCGACACTTTGGACGAGTGTGTTCACAGTCTACTATGTCCACGTTTCAGTTTCACCCACACACACACACACACACACACACAGTCACACAACTGCAGCCATGCACAGGCTTTTATGAGCGCTTGGCAATCAGTTTATATTTTGTATGGTTTATTCACAATTTGCGCCCCAAAAGCGGACAACAGCAAATTTAAGTTTTATTGCAGCTCAGAAGAATGAGAATAAATATATACGCACAACGACGGCATAAGCATTTTTATGCTCGCATCATCTTTGATGTATGTGTGTGAGAGAGAGAGAGTGGGGAGAGGGGGGAGGGGAGAGGGGAGAGCAAAGTGTGCATTGTGCAGAATTGGGGTGAAAATATTGTCGCATCAGTAAAAGAACAAAAACAAAAAATTTTTTATTGTATTTTATTGTTGAAGGCGCTTATGTTTTTATGGCACGCATAAAACATTGGTCCGCTGGCCGAGACTCGCTGTTGCTGCTAATGCGTGCGACGAGGTGGGGGCGGCAACGGCAACGATAAGCTTGTCACGCCCATTTGCACAGCAGGCGCCGCGCTTGAAATTGAAAATTACATTTGCCAAATGCTTTCATAAAATAAAAGAAAACTGCTAACTCAATGAACAAACGAACTTAATGAAGGTCAGCAAACACACACACACACACACACACACGCACACACACAATCGTGTGTATAGACAAAACTCTTTTTAAAATCAAAAACCGACAATTTGAAAAGCTAATTGTTTATGACTTGCACTTCAAGTTAGTAACTAAAACAGTTATAAACACATGTCTATATTACACCTCTCGATGTGTGTGTGTGTGTGTGGGTAAGCTGCATAAACTCAACTTAGTCTGTGGCGTTTGCCCCTTGCCTTATTTCTGTTTGTTCAATTATTCATTACAACGATTATTAATCAGCGCCTTCATCTGCTGCCCATTATGTTGCTCAATCTGGGAACAAGCCCATTTTTTAATTTTCTGCGACTTAAAGCATGATTTCATTAAAGATATTTCATCCATTCTTGAATGCTTATGCCAAATTAGAAACGAAATCCTTGTGGTTAAAGCCTGTCTTTTATTTTAATTAATTATTTAATTATTCACTTCGCAAACACAAATTTAAATATGCATCAACATTTTAATTTATTTATCGTAATGAAATCGCGAAACGTTGTGAACGTGAAGTTAACAAATGTTGGCTATAGTGGATTCAGGCAATTTGTGTTACTTACTTACTGCACTTTGAAAGTCGGTAGCTAACGATATTTTCCGATATGCATTTGTGGCTCATTCAAAATATGCGTTACTAATTGAACTGTGAACATATTCATCACACATTGATCACAGGGCCTGCCATTTATCGATTTCCGATTCGGAAACATACGCGTCCATTGCGCGCCACGTTTATACAAAATGTTATTACAAAATGCCGCTATTTTCATAAGGTCTCCGAGTTTGATGGCTCAGCGAGACAGAGCGAAATCGGGACGGGGGCAAAGGCGAGGGCGAGGGCGAGGATGAGGGCGAGTGCGAGGGCGAGGGTGTGTGCGCGGTCGCTGGTGTAGCAAAAGTAAATGTCAAAGGACAAACATTGTCGACGCCTACCTGTTACCAAAATAAAAAAAATAAACAAATCAATGTACTTGAGTCGGCGACGAAAAACCCTAGAATTGAAACATTCTTTCATTTTCATATCGCCCAAGGTATTTTATTTTGTTTTTATTTTTATTTTTATTTTTATTCTTTAGTGGTTTTCAGTATCAAGAGTATGAAAATAATAATATGAGTATCAGCTGGCAGTCGAGTATGACGCAAAATGCTTGTACGACTAGGGTATACCCTCTTTAATCGACACATTAAAATGGCAACAGACCGCCTGTTGAATGTCACAAGCAATGTCAGCAGGTAGCCCTGACTGACTAACAAACTGGCTGACTAACAAACTGACAGACTGGCTGACCGGCTGACTGATAGGCCGACAATGGGAAACCATGTGTAAGCGAATGTATGTGATAATAGGCTTGCCTACTTATTGGGGCGCACGCAAATTTCTTGAATACATCACACACTCTTCACCCCCCCAAAAACTGTGACAAAGAACTATAATGAAATTAAGGCGACTTTAAAGGCCCAACTAAAATAACTAATTAACATTCTATTCCAGCGATGTGCTGCGAATAAGAATCTGGTAGGCGGGGCAAGCTGTGCTGCTGCACCAAGTATGCGATGTACGATGTGCGATGTACAATGTGGCCTGGGCGGGGGGTGCAAGAACAAGTATGAGTAGCACATGATTACATTCAACTGACAACAATAACGACAACAACGGCGTCGACAACGAGGCGCTTACAGGCACTGACCTACAAAGCAATAGGACTTTAGGCAGCAGCAACAACTACGCGGCAACATCCACAACAACAACAAAGACTTTTAACGGTCAGTAAGCAACATAAGAAAATGTAGAGTTGCAGCGCTAAACGTTTGCGACAAATTTGTCGCCTGCGCTATAACGGACTTTAAATAAACAAAGCAGTGCAGCCAAGCGCGTAAAACAAAAAGCTGAGCTTAGAGAAAAGAGCTTTTACGCAACATTACGGAACATGCTCAAGGTTACTAGCGATAGATCGCTTAAGGGAGCTTTTTTTAAGCTTTTCATCAGTCGGCTGCCAGCTGATCTCAGAAAATCGCCTGTCTTAAGCATGTTTTGATTCGTGCGAGTTGCAGTAAGAAAATCGTCGGTCTGCAAGATTTTTTTTGTGTTTAAAATCAAGTGGCAGCTGTGCCAAAAAACAAAATCAATAAAACCATGAAGACTAAGGCCACAAGAACAAAAGTGCAAAAACTGTAAAATTTTATCAAAATGAAATAAAATTGAAAACATTTAATCGAATTACGCAAATGAAGTGCAAAAGGAGAAACAACATCGATAATTAAACGAGCCACGCACAATCACGTGACATGGACATGGAATAATCGCCAATTAAATAAATGAATCAATTTAACCAGAAATCACTCTGTGTGAAGTGTGGGAGAAATAGTTAGGAGAACAAAGCAAAATATATATTTAAGTGTACATAATAAGTGAATTGAATAAAATAAACTAAATACATACAGTGGCTCAAAGGAAAAGAGGAATTGCCTGCCATAAGCTAATTATTTATTAGTTTTCAAAAATTCCAAAGACCGATGGTAGTTATATATATTAACCACCAAAATTAATATAAGACCCCAATAAACTGGGGTTTCCCCATCTGCTAGGTAGGATTGTAAAAATGTTGCCTACTTTTAGGTGCAGTTTTCATTTGGATCAGGTACATTTGATATTTCAAATTGGAACACAATAAATAAAAGTACACAAATAAAAGAATAGAAAACAATAATCAAAGCAAATAAAAACTTCTATATTTTTGACTCTATCTCTTTTCACTTCAACTATATCCAATTAAGCTCAAATTTTTAGTATAAAGACAAAAAAATAACCAAATAGAGTAAAACTCAAGAAAGCAAGACAAGCACAAAAAATAATAATAATAATAATTTGTTTAAGAAAATTTAATTTTATATGTTATACATTAGATTTTAAGCTGCAATTTAAATGACATCTTAAGTATATTCATTAAGCAATTAATAAGCAAATGATACCAACATGAAAAATCAGGAAAAATAAAATTCCGAATTTATAACGTTTAACAAAAATGGTCGAATAATTGTGGGGACTGCCGAAATGATTTAATGGAATAGGAAATTTTTAAACGGGAATCTCTTACATCGCCTCTAGAGATTCATGGTTGGGTGGGTATAGACAGCGAGGATCGATCACCAGCTCAGATACCGCTACAATTTATTGACTGTCAAATAGGTAGCAGAAACTCCCCCTCGTTTGTGCCTTTGGAAGCTTAGCACTTTTAATGAATTCATGACGGACCCTATAATAATAAAGCATTATGTAATAGAGTCAGATGACACGGCGACCCCACCCCATTCTCCCGAAAGAGCTAGGGTAGCAAAGGGTCCCGACCTCCGCTGTGATCCAGTGGCTTCCTTGCAGGTAGTATAAAAAAAAGGGAAAAAAGAAGAGAATATTATATTCTCGGGAATACCCCACAGAACAGTTGAAAAGCGTCGAGAATCGTTACAGACAACAACAAGGATGACACAGATGAGGAGGCTGATGATGAGGATGGCATGAAAGCCTCTAAGCCCTAATATTTGCTGTTGCAAGCGACAGCAAAAAAAAGCTGTTCACAGCTGAGCCGTAAGAGAGAGCCGAGGCGCACAGCGAAGCTGCGGGGCAAAGGAGCAACAACAACAGCAGCCAAAATTGAGAGGCACACGCACAAAAAAAAGAAAACAAATACAAGAAAAACAATGTGGCACACTTTGTGAGAAACTACAACAGCAACAACAATAACAAACAAGGGAGGTAGTACAAGAGAATGCCACAAAAATCAATTTTTGTGTTAATTTTTTCTTTTTTTCGCAGCCGTCTTTTTGTGTGTACTGTGCAAAAGCAACTGTCAAAAAAGGACACAAAAACTCAAAAAAAAAAAAAAAACTGCAAGAAATAAAGCAAGAAATTATGAAAATGCGTACGGTCCTCGCGTGGCCAGCGGTTCGGTCTGTAGCCGGAGTCTGAGTACGGGTATGGGTACGGGTCCGTGTCTGGCTGGAATTGGTGTTCTAGTTTTGCTTTTGCGTCTCATATTTCAAAGTCCACTGTCTGGAATGCTCTGCATCTGTCGTGTGTCTGTGTCTGTGTCTGTATCTGTGTCAAGCATCTGGCTTTGGTCCTGTCAAGATTTAGTTGGAAATGCACTCACGCACATACAATTAGGAACAATCGCAGACGCATAAATCTTGCCACAATCAACTTGCACCTTTGTTGACAATCAGATACACACATGTGCTAAATATTTAAAATTGTCCTGATACCCAGGTGTTCAGGTAATTTTAGTGAATCTTTAACCAATGTTTCTTGCATGGCATTACATGAGAGGGGGGCGTGGCGTGCAACCAACTCTACAGTTATATTGCGCATACGCCCCGTGTGCTGGCGTTTGTTAAGTGAAACTCGGGGTGTGTGTTTGAGTGTGTGTATTTTGGTTGGTTTATGCATCGAGTCAGCCCATTCGATGTACGTTGATACAGTTGTGACTCTCTGCTGAAGTTATTCAGATAGATTCACGCCCACAAGCACAACAATTTGGCAATTTCCGCCTCTCGGCGGATATATTTTATTATGTGAATGTCGCTCAACTAGACGCGAATGCTTTGATTATTTCAAATTCGCTTTGATTTTACTTTTATTTTATTTATATTTTTTAAATTTATATAAACGGTGCGTTGCGGGCCTCGATACTCAGTCATGCAATCGCCCAGGCCGACAAATTTATGCCGACATCGCCTATATTTATAAACGCCTTCACCTGTCTTGCCAAAAATCACTTACGAAATTAAATTTGCTGCTGCCTGTCGCTCTCCATTTGTTTGCTATTGTTGTTGTTGTTGTTGTTGGTGTTGGCTAACTCTCTCTCACTCCCGCCTTCTCTCTTTGTTTACCTATTACTGTCTCTGTCTCCGTCTCTGTCTCTATGGCCTACCCATTTGTTTTACTTATTTGCAAAGTCCACATGAGAAGCTCACGCCTCAAGCGACGCTTCCATCATTCTCCTGCATATCACAAAATGTTGCATGTGTTTGTATTGACTGTCGACTGTCGGCTGTCGACTGGCAAACCCACCAAACACAATTATATAGTTAGGATATAACCGAGCACTGGAAATATGCTAAGTTCTATGATAGATATTGATATTGTGCTTGATTTGACTATGCTCCCTCTGAAAGCTGCAATCAACTTTCCTTTTGCTAATATACTATGTATCTGTGAAATGAGAGGATCAGGAGAGTATAACATTTTGATGGGAGTTTCCATAAAGTTGCATTCATTTGAAAGAGCTTCACACAAAATGTCAATGGAAGGAAACCCCAGCACAAGAGAGTCTGCATGCTCATTGATTAATTGCGAATAAATACAGTAAATCCTCCTTAAAAAGTATTCAAATCGCCAAATTTAGTTGAACGTGTTTTTTAAATCGAATAAACTCATCTGATAGATGAAGATGAGCTCAAAGTTCACATTTTTTCCGCAAACACCATCTTTGAACTTGATTTTCAGTTAAACTCTTCTTCCCATCGCTGTTTGAATAGTCTCTTTAATTCAGTTATACCTGACGGACCACATTGACTTTCACTTTTAAATGCTTTGTTATTCATATTTGAACGCAAGTTAACTTGAGTTGCCTGCCCACTTTTACCCGTTTTTATCCTTTAAGCCATAAGACTTTATGTATTTTTGAATGGACTCGTGCCCGTACAATACTGAGTTTGCAGCAAGACCTGAAACTGGAAAGCCATAAATAAAACTCGTTTAACAAACAAACGAACAAAAACATAACAAAAATTCCCACCTCCGAACTAAAATTTAGATGTCGCCAAATTATCTTCGGTCTGTAAGGGTATTTAATCTTCGGCCCGTCTAAGAAAACTTTTCTTACTTGTTTGTTTTTGATTTTGCTGATTTTTGTATGTGTCGTATTTATAAATTATATTTGAGTATGCCTGGGGTATTTAATTATATTTGTGTACTTCGAGAGTGTATGTTGAGTGTGTGTATATGCATACATACATACATACATACATACATACATACATGCATACATATCTCACAATGTCGCCGTTGATGTATGAGAACTTGTAAATACAAATACGTATATAGTATTTTCTTACTATATTGCTCATAACAATTACATTCAACTTCATACATACATGTATGTATGTATATGTATGTGTTCTTGTTTTGACATTGCGCTAATTAATTAAATTTCATCATTTTAATTATATATGTTGCCAAAAACTATTTAGATACATGTTTTCAGTAGCTTCTCTCATCTACAAATATATATTTCTTACATATGTAAATCAAATCGATTTAAGTCGAAATTTGGGAAACGGGGACGGTTATCGATAAAATGAAATGAACTTGATCTGTGTATGGTGTAGGAAAACCTATATTCCAAATATAAATCTGATAGACGAATATGTGTACATCGACTCTGCTTTCGGTGCTGATCAAGAATATATAGTATATATACTTTGTGGGGATGCGTTAAGGGAATAATTCAAAGTGTGACGAGCAGATGATGAATTCTGTTTCATTTATTAATATTGAAGCGCTACTACTACCTAGTCCGATATACTCTGCCCCTTCTGAGGCTAAAGCTTATACAAGAGACCGGTGAGTACTCCAAGTCTTTTCATTCCCATAGATATAGCACGTTTAAATCGTTTCTGATTTAATCTGAATATACACATTAAAATTGCACACTGAAAATGCAATTAAAAATATTCGTTTTTTGTTTCAAACTTTTTCCATATACGTATCCTTTTGACCTTACGCTCCAGAGTGTAATGGTCGTACACATTTTTTTTGTTGTAAAAAATGCTAGTAGAAATCGGTCAATGTTTTGTTTTCCTTCAGTTTGCCTATATTTTTCATTTGCCATTTAGTTCATAATCAACCAAACCATAATCCCTAAAAGCCCCTTTTGGGTAATACCTAACAGGATTGCACATCCAGGTCAAATACGAATAAGAAAGCAACAACAACACTGGCCACAAAAACAAGTCCAAATGAAACTTGGAAGAAATGAAAGGGGATGAATGGAAATTAAGGAGACATAGAGAGAGTCTAGCTCCGATCCGACCCTGACCTGAAAGGGTAATACTGATTGCAGATTCCCATATGTGCTTATCAAATCATAATAATAATAATAATAATTTTTCTTTCGGTGTATTTTTGGAATACTAATTCAAATAAAAATTGTATTTAAATTTGAATTTCATTTTCTTAAATAAAAAATATATTAATAAATAAAATGTATTAATATTTATTCATTTTATTATTTTATTGTCTTATATGAATTCATTTTGTTCAGTGTATTTCGTATTCATTTTTACAGAATATATTCTGATATGTTATTATGTATATAAGTATGGATTTATTTATTTATTAACTTTTCTTTCTTTTTTTGCTGTTTGTTTTGAAAATATTTGTTCTAATCTTTAATGAGTTGTGCAATATCACTGCTGGAGATACATTTTGATGTACATATAAAAATGAATATGTATGTGTGTGTATGTGTATGTGTATGTGTATGTGTATGTGTATGTGTATGTGTATGTGTATGTGTATGTAAAGGCATTTGACTTATTTTAGGGATTTTAATATGGCCCGGATAAATTACATTAGAGCTCCAAAATGTTGTCTTTAAAGACTTTATAAAATGTGTTTGCCAGGGAGGATGTCTGCAAGGGACGAAAGTCCCTTTACGCAATTAAAAGAGCGCATTTTGTGGCATATTGTGGGTTTGGTTGGGGTTTGCTTTTATTTTTGTTCTGTTTTTTCTCTTTTGAGTTTGTAATTATTTTTGTACTTTAACTTTTTAACTTTAAAATATATATATGTATACATATTTACACATATACCTTCTTCACTTAGTGAATCTTGTTATTTGTCCACATGTTTCATTTGTTCCTTTTATTTATTTTCCACATTGAACTGATTTGTTTTGGCAACACAGACACAGAATGAACAAAAATTGTACACTTGGAACTAACCAAAAAAATTTGGTTTATTTTTTAATATTTGATTGTAATATTGTTTAATCGTCTTCGGCGATTGTTTTAAGCTGCAGGGGCTTTTTTCTTTGGGATCACCAGTTTATTATTATTATTATTTTTGGTTTATTTCTTTGTGGGCTTGTTAATTTGTTTGACACTTTAAAATATATTTACTTCCTCGGGGACAGAACTAAGGATAGCACTTCAATCAAATCACAGCAATGGTATATTTCTCAGTCTTCTCCAAGGTATTTGCTATCTTCAATCCAGAGGTTCGGCAGATATCCAACCAAATAATCTGCTATCAAATGAAAACCATTTGCCGAGGAAAAATTAGCTTTGCGATAAATTGAAATTTTCGCGAATTAACTACATTGGCAATGGACTTTCTTGAGGATCAGGTCAGTGGCAAATATCAATTCCACTTTAAGCCGTTGATGGCTTTAAAAATTGGGGATTTGTAATTTTTCCAAGTTGAAATGTTAAATTTTATTTGTAGCAGCGCCGCTTAACAGTGCCTGTTAACCGTGCCTGTTAACCGTGCCTGTTAACCGTGCCTGTTAACCGTGCCTGTTAACAGTGGTGCTGTTGATAACAGATCCCACGATTGATTTAGTTTGGATACATCGCACGGTGCCGGCTAAAACTAAGACTCTATTTTCAACATTTTAATTTAACGACCGAAAAGTTCCCGGACAGGGTTTTATTTTTATATAATTCCATTTCGGATTCTTGTTGATTTATTCAATAATGGGATAAACATAAGTAAACTTTTACAAGAGCCGGAACATAAATTTTTCTTTTGAGGCGCTGCTATGATTTCATCTCTACACAAATATTACATTTAAATATACAACTAATTTATAATTTGATCGGGTTTGACCAACTAAGTTAAAAGTAAATAATCGCCCAGAATACCAAGCACAGCCTTAACGTTTTGTTTCTGTTCGAGAACACGTAATGCACGTAATGTCATTAAATAAGTAGTTTTCTCTAAAGTGCTTGAGCCAACAACAACACAACAAACAAACACATTATTTATTTAGTTGTGTCTGCTCGCTATCTTTGTTGTTTTTTAGCTGCAAAGTTAAATGCATCTATTTCTATTTTGTTTTTTTTTTTATTTGTGTGTGTGTGTGTGTGTGCGTGTGTGTGTAGCAATTGTTATGCTCCTGCTGCTGGTTTGGGGTTAGTGTTCTTGTTTGTTTGCTACTTGCTTTTGGCTGGGTGTGTTTTGTTTTGGTTATTGTTTGTGCAATTGTTTAAGCGCACACACGGCTCATTAATTATTTATTTGTATTTGGACTCACCTACAGTTGCTTGCTTTTGGTTGCTGCTGCCAGAAATCAATCAAAAGTTGCTTTGCTCTGCTCGGTTTTGTCGAAGATAGGTGTTTTCTTTTCTTGATTTTTTTCTGAATTTGTTTATGTTATTATTACTTGGGCTCAATTATACTTTGATACCGAACGTATCATAGTATATTGGTTTTGTGCAATGTCCGTCATGCCGTCTGTCTGCCTGTCTGTCTGTCTGTCCGTCTGTATGGACGCAACACCCTTAGAGATAGAGACTTGAAACTTGGAACATTTACTGGTCTGTGCCCGCGTCAGACAAAGTGTAAAAATTGGAGTGCCACGTCCACTAGGTGGCTAAGAAATCGATATCGATATACGAAAATCGATATACGCTAATCGATAAGGCCACATGTCTCCCACAATTTTAAGGCTACAGTAAGTTCGGGCCGTCAGATTTGGCGGCTTTATTACTGGTTAGCCGCCTTTAATGACCGATGACTTAATTTGTATGACCACATAATCGCTAATTCCGATATTTCGGAAAGTGTAAATCGATAAATCTGCATATCTCCCACAATTTTAAAGAAAGAGTCACCACACCTAGAAGGTAACTTGGTGGTAACCTTCTCCAACAATGGGCGTACATATTTTTTTACCACGCCCACACCCGCCGCCCTCAGGAGCCACGGCACTAGAAATTTGAAAGGCGCATATCTTCCACAGCTTGTAAGCTAGAGTCACCAAATATTGAAGGTATCTTACTGCTAACTTCCCTACGCCCACTCCGACTCCTAATCTCTGACACAATTTTAAAGCTAGTCACAAAATTTTAATAGTATATTGCTAGTAACACTCTTCAGAAATCCGGAAAAACCCAAACAAAATTGGACGACGCACACTCCCACCCACGAAATTCCCAGGAGCCTATATCTCCTGCAGTTTAAAAGAGACAGTTACCAAACTAAGAAGGAAGATTATTAGGAACTTTCTCCATACATTTTTACAGCCACGCCCACTCCCGCCCCCAAACATTTTCAATATCCCATATCTCCCATAATTTGAGAGCTACAAACTTCGAAGGAAGACAGCTGGCTTATATCTACCTCAATTTGAAAGGCAATCTTAGACAGTATTTCTTGGCTACACCCTCCCTGCTCTTTGCTACCTTGAATCAGCTGGCATAACTGGTGGTGTGGTGGTATCAAAGTATTTCGCAGTCGGTTACGCCCGACTGAAGCGTTCTCTCTTGTCTTATTTTTTTTATCAAGGTATTGCTCTTATCTGACGCTGGGCTGAACATGTACAAATATATATATATATATATATATATATATGACATCGTAAACAGAATTGTTGTTGTATATGACTTTTGTTTATATCGGCGATTTGATTTATGCAATAACAACAAGTTTTTTCCGCTTAAATGTCCCAACTGTTTAGCGGTTTTCGTTACCTGGCTGTGAGTCTTAAAGGCCATAGTCATTTTGGCAACTGGCAAGCAGCAAAATTAAGCCAAAGTAGAGTGCAAATATTTATGTTCATAAATTTCTAAAATTTTGCCATACGCGGCCAACTTGTGGCCTGGCCGAAATTACACAAATTACGCTCAATTCATTTGATTTTAGCATTTTGCCAGCCCATTTTGTTTATGCCACAAAAATCGACGCCCGCAATTTTAATGAATGAAACGATCTGGACGTGGGATGGGCACGGGCGTGGGCGAACTCTTCAAAAATCATCTAATAGTGTCGATCGATGACACGATGATTATGATTCCGTTGCAATGATGCAGCTGCAATTTAGGTATGTATATGACATTCCATACAGCTTACGTTTTGGCTGGAAACCGTACAACATTTGTGTTTGCCACAAAGCAACAACAAACGGAGTGTTTACGACTCAGCCAGCTACTTATCCGATGCGATGACCCCCGATGCCCACCTTTGTTCAGTCAACAATCGACAATGTGCACTCCCAGCACTGACGAACAAGTGGCAAGTCCACGTCCATCTGAAAGATGGGACTTGCGTTTTACGCAATCAAATATTCATTACACAAAAGGTCACAAATCAACTTAACACACAAAAAGAAAAGAAAAACCTGCCCAACTGTCCAACTTGGGCGGCCTTGAAGGCAACCACAAAATCATATTGGAAGGCTGTCAATAAAACACACACATACGTATGTAAAATCTATGAAACAGTCTACAATGCAAGATATGAGCCTATCCTGGGACGCTTTTAAGTATAGGAGGATGCCAAGTCTAAGATACATGTTGCAAGCATCCAATACAACATATAACATCACAGAATTAATGCAATCAGAAATATGTGCATATGTTGTCAGGTTTTAGCTTGCATATATGCACATGTATTAGCAGATATTTCAATTTCAGTTGCATGCCCCATATTTCGCATGCCACGCAAAGCTTGGCGCTCAGATGCGCATTTAAATGGAAATGTGCTTAAAACATTTTGTAAAGCAACCAAGCCACACGCACCCATACACCGACACACCCTAACACAAACACACACACACACTCACACACACATTCACCAAGCCACGCATGCACAAGCTGCAAGACAAGCCACATATGGAGTGAGCCACAGCAAAGCGGCGTATGCGCAATTTTTGTATAATTGTGGCAACAGCAGCTGCCATTTAAGCAGCAAAACGAAATTAAGTGCTTTAAATTGTTTTTTTTTGAGTGTGGAGGGAATTTTGCGTTTTGTTATTTCTGTTTTATTTGCTTATTAACTATTCTTATGCTAACATAGTATATGAAAACTAATAAATAAGAATCAATTTGCGAGTCTGCGTGTGGTCCTTGCTTAAATTGCCAAGTCTTAGCTTATACTTTTACTTAGCTTTTCACTCTATTACCATGACATTGGCATGCCACGCCCACTGGGTGGAAAGATTGTGAGGGGAGGGGTGATGTCAAATTGAAAACACGCCAAAATACATTCATGTACACAACGATAAATCGTTGAAGGAGAATTCCCATTTCCAGAAACTACAAAAACCTTCAACAGTTTTCGAGTGAGAGCCAGTAAAATTATTTCATTCAAAAATCAAACAAAAAGTATATCGAAATCGGTCTCACTCATTCCACACACACATCATCGCACACACTCACATCACATGTATACAAACATTTTTGTGGACAGGTGAACTCATGCAACAATAAGAAGCGCAACAACTGATTTTGAGAGGAATGACTCGGGCGAGAATGAGGTGGAGTTAGGAGAGTCCACGGATGTAAATGAAGAAGAAAAAGATGAGGACAAGTCTCCCTCGAAAAAGTTGATTGAGGAATTCAATAAAGAATAGGAAAAGGAGTTCGCCAGTCGCCTCGAATCCTCTCGAGAGCTCATGGAACGGCATTACAAGGAAGACCTTGCTAAAAGAATGGGAGAGCTGGAAAACTTTATAATAAAAATGATGCCAATCTAATCCAGCAACAAGTAAGTGAATTCAGCAGATGATATTCATAAATATAACTTATCGCGAGCACATCACAGCTGCTGCAGACGCCCGCCAACGCCAGTATGACGAATCTCGATCATCACAGCGAAGCACCAGGTCGAGAATTGTGAGCGGCACGTCGGACTTGTATTCGTGAACGGTGTGTGAAAAGCCTTAGCAACGAACATATCAAGGACTCCAATCAGTGTTCCCTTTGCAAAATTGATTACTCCCCTAAATTAGCGCTCCTTCGCCATATGGACACCCACATTGTCTTCAAATGTAGTATTTACAATAAGTCCTTTACGCGTCGTTGGGGTCTCAAGCGTCACATGAATGTAAAACACAAGTCGCCACACGGATCGCAGATTGGACTCAGACATAGAATTGGAATAAGTTGCCTCGCAGAATTGTACAACATGCTTCAAGCACATACATTGTACTTACATCTATTTTTTTACACTTTTAAACAATAAACATTTATATATATATAAATATATAGACAGATATATACTTGTTTGAAACGTTTCTGATTATGGCTGGTCTGATAACTTGTGCTTCTGCCCAGCTTGATTGCCACAGATGTTTTCCCTCTCATTTATGCCATACGAATGTTGTTTTGGTTTTTAGTTGAAGTCTACTTGAAGTCTTAAACTTAAAAGATCCTGCAAGTTAGCCCTGAAGGCAGCATATCAAATCGGTAGCGAAATCGAAGCCAATACATTAAAATTGCACACTGAAAATGCAATTAAAAATATTCGTTTTTTGCTTCAAACTTTTGCCTTTCGACTTTACGCTCAAGACTCGGAACATAAGTCCATTTCTGTGTGAGGCGCTACTAGAAACATTGCGCCCTGATTTCATCTCTAAGCAAATATTACATTGAAACATATAACATAATAATAATATTACATTCATATACATATGTATATAAATATATATCTATCTATATATATGTATGTGTATACATACTTGTACATATTGATCGAATAATGTTGACATTTTGGGAAAAATTGTTGTTATTTAAATTAAGCAAGAGAGATAGTTGCAGTCGGGCTTAACCTATTGCGAAATACTTTGATACCATAAGTAATATCAGCTGATAACAGGTAGCAAGGAACAGGGTGGGTGTGGACAAGAAATACTGCAGTAGAGTGGGTGTTGCCAAAAAGATGTTTGACGATGGTGTTGGTAGTCTACCTTCCAAGTTTCCTATCAATAACTTTTAAATTGCGGGAGATATAGGCTTTTATCGTTTTTGGGGTCCCAAATTGTTCAGATTTTTTAAGGGAGTTACTAGCAATATACCTTTCAAATATATGGATGTATCGATTTGCACTTGGTGGTGTATCGATGGTGAGCGTGGTCTGAAAATTTATATGCCGATCTGTCCTTAAAATTGTGGGAAATATGCTTAACCCGGTTTTGGCGATTATGAGCGCAGCTGTGGGCTACCAGTAATACATATATAGCAAATTTGACGGCTCTAGCACAAGAACTGCGGAAGGTGTGGGCATTTAAAAGTGTTTAGATGCTGGGAACCTGGGGCAGCGGGGGTGGACATGGCAAATGCCGATCTTTGAAAGACATCGCCAACAACCAACCAACCAAATTTCGGGATTGTGGCCTTAAAATTGTGGCAGATGTGTGGATTTATCGATTTGCGAATATCGATTTTATCGATTTCCCAGCCTCCTAGTGGATGTAGCACTCCTATCCGGACGTAGTCTCCATCTCTAAGGGTGTGGAAAAAAGTTGCGTTCACACAGACGGACACACGGACAGACAGTATGACGGACATTGTACAGAAATAAACAAATAATGCATTTACAAATAATCACTTTAATAAAACAGTTCGACATTTGAAAAATGATATTTCAGTTTTGTTCTATTTATTAATGTGTAATTTCTGTATGCTATTATTGTACTTTTGGTTTTGTAGAAAACAAATTTTAATTTCAAAACACTTTGCTTTTTGAACATTTTTTTTTTGAATTTGCAATTTGAGGACTTGCAAATTAATTGCCGAATTCCATTTATGACATTTCATTACCTGGCAAGTTTTTTAATTTGTCATAGAATGCATTCAGTTGGGTTTGTAGTTGTCACACAATCACAGAACTGCCAACACCAAATTTTCGAAAAATTTGCATTTTTGTTAGTTGATTATGTTACACCAAAAATACAACAAAAAAAAATGGAGAGAAAAAATATAAATGTTGAGCACTGACCAAATGAACAACTGTTTAATGCTTTATTTTGATTTTGTTCTGATTGGTTTTAGTCGCCGATTATCGTCGCCTTTGTCGTCGTTCTGTTGCAGGCAATGGCAAAAGGCAATGGAAATTGCGCTACAGCTGCTGCTGCTGCTTCGGCGCCCGCGCCCCACACAGACAAGAACAAACACGTCGTGCCGTCGGCAATGCTGAACGAAAACTGAAAACCGAAATCACTTTGCGCCAGAGCCAAAGCCAGCAACACAACACAACAGAACAGAACACAACACACGCAGCAGCAGCAGCAGAGTCAGCGTCGCGACGCTGTCCACGAATGTAGAGCGTTTGGCGTATTCCCATTTTGCCAGCGTTGGGCAGCGGCTGCGATTCCGACTGCCTTATCGCATGCGAGACAATTGCTGCCGAGCATGAAGTACTGGGATATTTTTGGGAAATTCACAAGCACAACTTAATGTCCAGAGTGCGAGCGAGCGGGCCAGAGAGCATAAGTACAAATTTCCCTGCTCTTGTCGCAGCGGCAAACACGAATCGAATAAAAGCTAAGAGCACGACGAAGTGGAATTGTCCACGACGACGAGCACCAAAAAACAGCTGCATGCTGTATCTCTCGCTACCTCTCTCTCTCTCTCTCACTTCCTCACTCTTTGTATGTAGATTCACATACAAATATGTATGTATGCATGCATGCATGTATGTGTGTGGGTGTGTGTGTGTAAGTGTAAGTGTAAGTGTAAGTAAGTGTGTGTAAAAGTGTGCAGGCCAACCCAAAAATGTGGGCCTACCTGTTGCTTAGCAACTCAGCAGAGTGCCCAGACGCGCGCTTCATTATCATTGTCAACATGCCAACATGTTGGATGGGTTGGGCAGGTGCAGGGGAGTCGCTGCACTGCTGCTGCTGCGACAGATGTTTGCTATGAATTTCATCAGCAATGTAGCTGGGGACAGCTGTTAACGTCCAACAACAATAACAACAACAAGCAAAATACCTTTGGATGAAACTATTAACATGTGCAGAAAGAAAAGGACATTTTTCCTGCTTTGTTTTGTTTTGTGTCCCATTTGAACGCCTGAAAGTAGGCAAGCATTGTTGTTGTTGCCCCCCTGAAGAGGATACATTAAATAAGTTGAGTACGTGTTAAAAAGAAATAGACACCACACACGCACGCACACACACACACACACACACACACACACACAGACATGCACACACACACAAACTTGCACAGACACGCACATAAGGGAAATAGACATTGAAAGGCCCAAACGAGAGACGCTGGCGACATTGATAAAAGCACAACAAATTTTGTGCGTGCGTCTGTGTGAGTGTGTGTCCGTGCCTGGATGTGTGTGTGTGTGTGTTGTCTGTGCTTGAAACTTGAACATATTGCGCAAGGATTATCAATCGATTGCGTTGTATTAGACTTGTACACTTGACAGACGATACACGCAACACCAAACCAAATAAGTCAAAGACCCAAAACACGCAGTTAAAGCCATTTCCATAGTCGACTCTCTATGAACCACCGAGCCACTGAACCTTTGTCAACAGCATCAACAACAACAGTGGCACGCAAAATAGTTTTAGCTTTTGTGCTCGGAGTTCATATTCACTGTGGAACGAATAAATGTAAAGCTCTCAACAAATAGCGAATAAAATGTTTTAATGCATAAAAATGTAAAATGAAATTATGGAAAATTAAAGCGAACAATTAAATTTATATATAATAAAAGATAGATACAAAAATACAAGGAAATAATAAATCCGATGATATTAAAATTTAAAATGGTGCATCAAATATTGCAAGGATTGGGCAAACCCAGAGAAATCCCAATCAGGTTATAATTCGTAAAGCGATATTAGCTTAGTAATATGCAAGTTAAAAACGTTACGACCAAAAAAAGAAGAAGAGACTATGCTTTGTGCTTAGTACAGGGTATCTATTAGGCAAGCGCGCAAAATGTTATATTTATTTAATTAAGAGCCCAATAATCAAAATACATATTCAAATTTAATGTTGACAAATATAACAAGGACGTAATCTGGATATGTCGAGAGGAGACAATTGTAAGATGGCCTACACCATGTAAGCCTAATTAGCCCAAAACTGATATTTAGCGACAGTCACCTCTATCATGTATTATTTGCATATTACTAAGAACCAAGGCGACCATAAGCAAATTGATAAACTGTTCTAAATTTAAGTTAGTTTTACGTTTTCTAACAGCAGAACTATTAATACAAAACAAGATCTCTGATCAGCATCTATCCAAATTTATATATATATATATTTCCTTATATTTTAAATGTATCTTTCATTGAACATTTTTGTTACAATACTTGAATAGCCATTTATATACGTTTATGCACATCCTGAATTGATGAATATGACCTAAAAACCCAATTGAAAGTTGGTTTTGTTAATCGGTTTTTAATATTATTTTCAGCTCCTTTGTTCAACTGTCAAAAAGGCATCCTCTAAATTCAAAATAAATACTCCCTTTGCACTGAGCACTAATTATGGGTTGAGTGGAAAGTTTAGCTCTGTTCCACAATCGTGTGGTGGCTAGAACGTCTATTTTGTTTGTTATACAGGACTGACGTGTTATTGTTGTTCCTGTTCCTGTTGTTGCTATTATTGTTTGCGGCTCTTGTTTGCATGTGGCAGCAAGCAGCAAGCAGCAAGGAGCAGGCAACGCACGTATTGGCAAATGTACCGCAGTGGCACTCAACACCCAGCATGCCAAATGCAAACACGAAAAACAAAGCAACACAGATGGATACCAAAAAGAAGCGAGGAGCAGCGACGAAGTCCCTGGCAATGTCGAAGAAGTCGAAGTCGAAGTCGAAGTCGAATACCAAGTCCAAGTGGAAGTCGGAGTAGGAAAGTGTAAACATGAAACGTGATATTTGACAGATGACTGAAGATATTTAGATACCAACATAAATACTACTTATGCCCAATGTCAATTCCTGCCTCTCTCTCTCTCTCTCCCTCTCTCTCTCTCTATGTCTATCTCTGTCTCTGTGTCTGTCTCTGTCTGACTGTGTATCTTCTAGTCTATCAGCTCCACCGTTTTTGACTCAACCATCCACCCCCCTCATTGGCAGCTAACGGTTATAGCTTCCAGTGTCTCTGGGGTCTTATTGATTTTCTGTTGGCTTTCACAGCCACTTACCGCTCGGTTTGAAGTGCCAGCCACGCATAAAGGACCCAGGCGCAAAGGAGAGAGGACAAGCAACACAGACAGAGAGAAGGAGAGGGAGAGATAGAGAGAGAGGGACAAACAATAACACAAAAAAGCAAAAACAAAAAAGAAGAAAACGCAAAATCGGTACAAAAGAATCGAATGATGCAAATATTGTAATGGATTCATGTTGTTCAATGTATGCTCGCCTACCTCCTACCGCCCCCCTACCATCCTACTAACCAACCATCCTCCCATCAACCCCTTTGCTTTTTTGCATCATCAGCTACTCTATATGGCGTATACTTGATGCCGTTGCAAGCTGCCAAGCAACCACTCGAACAGCATTTAGTGTTCACCAACCGTAATTAATTTTGTTGCCAACCATTTTAAAAACCATCCACACAAAATCAAATTTACTTAACCCACATTTTTTGCATTTATTTCAAAGTCTGCTTAAGCAACAAATTCATACCGAATATGTTTCGATTGAGTAAAATTTGGTAAAACAATAATGAGTTGGATGGGATTGTGCGTTACACATTGAATGAGACGTACTTCAGCCCATATAGTGTATATATGTATATGTATATTTCTGATCAGTTATCCTGTTCAATTTATCTGTCTGCCTGTTTCTATGCAAGCTTGTTGCCATAATGGTGAACATTTGAAATATAAAATATTCGTAATTCTGCTGCAGGCTGTACATATGTATGTCGGAGTCAGCAGGATTGGAGCACTATATCAAAAATGTAGTTGTCAAGGGAACTATAGCTCAAAAGACAAGTTATTTTCAAAACTTTCCACAGTCGTAACCAATTTACCAAAACAATACTTGTCTTTGTTTATGCCTAGTTACAGATTTCAAATAAATAAAAAGAGAGAAGAAAATATATGATGACATTTAGATTAATACTATATCTACAATTTGAGAACACAAGACACTCAGACTGAGGTCGTTACTTTCGATTTTTCTGACAACAAATAGTTTACAAATAGAAATTATAATTATCTACGAGCAAGGTAGATTGCCCAGCATAAACTTAATGAAATAGATAAGAAAAATATTTGTATAATTACTCACAATCATAATAGTCAAATCGATCCGCCTCGCTGGGATTATTGCTGCCCATGATTTTGCCCAAAACTGTAAAAACCGCATAAAATGCAGGAAAAACTTAATTTTGAAATGCGAACAAAACGGGAAAATTGAATAAATCAATTGATTTCACCGGCGGATGGCAAATGAAAAGCGTCTAATGTGATTGCAGTTGGGTAAACATGAACACACAAAAGCACAGATGCAGATAAGAATCGCGGATGGGGAATGGGATTGCTTGGGGTCGGACACTCACTTTTGGCGAAGCTCCTGCGAAAGCGGACGAAGCACGATACGGAACGTGACAGTTGCGTTATATCCTCGGGATGGCCGCCGCCCTGTTGTATGCAAATGATGGGCGCCAGCGGCGTAATGCGGCAGCGATTGTGGCTGCGACTGCGACGCCGACGCTCCAATAACGGTATCGCGACAAAGCTGTGATCCACGGTCGTTGCTGCTCCTGCTCCTGCTCCAGCTGCTCCTAATCCAGCTGCTCCTGCTCCAATCCCAGCTGCAGTTCCAGCTGCAGCATCTGTTTCGTCTGCGGTCGACAGCGTTAACACGCTGGGTATGATGCTACCGTTGTCGTTATTATTATTGTTATTGTGATTATTATTGCTAATATTATTATTATTAATATTATTATTGTTGTTATTATTGGGGCTGCTGATGAGGCCAATGACATTGACAGTGCCTTGCAGTGGGCTCGCGTTCGTCACTGCAAACAGAGAACAGCAAAAAAGCTCATCAATTGGATGCCGCTGATTTTTAGTTTGTTTACAGCAAAATTGCATAAAAATAAATAATTTATAAATCATAATATATATAATAAATATGTGGGTCAATTCCAACAACTACGGCGAACATGAAGAAGAACAGCAACGACGACACCTAGGCAATGGCCAGCAAAGAATCTGCGAAGAGGAGGAGCAACGTGCGATGCCGGCGAAGAGGGAGTTGTAGTTCGGCCTTTGAGTGAATAGACGAGAAACGACGAGCGATTTTAAAGACGACTACGTAAAACATTATACACGATTAATTATATTGTATCTTGTGTAATAAAAAACCCCACAAATATATATTATAATAAATAGATGAAGGGAATATTTCATGTCGCACGCGATGCATCTGTGTAGAATTCTGTTTCATTTTTTTTCTCTTCTTCTTGCACTTGTGAATGCCATAAATCATTCAAATTTGCATTCAATGTATTCGTTTCTCTTCTTTCACCATATTTTTTTTCATGTTTTTTTTTTTGAAATATGCAAGGCAATGTGCCAAATGGCGCAGAATGCGCACAAAACATAACAAGCGGATAACACTCGAGTCGAGGACTCAGCTGCCATAAAAAAAAAACACCAAAGCAAGGCTCATGTAAATACGTCAGTCGACTATCGTATACCCTGTACTAATTTGCTTACTGATTCAAAAAAAACTCTTTTAAAAAATAATCATTTATTTCCATGCCATCATTATTTTGTAATGTGATATATCGATTTGGAAAAATCGTTTGACTTCATCTCCTTTACTCCTCGTTCTATCTACCCAAATGCTCAACTTCGACAAACATAGATTTCGATTTGTATCAACTTTGGTCAAATGGGTGATTGTTATAGACCAAATAAAGTCAACTTGACCTGCGCGTGGTATATTAGAGATTATATTCCATATTAAAAGTCTCAACGTTGCTGTTGATGCTGATCCAGAATATATACATATATATACCTTATGGGATCGCAGATTTTTGATTCTGTCTGTTGCATAAATTAGCATAGCATTATACCTTTTTTTTACCATTTTCGATGGGATCGAGGTATACAGAAAAAACAGAAGCACGAACACACTCAGTCACACACACATGCACAATATAATAATATCTCTCTTCTTCTGATTCTTCTTCTTATATGTATATATTTTTTGTTTAGAATATGCGAGCTGATCAAAATGGCATTGCAGAGTGATTTGGTTTTTTCAAGTTCTTATTGTGAGAGGTAAATTGCAAAAATCAAGGTAACATTTTTTATTGCCCAATGAACTGACTTTTCAAAAGAGATGACTTTGTCTATACAAACAAACAATTAATATTAATCAAAGAAATACATAAAAAAAAAATGTAAATTTGGTTCGTCACTTTATTTCAATTTATGCTAGATTAATTGAGCGTGCATCGAAGAGGGCTTACTGTAGAAAGTACACCAGTACTTCATAGCAGTTTCAATAATATTGAAAACGAAAGCGAAAGAGTTATTAAACTGGTCGTAAGCAATCTGAGAAGAATTATTTTCACTTACATATCAGCCTTAAGCTAGCTGAAAGTGTCTAAGTTTGTTGATTTATTTGCCAGCAGTTGTCGACAGATTTTATTTGGCTCGTACAATCGGACATTTTATGGACTTTAAGAAAATGCCGACCTTTTTGGCTAAACATTTGCTTTTGGCACTCTCTCTTTCTCACTATCTGCCTGTATCTCTTTCTCTCTCTCTCTCTCTCTCTCTCTCTCTCTGTATGTGTCTGTGTGTGTTGCTTTGTTGGGGCAGAGAGGTCCTCTCGCCCTGTTATATGTTGTAGGCAATGGTTGAAGAACTCTTATCCTAACCGCAGCTGGCTAATTTCTGGCTTTTTGCCAACTGCAACATGTTCGTACGTGACAACGTATCTGCTGCGGTTCTGTTTTTGGCCATGTTCATTTGTTGCATATTTTATCGTGCCTCAAAGTGCCAACAAATCGCACACGACAAAGCGAATTATTGTTTGATATACATACACACACATATATATATATATGTAAATCTATGTATGCATCTTATATATATATATACGTATATATGTATATATATTTATATTTATTCAGACTATCAGTTGGGGCCGGGGTGTGCTGTGTGTGTAGTTTTATAGCACGTGTGATTCATCATTTGCTTGTTGAATTTAGTTTATGGCCATTGCAGCGACATACCGTTTGATTTGGGTTGGGTTGGCAATTTTTATTTATTTAGTATATGTTTGTTTTGTTTGCTTGCCATTTATTTGCGCAGCAACAGCAGCATCAACAACAAAAACGATTGATTATAAAATAAAACAAGCCGCATTGCTAAATTTTACGCACAGTTTCCGCACAGCCAGAGGGCCGCGTCCAATAAAAACAACAAATTCTGTGGCCATCCATCACTTGCTGTATTAGCAAACAACACCAAAAACAACTACAGCTTCCATGCATGCAAGTGTGTGTGTGTGTATGTGTGTGTGTGTGTGTGCAGATTTTTGCGGAATCGTTAGTGTGTCAATGTCAGCGTCAAAATGCCAACTGCTGAAAAGTAAAACGCACAACAATCTTGTCTGCGTATACGCAATATTTGTTGCCTCTGAATGCCCTTGCAACCACGCACACACACATACGTATACACACATGCGTACAGCAATTGAGAAAAGCACGACCTTCAAATAAAATAACCTGTAGAGCATTCAAAATGAGTGAAGTAGTTATAAGTGCTGAGCATATCACAGCAAATTACATTAGAACTCAAGCAAGAATGCTGCAGTCGAGTGAGCTCGACCTTGAACACATCTGATAAGAATATTCTAGTTTCATTGACAGATTTCCCTTTAAGAAGCTTTGCACACTCAATTGTAAGCATGTCCGTATTCATAATTATGTGTGTATGAATACACCTAATTATTTCGGCTCGCTTCAATTATCAATAAGAAAATGCTTGCGCTTGAATACAAGTTCATTACGGTTGATCACTGTCGTTAATTGGAATACTATACCTTTAAAATGGAGGCTTTGCTAGCTATCGTTAATCGAGACTTATCGATAAAATAAAATAAACACGAACTTTTATTTCAAATTGGAAGTCTGTATATGTATATTTTGTTTGTTTTGTTCATAAATAGGGAGAGATAGACAGACGGCCGTACACTGCTAGAGAGACTCGACTGTTTAACCTGATTAAGAATATATACATATGTATATGCTGAGCACTCTAACCAATACAAAATACACAAGTAATTATTAAATTGACTGCAAAATGAACATAAAGTTTTAAGAAGAGAAGTAGGAAGGGATTCTTGGTTCAGTAATCACATCAATGTTAGGATTGTCTGATAACTCGATTCTAGGTCCTGCTCCTATCGATTAATCCTGATCATAAAAGTACATCTGAGAATTATAATCTCTCATATTAGCTGAAGTAATACTTTGTAACTTGTTCGCTCGAGAATAAAATGAATTGATCGAGTTTGATGCACTTTTATATCATCTTAAACTCCCAACGTGTCCGGTACACAACTTTTAAAGGCGTTAACATGAATCAGTCAATGGCAATGGAGCTTAACATTAACATTATTGTCTGCAATAATGTGGGATCCAAAGGAATGCCACTGTTTACTTTCGAGGATGCTTTGGGTGGGTGGTTTTTAGAAATAATTTCTAAACATACAAAAAAATGTCTTCGAAATTAGCAATTTTTTTTTCTAGAATTTTTCTGTTTCTTTTTTTAAATACTTTCTGAATAGTAAGGTGAATTACCCACAAGTATTGGCGATTTTCCAAAAGTCACACAAAGTCATACACTGTCCAGTTTCCAATAAAAAAAAATGTACCGCTTTACTAAGCGACTTATTTATAGCATACTTATTAGGCAGGGGCATAGGGAATAGCACACCACACTTGTAGAATTAGAGTGGCTTGGAGTCAGAGTTGGAGAGGGTTCACATGTATTTCTGGAGCTGCTCTCTTTGGGGCTTTCGCTTTCACCTGTCGGCATATTAATTAACTGTACAAATTTCATGAAGATAGGATCAGAAACACCCTTGCTATAATCCAAATGTATCCCATTTCTATCTATCTATAGTCTGTTAATGATGATCAAGAATATATGGACATGAAAGATGCTTCCTTCTACCTGTTACATACTCTGCCCAAGACCGTTATAATCTTTTCAGCCATTAATGTTCAGGGAATTATCATCTGCAAAAGTCATAAATACTCTACCAAATTGATCAAAGTATAATGTTATTATGTTCTGACCCCAGAGATTTTTGTCAAATACGAACTTTGCTTATACGTATGTGTACTTATAAGCAAATTATACATTCTTTATGTAAATATATTTACTAAGGTATATGAATACACATCTGCCACTGACTAATGGCATATTCCGAGACTTAATATATCCTTGAACTGAAGCCTGAGTGCTGAGTAAAAATATACCAAATCTTGCTCATATTGTAGCATACCTCCTGTAATGTGGATAACAGTCCACTAGTGATTTAGTACTAAGACTGTAACTTAACATATGTAATCTAACATGCAACTGTGTACTTAACATTAATACCGATGTCGATGGATATCAACTGTGTGATCACTAGCAAAAGGAAGAAGAAGTGGAAGTCGTTGTGAATGAAGTGAAGTGGGCAGTCGTGATTCGAAAGATAATTTAGTTTTAACTGCTACAATATATATGTATATGTATATGTATAAACTAATTACTTAAGCATATCTTTTATTCGGCACAAAGTGATTTGAAATAAAGATACATTTTTAATGAATTAATATGAAGGCATGAATGCGGCTGACATTTAAGCGCGTAAATTATTCACTTTATTATTCGATTCATAAGAGCTCTCATTCGAGACTATTAACCAGTCTCATTAATTTGTCATATATGTGTTGGGATTTGATTTAAACAAATGAGCGTCATAATTTGTACTTAACTGCAAGATGATAATGTGTTTCGAGAGGCGTTAAGTATCGGCACTGTAAATATGCACCCCATTAGTTCTAGACACAGAATGCCAGAAAATGTGCCACATAAATATTAACGATCTGATGACTTGTCATACAAACTTACTCTGTACATAAATAATGAAGGAATATTTTGTACTGGTATTATTAATATATGCAGTCAAAACATCAAATTCTATTCAAAATGAACTGTTACTATATAAAAACCTAATTACTTTGATCATAATATATGTTGTTCAGAAATATATACATATATAGGCATAAACTTATGTAGTTCCCCGATTCGGTGTCTGTTTAAGATCTGATTCTGTACTTTGACTGCACAGCAATAATAATAATATTTTTTTATTGCTTCTCGCGAATCTCGTACGACGCACAAAAACCAAAAATTGTTGTATTGTTATAGTTATTGCTGCTGGGCCATTTGTTATTGTGGTCGCCGCTGCTGTTCATTGTATTTGTTGTTAACGTTTGTATTTAGCTCGAAAAACAAGTCATTTTATATCCAAACAACAATTTTACAAGACTCATAAAATCGCAAAATTGCAAAAGGCAAACACAAAAATATTTATATTAATGATATGCATAAATACGCGTATAAGTCGAGCACAATTGTCTGATCCCCCATTCCCTACCCGTCCTGTCCAATGCAACCATAATCATTTCTCTCTCATATACAAATGGACGTATGTTTGCCAAAAAGCTGCCATTTATTCGCGTGTTTTGTCTACGCCGGAGAGCTGGAAAATGTATTTATGACGAGACGATATCTAAACAAATGTTGAATGCAAGAGAAAACATATTCCAGACATTGTTTAGACCTCTCGCTTAGTTTTCGTATTCGATTTGCAGATTTCAGCTTTCAGTTTTTAGCTTTAGACTTCGGTTTTCATCTTTCAGCCTTCAAATTTCGACAGTTTGGTTTCAAACTGTTGCCAACTGCAATTTGATGGCTGTCCAAATTCCACTGCCAAGCAAACCCTAAATTCAATTGCTCCGCGTGTTCATATGGACGGACTGACGAACGATCGGACGGGTACCGACATATATTTACAGAAAACCATTATCTTTTCTTTAAAGCATAGATGTTAACATTAATATTAAGTATCGAAGAAGGCGTTTGCTCATTCCTATGAATACACATAATCTCAAAGTAGGCTACGACTGAATAGAAAGCTGTATTTGAATTGAATTGAAATTTGTCGATACGGTTGGTTTCCATTGTAATCTCGAAATTTTCCAAATAAAAAAGCAAAGCAGTTCAAAGTAAGCATCTCCGACCCCATAAAGTATATATATTCTTGATCAGGGTCAACAAGCCGAGTCGATATAGCCATGTCTGTCTGTATAAACACGCTTATCTCAGCTAGAGACTTCAAATTTGGAATATAGGTTGTCGTTAATCCGGCGCAGATTAAGTTTGCTTTGTTTTTATCGATAACTGTGCCTGTTTCTCGAATATCGATACATTTCGATTTCCGATAGCTATAAAGACAACAATTTTAAATTTATTCACTTATTGATCTTCATGATCTATGAACGAAATTGGTCTCACTCTTTCCACACACACACACACACACACATCATCATCTCACACACTTACATCACATGTATACAAACATTTTTGTAGGCAGGTGAACTCGGGCAATTAACACTTCAAGTTCAAATGACTTTAATTTTCAGTTAACTTGGGTTTAACCAGGAAACAGTCTCAAAACAGGAGAGAGGCGATCCCTAAGTGCATGCTTGAATGCCTCAGGCTGGTAGCAACACCAGCGAGAGCTCATGGAGCAGCATTACAAGAAAGAGCTTGGCAAAATATTGGGAGAGGTTGAAAACTTAATAATAGAAATGAAAACCGAAGCCAACGGCGATGCCAATCTAATCCAGCAACAAGTAAGTGAATTCAGCAGATGATATTCATAAATATACCTTATCGCGAGCACATCACAGCTGTTGCAGACGCCCGCCAACGCCAGTATGACAAATCTCGATCATCGCAGCGAAGCACCAGGTCGAGAATTGTGAGCGGCACGTCGGACTTGTATGCGTGCCCGGTGTGTCAGAGAGAGTTTACAAGTGGGCCAAAGCTGAAAGGCCATATCAACGAACATATTAAGGACTCCAACCAGTGTTCCCTTTGCAAAATTGATTACTCCCCTAAATTAGCGCTCTTTCGCCATATGGACACCCACATTGTCTTCAAATGTAGTATTTGCAATAAGTCCTTTACGCGTCGTTGGGGTCTCAAGCGTCACAAGTCGCCACACGGATCGCAGATTGGACTCAGACATGGAAATGGAATAAGTTGACTCATAACAGAATTGTACAACATGCTTTAAGCAAATACATTGTACTTACATATATTTTAACACTTTTAAACAATAAACATTAATAAACATTTATGAATTACAATACACATGCATTTTTGGAATATTTCTAAGCATGTCCAAACGACTACAATACTTTTGTGACTCTTATCTTAAGTCCTAACCAATTCTGAAATATAGCAACTGATCAGACCTGATTACATTTATATATATACTTGTTTAGTCAATTTCTTTGGGTCGGTCGTAGTAATCTACCTTCCAATTTTAGTAACTCTAGCTTTTAAATTACGTGAGATATATGGATGTATCGATTTACATAATCAGGTATGGAAGAGGGAGTGGACGGCTGGGAGCTAGGGGTAACAGACTTTCAAAATGTGGTCCCTCTCGCTTACAAATTATGGAAGATATGTTCATTTCAGATTTTAAGGCCGAAGAGGTTGAGGGTATGGGCGTGAAAATGTATACGCCGATACCTTTGGATCAGAGCATAGAAATGGTCCGCCCAGACTACTGGATCTGACATCTGTGACGTGTGTGACCAAGAAAGAAGGAACATAAATGGGAAACTGGCTCACTGGCAAATTCCCGATTTGAATAGCTTCAATGCAATATACATTTCCAATTGGCAGTTCAAGTTCATTTTGTTATTTGGTTATTTGGTTCGAGTTGATGGGCTTCCCGTGAATTGTGCTGTGGGAATTCCAAGTTCGTGCGAAAGACATTAAAAAGTAACATCAAACGGTGAATGGACACCTTTATGGGACCGTCCATAATTCTGTGTGCTACAAAAATAAATTGCCTTTTTAAGCGGCAAAAAATCGAGCAACATATGTTGGCCCAGTTGGCCAATTTGGTTTAGTTGGCCAAGTTATTTTCGGGGTTGTTTTGTTTTGTTTTTTTTTTCACTTTTTGTTTTTGTTTTTGTTGCGCCTTGATTCGCAAGCTGTGTTGTTGTTTATTTTCCAAATTATATTGCACTCGTATTTATTGTTTTTTATCCCGCTATTTTATATACATAATTTGCTCGTATTATATAAATTTGATTACACTCGCAATGACCGGGCAACGATTGAAAATGGTTTTGCAACTGTGGCTGGCCATGTGCTGGGCATCTTTGGGCAACTTTTAATGATGCCCCACCCCTGCGCAGCCTGCCACTAATGCCGCAACTTAAATGCCTGCACGTGTTGCACGCATAGCAATTTCAGTTGGATCTTAACACTATTAGTTTCATTTAATGTGTGGGTAGAAATTGTATCAGCGGAATCTATTTTAATGTGAATCGTACGGCTATTTCTGAAGCAATTTAAGCGCAATGGGTGGTACATTGAGTACGGATTGCTTAAACAGCGCAGCAGAAGAGACCCCAGCCACACACGCACTGGTTGTGGCTGAACAACTATTGTGAGACACATGAGATTCGACACGACTTTTCGGTGGTATCACATCAAGTAAGTGTTCTCAGAGACCATTATATCAATACCGAGAATACATTTTATGAAGTGTGTTATATGTGAGTAAGTCTCGTACACCAATTAGTTGAATACACTTTTTGAGAAATTATTGTGAGTCCATTACAGCTCTAATGATATATAAAATACATAAGAAAATATATGGGTGAATACGAACATTTTGTTTACAGAACATATCATTTACTATTCAACGAATAAACACACACACACACACACAGACATAACATATACTCGTAGTTGGGCTGCAAAGAGTTTGAAACATATTTTGCATAACTTTCATAAAATTTGTTTATATCTCCGTTTGTAAACAATGAGAATGTGCAATTTGAAGGGCGAGTCCCAATTTCATTCGGTCCATCACTGGATATTGTTGCCAGCCCGAAAATAACAACAATTGAAATATTTTAAAACAAAACCAAAATAACAACAAAAAAAAATTGAATTATTATCAAATAAAATGATTCCAAAAAAAGCTATTGAAACTAAAAAATAATAATAAAAGCGATTGAATTATAAATAAATATGATTTAATTATTTAAAGAAAAAAACATAACAAAAAAACTAATTGGCAAAAAGATGGTATACCTTATAATTTATTCAAACTATGATGTTTTTAAGAATTTATAAAATTCATTAAAAAAAGCATTTGTTTATCTAAGTCGCAAAGGCTTGGCGTGATCGGCGAAAAATCCAATATGTTTTTGCTTTAAATGCCAATAAGTGGATTAATAGCTGCTTGATAAACGTACACATGTGTTCTGGCTTTAAAAGGAAAGCATTCTGTCGTTAAATTCAGCATTGGAACTTACGCATCTCCACATCCAATACTTCCTGTGGCGTTGCCATGACGCTCAGCATTTTGGTGATTCTCGGCACTCACAAGTTGCTTGATGCCGCTGGGTACATTATTTGGTATACACGTACACGTACGTATGCAATCTGTTCGGTGCAGTTGATTGCACCAGCCAGTGCTAAAATTAGTTTAGCAGCACAACACACACATCACACACGCACACGCACACACACACACACACACACACACACACACGAAAACGAGAAAAAAATATATAGACAAAAAGAAAACTAAATGAGGAGAGCCGAAAACCGCGATTTAGTTACCATGGCTCAAGGAGCAATACACACATAAACGCACACACACACGCGCACACATGCTTGGGCTTATGTGTGTATAATTGTGTAACACAAGTGATATTCAATTTTCTAGCATGTACGATATTTTATTTGGATTTCAATTTCAATTTCAATTTCGATTTCGAATTCGATTCTGATTCATGTGATTTTACGCGTTGACGTTTGCTAAGTATTTCCCGCTCTACGTGTGTTGGTGTAAGCGACCAGGTGACCGCCTCTTCTAGTCGTCTGTCTGCTTTGACGGCTGTGCAACAAATGCTTTTGCCGCTTTGCCAGTTTTTACTTTCCATTTTCATCAGGCCAATACATTTCGCCCGTCTCGTGCCGCGCCCTGCACCGCCCTGCCGTTCCCTTGGACATACATATGTTCACAAAGATTTTGTATTTTTGGCTACACACCGCCTTCAATTGCTCCCAAACTGTTGGCGATCATCTCATGGAATTTCACTTCACGCGCTCTTTAAACCGAACGCCGAACGCAGAACGAGGCGCCCAGAGAGCTTCGTCAAATCGTTATGTTCAGCGACTGGAAGGTGGATGGATGAATGGCTGGATGGATGGATGGAATTATAGATAGATGGATAAATAGGTAAATGAGTGGCAAGTTGGATTGATTGCCAAGTGGCAGCTTGTAATTACTGTCGTGACAACAATTCGAACAAAGTGCTTGTCCACTCGAACGACTAGCGCGAAAGGGTGAGAAGTCGTTTGGATTGATTCATTAGATTATGATCAGATTATGCTTTCAACATAATATTTTATTGTTTGACCTCTTAAATTGCGGGAGTTTTAAGATCTTATCGTTTTTGGGGGCGGGAATGGTTGTGTTCCAAAATTTTTCCAGATTTTTGAAGGGTGTTGCTAGCAATATGCCTTTAAAATTTTGTGAGTCTGGCTTTCAAATTGTGAGAGATATATGAATTTATCGATTGACACTAAGAGGTGTATCGGTTTGGGGAGTCGGAGTGGGCGTTGCCATCCAATTTTATATCAATCTCTTAGGGGAGTTACCAATAACAAATTGTGGGAAATAAGCGCATCTCAGATTTACGGGGCCAAAGACATTTAAAAAATTATACTTCATTTTAAATATAACCAGAACGCATTTAAAATGGGCAAAGAGGGTATAATGGTTTTGTTCAACTGTATGTAACAGACAGAAGGAGGCATCTCCGACCCCAAATTTCATTAATATCGGTTAAGGAACACCCAAGTTATGATTAAAAATATATTCACATATTGATCTCATTTCTATCATCAGCAGCAGCCGCAAGCATTTTCCGTATGTATGTATGTATGTATGCATGTATGTATGTATGTTTATGCAAGTATTGTAGCCAGTAAGTTCGGGTCAGTTCGGGATTGTGAATAAGAATATCCATTGCATTATTTTTTTTTTATTCGAAATTCCATTCGACGGAAATTCAGCGACGGCGAACGACTGATTTTGAGAGGAATGACTCGGGCGAGAATGAGGTGGAGTTAGGAGAGTCCACGGATGTAAATGAAGAAGAAAATGATGAGGACAAGTCTTCCTCGAAAAAGTGGATTGAGGAATTCAATAAAGAAAAGGAAAAGGAGTTCGCCAGTCGCCTCGAATCCTCTCGAGAGCTCATGGAGCAGCATTACAAGGAAGAGCTTGCCAAAAAATTGGGAGAGGTTGAAAACTTTATAATAAAAATGATGCCAATCTAATCCAGCAACAAGTAAGTGAATTCAGCAGATTCAGGAGATATTCATAAATATAACTTATCGCGAGCATATCACAGCTGTTGCAGACGCCCGCCAACGCCAGTATGACAAATCTCGATCATCACAGCGAAGCACCAGGTGGAGAATTGTGAGCGGCACGTCGGACTTGTATGCGTGCCCGGTGTGTCAGAGAGAGTTTACAAGTGGGCCACAGCTGAAAGGCCATATCAACGAACATATCAAGGACTCCAATCAGTGTCAGATTACTCCCCTAAATTAGCGCTCCTTCGCCATATGGACACCCACATTGTCTTCAAATGTAGTATTTGCAATAAGTCCTTTACGCGTCGTTGGGGTCTCAAGCGTCAAATGGTCCAACCAGACTACTGGATAACTGGATATTTCATTTGACATCTAGTCTCTGACGTGTGTGACCAAAAAAGAAAGAAAATAAATGGGAAACTGGCACACTGGCAAATTCTCGTTTTGAAATTTAAATAAAAACTAGAATAATCATTTTTCGGATTATATTTATATTTATTTACGTTACATTGAATTGCACAAGTGGCCAATATACTTTTCTGGGAATTGCGAATAAGTGATGCACTTCAGCAAATTCATGTTGATTAGTAAATAAATTCGAAATTGTGATAATGCAATTTAGATAACGTCGAATAGATTCTATCTGTCTACAAATTGAAATTCGGTAATCGGCGCCTGCTTTTAGGTAATATATGTCGATATATCGTATCAATATCTCAAATAGATCCTCTGCTTGCAATTTCCAAAAAAAAAAAATCCATTTCGCCTTTTTCACCCATATTTGGTTCTGATTTTTCTCAGATTTCAGCAGCATTCCAAAAGCAGCCTCAGTCAAATTGTGGCGATTCATTTATCAAGCTAATTTATTGATGCAAGATTAAAACCACTGTCTAAAAACAATGCCAGATGCTCTGCATAAGAGTAACGGTTTATTGACAGTGTGTATAGATGTGCATAATATAGTAGTATACCCCTTCAATCGTAATATGCCACTTCCATTGCGTACACATAACCAGCAGCATTCCCACACTGACCATCCGAGTTTTGTCCGACTTTCGGCTTCCCACTGCCCCAACTCGTGCATTGCTTCCCAGCATTCTCAAATTCCAATGCGCATATGTGAAACAATTCGTGGATGGAACTGAATATATTATGGAGGACGGGATGGAGCTGCCTGGGGCGGGGTTGTAGGTTAATGCACTGACATCCGGCAAAGAATTTACGACATAAAAAAATAATAAAAAAAAAAACCCTCATGTCACAAAACACAGACACACGCATATAGCAACGACTTTAAAAGCAAACAGAACGAATTGTTTTTGGTGAGAAGAAAATGCTTTTCGTATGTATTTTATTATTGCATGCATATCGATTCGGCGCCTAGGACCCACTCAGTGTGTTAACATCGATGCCATTATTTATTGTCACTCAGTCCATAACACAATCTAAATCGAATTGAATGCTGCAAGCCACAGCAAAAAAAAAGAAAACACCCAATACCCCATCCCCCCCTACACAACTACAACCACTCATCCACCACCACTGGGCCAATCCTACGTCCCGTTCATAGCTGGACTTGTGCCAGTTGGCAAACTCATGACTGCTACGCGGTAAGTTCCTTAAGTGTTCTACCTAACGGTAATGGTTTATTATGCATTTTGTAGGAATTTAAATGTTGGAATTATGACTGTGTGCCGCCGCTGATTTTTCAATTGGGTGTATTGGCTCTCTTTGGTTCTCTATCTCACTCTTTCATTTGGCCTGTCAAAATTTTGGACACTTAGTTGCCAGTTGGCTGTAACAGAAAGTCGGCCTACAATTTAAAAAACCAACCTAATCCAAACAACCAAATCGCGCTGACAAGCAGAAAGTGCTTCTCAGCTCCATAAATCATTTCCAAATTTACGAAATAACTTTTTAAAAATGAAAACAGTTGTCCCTTGATCGACGGGGCTTATCGTATTATTTTTGGTTTGGTTTTTTGATATTTCTGTATTTATAAGACACATAAAAATAATTTCATTTTTTTCAATTCAATTTTGAATCACCAACTGATTGCGCTGAGACGACTCGAATGCGATGTATTTCGAGTTCATTATATATATATATATACTATACTGTCATATCGGAGGAACAATACAACGTGTTCAATCAATCACATCTACAATTGCAAATCGAAAACCACATATCTCTGTCCAATTTTAAGGCTATAGTCACCAAATTTGGTAAGTATCGATAAAACCAAAATATATTTTCCACAATTTTAAAGCTATATAAATAGATCAACATAGCTGAGGACGTCCTTCAAAGAACTACATTTAGAGCTATCATTTGAATGGCTTATTGCTAGTACCACCTTTCAAAATGCAGGAAACTACATTTGTGGTAAACTCCGGTCAACATTGGCCACGCACTTCCCGTCCCCAAAAATGGCAAAGTGTACACCTCACCCAGGGTTAGAACTAGAGTCACCAGATTTTAGAAGACACATTAATGATTATTCAACCACTGCCACCCCCACCACAACAGAAATGTTATTTGCCCCTTGTGTACACCTGGTATAACACTGATATCAGAGTATTCCGCACTGCAACGTTTTTGACAAAATCTGCTTTCCAATCGAGAAACAAGTCCCTAGTCTTGGCACTTTAGCTAAAAACAATGTAAATCAATTTTTTTAATTGCAGAGTGATTATTGTTCAGAGTGCATTGGCCTGTTGCACGTTGCACATTGACTGCCAACTCCTGACTGTTGGCTATCTCTCGAGCTCCGGATCCTGAATGCTGTCGCAAGCAGTCAGTTGGCAGTTGACAGCTGCCAGTTGTCAAGTTGTCAAGTTGTTGAGTTGTCTGTTTGACAGTCCGGCAATTTTACGGCAAAGCGTTGAGTGCTTTGGCAAGATAATTTGAGCATCATTTTCAAGGCTGCTTCAAATTTGGCAGCTACTTTTGGCCATGGCCCTGAGGTCGACTGCGTTTGCCTCGGCTCAATTAGTTCAGCCGCAGTGCAGCCAGTCTGTCACAGAGCCAGCATCAATTATTTTAATTCACACTCCTCGCTGGGAGTGTGTCGTTTGGGGATAATGTGTATTGGGGAGTTGCGGTTCTCAGCACACGCAGATGTCACATGTGTCAGCGGTTTGAACACGTTCCGTGTTCCTTAAGCACGTACGTAAGTCCCAGAGAGTTGTTTATTCACATCTTCCGTAGCGTCCGTTCATTTCTTCGGAACATCGAATATTTGCCATATATCAGTTGGCTATGCTATTGTATTCAAAGCTGATAAAAGCATTCCATTTGTATGACTAATCAAATAATTTGGATGCTGCTGTTGTTTTTGCCATAGCTGTGGCCAAAAACAAATGCAGGCCAAAAGAAGGAAGCATCATTTTCAGACAACCAAGCCATACATTTGTAGCATTGTATTTAGCCAATAATAACAAAAACGAGCAGGCCGCTGCGGTCTCAAAAATAGATGGCCAATTAAAATGGGATAAGCAGCCGCAGCAATAACAGACCATAATAAATAAATATAAACTCTCTATATCTAGTTTACATACTCACCGCAAAACAATACACAAAATATAGCGTACAAAAAATCAAATTGGTATTTGCGCCTCAATTTATGGCTTTAATGCATCCAAGTTATTGCTTACCAAATACACTCTGCCGACCACAACAAAATCGAAATCAATAACAAAATACACTAAACAAAAAGAACCAGTATCATCATCGATTTATTTATTATATTTTATGCTCTTCAATTTTTTGACACTTTTCTAAAATTTGCATACAAAAGCGGCGCACGAGACAACTATCAAATGGAATTTGCATGGTGCAAATATAAAAGGGAAAACTTTTACGTGTGGTATACAAAAGTATATGGTATATACAATATACGCATATATATATATATATATATGTATATAATATATACCTATGTATATATATATATATATATACATATATAGATATAGATATATATACCGTGGGGGAGCTGCGACTGCAACGCGCTGCGAGACTGCTGGCCAACTGAAAAATATCTAATCAAATGACTGGCCGTAAAAGTTTTTGGAATCACCACAAGAACGCTAACAAAAAATGGCAAGCAAATGGGCAATACACATGTATGTTGGCTTGTACATCTATATATCTTGTCTCGGTTCACGTACGCTCGAGAGAATTATGGATAAAAATCCAATTATAATGTGTACAATGTTCAGTTTGTAAATGGAGAAGGCGGCCGGACGTCAGAATTAAATTCACTTAGCAAATAAATAATTTGAACGCGAACGCGATCACGGACAAAGACGGTGCAGCACTGAGCTGCTGGCAACCAACCCAGACAACGATTTAACACACAACCTGAACAAGCACAATAAGCAGGAGGAGACGCAGCATAAGCAACAACATGAACATCAACATTAACATCAACCCGTAGTACAACGCCAGGGTCCAACAAACAGCATCAGCGCCAGACTGAAGATAAACAAAAGTTATGATACGGAAATAAACTAAAATTTGATGTGTTAGCGAGTCGCGACGCTTGTTTGTTTTATTTTTAGGACCTGCCGCATGCCGGCATAACTTTGGAATTTCTATATTTTTGTATGTGTGTATGTATGTATACGCATATATTTTGGCCCCACTATGGAGTAGGTGGTGCCACTTGCAGCTGCCAGCAACTAAGCAGCTCTCGACGCTCGCTACTCGCTCGAGTCGCTAATCTCTCGCTACTCGCTACTCGCTACACGCTGGGTGGCACACCGACTGGAGCAACCAACCCGGTCAGATTGGTCTATTTTGGCCAGCAGCAGAGTTCATCAATTTGTACAGCAGTCGCATGCCAATCCAATATCCAGCCAATATCGATATTTAATTGCACTCAAAACAGCATTTTATATACAAACAAATATCTGGCTATTAAATGGATTATAATTGAGATACAATTTTATTACACTTGTTTGCGTAAAATGGCCATAAATAAATTTGCTTGTTCTTCATATGGCTAATTGATCCTGCCAAAGTGATTTCCAAGTGATATATTGCGTTGCCAACAATAATATTCGCATAGACATTTCGATACTTAATTCCAAATCATTTATATACAAATAAAATATTTTCAATTTTCAAGATTTCAAGATTTATACTCATTTATAGATGTATCCGTTTGTCAAACATTTATTTTATTTCCTTTTACAAATGACTTATTAGCTATTATTTAGCCAAAGAAAATCAGTTAGCACTGGATACATGTTGTATTCCAAACGAAAATCCGAAATCAAAGTAGATAAAGAGTATTCCTAGAACATTAGCGAATCAACTGCGCAGAACGCATGCCGAGCCATGCCAAACCCATTAAAATATTATACATTTCATAGATATGATTTGGCTATGGTATCTGCCTCTGGCATTTATTGAAATATATAAAGCAAGCATCTGCCCAAGACTATTTTCATCGGCCACAGTCGAGCGTCGAGCGTCTAGGGTCGAGCTATTAATTAGCCATAAAAGCCAGCATTTGGCTTGTCGGTGCTGATATACCCTATACCCAATACCCAATAGCCCATAGTCGTTGAGCACGGCCTTTTCAATTGGCTGTTAACGAGATCATCAAAATGACATTTCTGCCAGCCCATGCACACATACCAATGACGACTGACTGACTACTGACTGAGTGTTTGGCTAAGTGGCTGGGCGTATTTGAATTCGGAATTCAACCATCGTCTCTTCATTAGCATGCGCGGCACGTCTCCGGCAGTGTTTGTGCTTAGGCGACCGCTCCTTGATTTTGGGCCATCCTCAACTACTTTCCTCCATCCGAACGTCGATGAGGTGTTCAATTGCGACGAGTGCAGCAGCTCTCAGCATTTGCACCGACTGCATAGAGAAGTTTGAAATTGTGATCTTAAAATAACTAATTTCATCAATTTGTGATGTACACTAAGGGTATACAGATTAGTTCAGTTAGTTAGTTATTCATTGCAATTAAAACGTCATCAGGAGTGCTCCACTTAACGAAACACTTATCATCTCCGCTTTTAACATAAGTCTTGCGTTGGCGTTTTGGGGTGCCGATTCTGTAACATATATTGTAAGTAGCAAAAAGCAGACCTCCGAAATGCTAAGGTCAATTTACATGATTAATCCCAATTTGCTTCGGCTTGTTTATAACTGATTTGGTCAAATTTGATATTTGCATTTAATTAACATCCATAATTTGAATGCAATTGTGTTTTCAATGAAACGTAACTTGAAATATGCAAATAAGCTTAAATGCATTTAAAGCCAACAGATGCTGGCAACACTTACTGTTAAACATTGAAACAGCAATCGACAGCAACAACAACCACAACAACAACAATAGTAGCAGCAATGTTATGCATCTGAAACAATGCGAGCTTCAAAGCCAGCCTCGCCGTTGCAATTACTTATACACATGCGCATACAAATGCACATCCAGGTCTCACTTGATGCAATCAAGAAGCTATAAGCTCACAAATATTTAATTAACTTCTTGTGTTCTCTATGTGTATGTGCTGTTCTTGTTGTGTGTGTGTGTGTGTGTGTGTGTGCGTGTGTGCTGGTGTGGGTGTGCACATTTGAATGACTAAATGAGTTGTTGCCGTGGCCTCAGCGGCTGTTTAATTGTTATTTCGTGTGCAGACCCAAAATGCTAAACAAACAGAGATTACGTGAATGTGGCCACAGTGGATATCACTGGATAGGATTATCAGCAGATAACAAAGCTAGATAACAAAGTACGTATTACACATTGGTTGCTGGTCCCATTAGCAACATTTCGATTAGTCAATAGTTATTTTACCATTTTTCTATTTCAGTTAGTACTGCGTACGGTTTACGTTAGCCGCTGACTACTGTACTTGCATCCGTAATGCAGCCTTGGATTGTGCAATATTAATTTGGGGGCTGGTGATTCGATTTGTGAGCAGCCTCCAGGCAGGCTCTGAATGGGTATTGCCGTTGCCATTGGCGCGTATCATTGGTAACATGGCTAAATTATAAAAAAGCGATTCATCTGCAGTGTGTGTTGTGTGAGTGTTTGTTAACGCTTAATTTGCACATTGATTTTGACCAAAAGCCTTCAGCAAGTTGTCGCATAAAAATGCCATATTTGTTTGTTGCCCAACATCAGCTGTCAGCAGCAAACATTTGGAAAACTTAATGAGTAGTTCGCATGAAGTACACGGACAGGTGGACAGACGGACTCGGCTAGTGATGATGATCGTCGGAGAGGTCTTCTTACAAATTATAATACTCCTTGCAACATTTTAATAAGAGCTCACAATATTTGTAGAAGGTACAACAAGAATAAGATTTCCAAAAGCAACTGAAGGACGAATTTTCTAAATTGCATAGAGATAGTAAAAAGTTTAGGAATTCTTGGTGGCCTGATGCAAACGGTGCCTGACCAAGGCGTGCTCCGCGATGAATCCCAATAGGCCAAGCAGTGTTCCACCGATAACCACATAGAAGGCAAGCTGCAGGTCACCAATGGTGAGGACACGAACCTCACTGCTCACTGCCTCGGATCGGGTTAGGGCCGTTCGCGTTTTGATCGTCACTTTGAAGTTTTGATCCTCAATCCATTTGGGTATGAGGCCAGCGCTAAGCAGGAGCAGCAGCTGTGCATTGATCGCCTCCTCCCAGGGTGCGTTTCTGGGCATTACATATGAGATCGTATAGTATTTGGGACACTCGGGAACCACCCAAATGCGCTTCATATGCAAAAAGTTTACAGACTCCATCATTAGGGATGTATAGCGCGAGACACCAGACTTGCCACCAATTGTGGCTACCTCCTTGGTTACATCCGCATCGAGATTCCGATTCCACACGAGTTTCTTATTCAAGCTGGCATATAACGGCGACGTCTCACTGAAGAACAAATCGTCAGCCATCGAAGTGTACTTGTACACAACTTTCATGCCACTATCGTCCAGATCCTGCATTGTTATGATGTCCTTGTAGTGCAGCGGATGTATATAGACGGTGGCCAAGCTCGACTCAAAAATGGCACCAAATATTACGCTGACGAGACACAGCGAACCAATAAACATGCGCTCCGCGTAGCTATCCGGCAGATGCGACAGATTAACCCGCACCCAGACAACCCATGTGTCCACCATAATGGCCAGTGCCTGCTGCCACAGTCGCTCGCCCCTCATTTGCACAATGCGCAGCTGCAGATTGATCGCACGCAGCACCATCCAGATGAAGGCGCACACAAACGCCATCAGAATGAAGCCCAGCCAGATTTCATAGCCCACCGCAAAGATGGGCAGAATCGATTGGGGAATGCGACGGGCCTTGGGCACATAGATGCACAGCTTATCGTCATAGACAGTCACTGTAAAGTCCATGTACTCCTGCACCATATAATCCTTGACAAAGAAGCCCGTCAGACAGATGTCCAGACCATCGTTTATTATGGAACCAATAGCACCATTGTAGGTGCCATTTTCATTTCGCTCCCTGTTGAGAAAGATTCCACTCAGTGAATAATTGGAATTTTAATGAATTATTTAATTGATAACAGCTACCGTGAATAATGAATAAAGATCAAACTAATTCTGCCACTTGTCTTCAATTTGGATAATCATTGCATAAATACGCATCATTCATTATTGTTTAGGTCCCTGATTGGCACACAGTGTGCAGCAAATGCTCACCCAAAGTAGTTCTTATCCGGTTGCTGCAGCAACATTGTAAAATTGAGCAGCTCGCTAATCACTTTGGCCACCTCCCAGTCGACGCCGGTGATGCGTCGCAACAGACCAGTCTTGCGATCCAGCTGTGGACGCGAGTAGACCGATTTGAAGATCTGCACACGCAGCGGATAACCGTTCATGTCGTGAAACAAGAGATTGGCCAACGCCTCGCCACCCATATAGGGCACCAGTCGGCCAAAGCCATTCTCAAATCCATTGTCTTTGCCGAACGCATCGAAAATGCCATCCCAATCGCCATGCTCACTGCGTGCAAACGGATCATAGATCCACATGGCCACATCTGTGAGTATATAGCGATTGTAGACTCTGTGCCGAATCCACAGCTGACGGCAGCTCTCCTCCAGCAGCAGATGCTGCTGCTGACTCAGATCGCCCACCACCTCAGCCACAATGTAGAAGTAGATGCCGGCACGCTCCGTGGACTCAGCAGCTCCGTTGTTCGAGATCAGTTGCGACAGGCTGATGACCAAGGCAAAACTGTCGCGCATATCCAGGCCAGCCAAACTGGTGGACATCTCAAGCGACAGCTGCTCATCGTAGCTGTGCATGCTGTGTGGCATGTCTGCGTGTTGCATAAGCCACTCTGCATTCCCGTTGCGTGCATCCGACTGCAGATGATCTCTTCGCAGCAGCACATGCAGATAGGGAATATTCCGCATGGGCTCCGCCAGCAGCTCACCCAACTCTCCGGACATGGCCCAACTGTATCCTAGGGTTAGCAGGAGCAGCAATTGTGCACAGAACTCTCTTCCTTGGCCACCGTACGCCATCGCATTGCATTCGCAAATGAGAGCAGGACTAGTTTTTTGTTGTCCAACTTGCTAGCTGAGGGCGCATTTCATGTTTTGACACCTGCAATTTTGTCTGTTTGCCCAATTGTAATTAGAGACCAGTTATGTCAGCTGGCATTCTCCCAACTGGTGCCACCTTTCACCTTGAGCAAACAATTGTTGTTCAGTTCATTGTGGCAAGCAAATCGAAATGGAAATTTCTTCGACTCTTATTTGTGACACTGATTTATATAGCCGCAATTGGTTTGGGTATTGTTGGGAGTTGTGTTTGGGGTAAGAAATAGACACAGGAGTTTCTTCACAACCACGACCATAAGGAATGTAAAAAAGAAACCAATTCGTCGCCAAATCAACTCAATTCAATTCGATTCAATTCAAAGTGTGGCCAAACAGCAGCAGAACTCGAAAGAATAACACACACGCGATTTCAATGGAGATTCAGTTTCTTTGAGCTGGATTTAGGCACACTGTCCTTTCCCTGATGTTCAGTGGCATAATATTTGATTGTTGAGCTTATTTACCTGTACACAAAGTAATCAGCCTGCAAACTATCTTCTAAAATGATATTCGAACACTGACTCTGACTCAATCATAGTCGCGAACTTTCTTTGCCATTGTTGTCAGACTCACAGTTGTTAAACACTGTACAAACCAGTTGTGGAAATCATATTTCCAAGCAATGAAAAGGCGATGTTCATTTATAGTTGTTAGATTAATGGCACCCTGCTAAATATGTCACAGGGTATCTTCCAATCGAGCATGGGCTACTTGAGAAATATTTGCCAAGCAAGTGCAAAGAGTCAACATTTCCTGCTCCACTGTGCAATGGTGCGATGTTTTTGCCACAAGAATTGAGTGTTGCTGTGTTGTGTGTGTAAGAGAGAGAGAGAGAGAGAGCGAGAGAGAGAGAGAGAGAGAGAGAGAGTGGGCTATGTGTGCTGCTATTTGCACACGTCGTTGTAGATGGGATCCCCAACATCCTCATGCGTGACGTCGTCGCCTGTAGCTGCCAAGTGCACCAACAAAAACCATCAATAAACTGAGCTACAGTTTTCCTTCGCCGTTTTTCTCTTCTCGGACTCTGTTGTTTTGTCGCGCACACACTGGGAGTTTTCAAATGAAAAATAAATTGGAAAATTGAAAAAGCAATTCATCGCATTAGAAACGTGCATTGAATGGAAGCTGCTGGCGCTGCTTTTCAGAACTACACTGCTTTATCGGCCATACGCCACGCCACGCCAGGTGTGGCGAGGACGACGTCATAAATGTTGATGCAACTTCAACTTATCCCCTCTTTGCCTTGAAACGTATAACGAATTGGAAATTACCGAAATCGTTTGAAAGGCTGCCGGTGGTTTGAGTGGTTGGGTGGTGCGCACCAGTCTTATGACCATGCGATAAAAATCAAATTTAAAAGATTAAAATGGGAAAATGTTTCGCCATTTACTATTATGACGAGGCAGTTATAGTTATATGCACTTCACAAGCTTCTGACGAGGTGCGACACCAGCAAAGACGGCAACCAATAACACCCTCTGACGTGCGTGCAACTGAAACGTTCCATGTCGCTGACAGAGTGTTCGCTTAGATGCATGGATGCAGTGCAGCGAAGCGCAACGAATTCATTTGTGGAACGTAACACGTGAAATTGAAATTTAACATTGCAGCGCAAAGTTGCTGCAAATGCGTTGCTGCGCCATTGCCCATTGTGGCAGTTGCATTCTTATATATTTTTGCACTTAATTCCACATCATTTCGCCCAAACAAACAAAAAATGAGGGAGTGCCAGAAAAAAGCAGAAAGAACCCATATTTAGCTCGTGGCATTCATGGTCCTGCGAGGTATAACTTCCAATGCATTTAGATCCTTTCGGCAACAACAAGAAAAAACTGGGAAATTGCAAGCAAAGCTAGCACAATATCCGCACATGTGGCCAGCTGGCGTGTGTGTGGGTTTGTGGCATCGATTATATTGACTTTGATTCGCGCGGATGCCCTCGGCTTGCAATTGGATTACAATCCACGAATATTCAATGCAAACCAAATGTGCTGTTGCCACTCCATTTGGCAAACAAGTCAATGAGCCTCAAACTCCGACTCAGACTTCGACTCATTTATAAGCCCGACAGATAAGCAAACATCATTGCTAAAACAAGTCAGAATGCTGTAGTCGAGTGAGCTCGACTACGATATACCCTGAACCCAGTTGTCTGCAAGAGCAGGTCTGCAAGTTCTTATGACAGGCCCAGGAACTACTGACTAAAAAAAAACTAAGGCAATTCACAAGCCCGAACTGACCCCAGCTGGCTACTACAAATACGTGCATATACATACGTACATACATACATATCTACATACGTATGTTATATGCATACGGAAAATGCTTATATATATTTTTGATCATAACTTTTGTGTTTCTTAACCGATTTTAATGAAATTTGGGCAGTTGATCATTAGTATGCATATGCATATTATTTATTAATAGGAAGAAACTGCATTTAAAATTGTTGCATTTATTGCTATTGGAATTCGAAATGTATCGATATTCGAGAAACGGGCACAGTTATCGATAAAAACAAAGCAAACTTAATCTGCGCCGGATATATGACAACATATATATATTCCACATTTGTCTAGCTGTGTCTAGCTGTTATAGTCTCTGAGATAAGCGTGTTTATACAGACAGACCGACAGACGGACATGGCTATATCGACTCGGCTGTTGATCCTGATCAGGAATATATATGTATATACTTTATGGGTTCGGAGATGCTTCCTTCTGTCTGTTACATACATTTACTCAAACCATTATACCCATTTGTACAAAAAACCATGGAAATTGGACAAATTTGCTTACTCCATTTTGGAAAACGTACCCAGAAATTAATAAATTTAAGAAGAATTCTTAAGGTGAGTTAAGCTTAGCGCCTAAAATATGTCGATTTGTTACCTAATTATTATTAACCAATCAATAAGAATTTGAATATGTATTGATATTGATTTTCTATGCATCGTGTAAATTTGCTAAACGCTGAAACCAAAGTAATACCAAGTCGAGGGATTAGTTTTTCGCTTAACGTATTTATTTGAAAATTAGAGCCAACAAAAAAAAAATACTAATACTACGATAACTTCCCTTAAGTTTCTATCTCTCTTCTTCTTTCTCTGTACAATTTAAATATAGTTTAGTTTTCAACGCCAGCGGCTGGTTTTTTGTGGCTTTTTTCATTGGTCCATTGTCAAAATCGCTGTGCCACAGCGGTCCACGCCGAAGTTCTGACGCATCCGCTCGAGGGCAGCTCGGCTCAAACCACGCGCCAGAAGCTGCGACTCCGCCTGAGCGATCACCTCGCGCATGTATTCCAGTGCGCCGGCACTCTCCGCCAGCTGGCTGGAGACGAACTTGTGCCGGAAGCGGAGTTTCGCCTTCTTAATCTTGTTGTTGTAGCGCGACTTGCGGCATGATTCGGCACGCTGCCGCTGTGCATCCCGACTGCCCGCTACCGTCTGGGCATCGGTTTGGGTATGAACTTGGACCTGGCTGTGTGTTGCGTCTGTTTTGGTTAGTGGTGCACGCCGTTCCACCACGATGGGATTCTCGATGAGCATTTGGTCCACATAGCGCTGCTCCTCGTCTGCATAGTGCGTCTTCAAATGCTGCAGCTCCATGGCAACCAGCTCGTCAATCTGCTCCGGCTTATTGCTATGCAATGCCGGCACTTTTACTGGATGCACACCGACATCGTGGACTGTATTATAGCGATGGCCCAGCTGGCTGTAGAATTTGTTGAGATAAATATTGGACTGTTCCATCTTTTGCTTGTTGATTAGTTTATCGCTTCTGGCTCTTGGTCTGCTCGGCCCGAAATGAGAACTGCAATTGAGGCAGCACTTGTCAACGCAGCGCTTTTATGGGCTGCACATCTGACTCAGGTCAAACCTTTATTGAATCAACTAGCAACCATTTTATAATCTTGTTTGTGCGCCTCAACCAAATTGCAACGCCCTCACACATTGGCAAGTACCTGACCTGCACCCAGACAGCAGCACTTGCCCCAAAGGACATGTAAACAAACGGATTAGCGCGAGAGACGCATGCCACCTCATTGACCTTAACTTCAATCACAAATGCTACCTGTGCAGTTTCCGATACCGCCATTGAATGATGCACTTTTCAATTACGTGTTTTTGCATTATTCATTCCCATACATATGCATAAACATACATACACTCAGAAAATCGTTTAGTAATCGAGATAGTTTGTACTTTTTACAAATATTTACTATTATTATGAAATATAGTTCAGAAAAATACAAAAAATTACATATTCAATTATTTTTTTTTCCATCTAAGAACGAGAAAAACCTTTTTTATTGAAAGTTTTCGATTTGAAAATGAAGTGAGCAGATCGCACTTGCACACATATGTATGTACATCATGATTAGGGTATGTACAACATGATGCCTGTACATTAGATTATGTAGATACACACGCACACATACACAGATGCATTGCGATAAGAGCAAGCATTTGGCACAGTACTCAGACACATGTTCAAACATTCTTACATAAATACACATATTTGAGATTGGACTGAGCAAATGTAGAAATGTTGATCAACAAATCGCCAAGTTCAAGTGCATCTCTGCCGAGCAAACTGTCTGGCAATCAGACAATATTGAAGTGGCCACATACACAATTAAGTGGCACATTGATAACAGCAAACACTCGAGGCGTGGCTCACGCTACAAACCGAAAACAAGCTCAGGGAAATACGGGTACGTGGTTATCGCATAAGCCAATCAACAATCTTGTCTATTTGGTCGGCAGCTACCTGATGCGGGTTTAACCCGGCTGTGGTCCTGCAGCCGATGAGTGGTCAAGTGCTGCAACTGTGCTAAGATTGGCAGGTAGCCATTTTGTATCGATAGATTGGCCAGCAGGCTGCTAGACACGATGATGCCTGTATGTTGTTTGTCCATTTCTGTAGGTAAGAGATGAGCAACGGACACAACAATTAAATTAAGTGCCTCCGGCTTAGCAATAACAAAATCACTGAAAAATTCCACAATAATACAGCGTGTCAGCGGATTAAACTGTTTACTCTAACCCGAAATTGGTTTTCAGAAAACTGCAGATGAAATCAATCGGGCAATTCTACAATTAATTCTTGGTGACTATTACAGACGGACGATTAATACTACACTCACAAAAAATATCGCCCTACATATTAGAAAGTCGCCCCAAAATGAAAACCGCTCTGAAAGCTAGAAAAATGTTCTTGTTTTAAGAAATAATTTGAATAAATGAAAAAAGTCTTAAAATCCAAATGAATTTTTCAATTTCGCAGAAACATTTTTCTAAATACCAGCAATTATTTCAAATGGTGAGAAACGCAATGCAAATTCAGAAAATAGTCATGAAATTTGCTAAGATAAGACAAAAACATTTTTTCCAAATGTTGGGAAAATGTACCCTAACATCAAAAAATAGAAAATTAACCTTAATCGCCAAATGTATGATGTTTTCCTAAATTTTTCCAAGCGAAAATTAAAAAATCCAAAAAAAAATAATACTTTTTTTTTTTGATCTAGATTCAAGTTTGGAAAATTATTATCATATACGAAAAGTTGAGTTGTAAAAAGATGACGACTTCTTTTCCTAGACTCTAGCTGCGTGGTTTTTCTTCTTTTATTCGTAGCTCTTGCAAATTAGTTATGCCAAATTCGTTTATGACTTCATTAACTTTGGGAGGCGCCTCTGCGGCCATTAAATTCACAGCTTTAACGAGCGGCTCATCCTCATTCTCAATGCGCCAGCGATTTCTTGGTAAGCCAAACAATGTAACAATAAATTTAACAATTGTATTCAAATAGATATGTACATACATGTATGTACTAACGTTGACAATTCCATACATCGATTTGAATGTATAGCGATGATTTGATTGAAAAGGATGGAGGACAGCCAATTGAGAAAACAGTTGATCTAAATATAAATTACTTATTCACGTAGCGTGAGGGAAAGCCCAAGATGAGCCCTGTCAGCAACAGAGTCCAAAAGCCCAAGCATGTATTATATTACAAATCGACGGGAAATGTTGTGATAGGAAAAGCGATTCTATTTCCAGCCAGCTGCTAAATGGGGGACAAAACGCCGCTCATGAGTATAATTAAAAAAACATTTATATTAATTTTGTCGAATACTGGCCGAAAGCAGACCCGGCCGGAGCATTCATACAACCACCCCAAGCCCCCATCCAGCGCCACTTGAAGTTGGCCATCAGCGTTAGTCCAGTCAAGTCCTGTGCTGACAATTTCCGACTGTGGGTGTCTGAAAAAAAAAACCGGAGCCATAAATACGCGCATGCAGCAACATGCCACATGCCTCACTCTCCTTCTGCAACACTAAAGCCATTGAGTTTGAATTATGTCAGCGCAGTAATAAATTGCTCAGAGCATTAAATTAAAATATACGATACATGTGTGTGGGTGTTAGTAAGTGCGTGTGTGCGTGTGTGTGTGTGTGTGTCTATCCAAGGCGAGGACGAGAACGTTAACATAAATATATATAGATATATATATATATATGAGTATTAGGCAGTTGACATTGGGCGCCCAGTAGGATTTGTGGCGAAAATTTACTACAAAATGCCAAACATGTATCGTATGGAAATAAAACAGGATTTTGAGGCATTCGCTTGATCCTTGACAACTCTTTTTTCCTTCTATTTTTGGCTTAAAACATTGCACTGACTGGTGGAACAGTAAAGGAGTAGTGTTGCTGGAAAGATGGATGGAAATGTCATGTGGGTGCAGATTTATATAACCGCAAGGTACTTTTGTACATTTTGCAAACATACAAACTATTTTATTACGCGTTATAACAACGTATGTGTTCATAGCTAAGCATATGTCACTCTGTGTTAAACTAAAAGGAGGTTGAACAGCTCTGGGCGGTAAGGATGGGCGGTAAGGATGGGCGGTAAGGATGGGCGGTAAGGATGGGCGTGGTCATATTCACCCAACTTTGTAATTATGAGTTTTATAAATGGCTATTATAATTATGTCGTTTGTTAGGAACTAGTCCCTCAATTTGAAGCTGTCCTCATTCAACTTGAAATAAATACTTATTTTGACTGTAGGATTCGGTCGGATGAGGTTCCTATATACCGATACGAACAATCGATCGCAAGATGAATTCTTGTTCAACTAACAAGCTGTTAACATTTGGTAGTAGTAGTTTTTTTAATGTCACAGACGACATGGGAGCAAACGGGTCTGGTTTTTTGGTTTGGTTCCAGCCTTCAACATTCTTCATAATTGAACAATTTCATTCTTGCGGGACCATAGTGAAAAGTTCATATTTTGCACAGAACGCAATAATTCTGCATATATTGCAATTATTACATTTAACCTTTGATTGTGAATTTACAAATTTATAATGAGTTTTTCATTTGTACTTAATATTATGATTTTTATTTATGAATTTATAATTTGTACCCAAAATTACGGCGTTTCTTCGAGTTATTAAGCATTGTACATCAGTGAACATACCATATATAGCATACACAAATCGTACATTGATCATACAACAATATATAGGCTTTAGTCTTCATATGTAAAGTACTTAATTAATATTTGAAGACACATTTTGTAGATATGTTATCAAAACAGATAAAAACTAAACATTTTGTGGTTTAAATAATTTTCTTTTGAAATACTTGACACCTTATTTATACATATACAATAGACATACAATTTGTATATATGCAATCATCATTTGGCTTAAAAGATATTTAAGTTCACATTTTATAGCTGGTATCAATAATAAAATGTCAAATGTGAAATCCACACTTAACATGCACGTTTGCAAATACACAAGTACAGTCAAACTCATCAGTCTAAATCACGCATGGGAAGTTTTTGAGGACTGTTGTCACTCAATTTGGTTCTAGTTGCAGAACATAAGACTTAAGAGACAATAAACAGATAATAAACAATTTGCATTGTACCACATAATTCTGCCGCATGGCGATATTTAAGACTAACATTGTTGTATATACATGGAAAAATAGTTACTCCTTATGCGTTGCCATATGGATCAGATCAGTATTAAGCGAAAATGATACAAGCCTACAAGATATGCTAGCTACTCTAGTATTCTGTGAGCAGATTAGCCGGAGCAACCGCGACAGCCGCAATGAACGCATTCCACAATGCGACCCTCCTCTAGTTTAGATTTTGGCACACGACAAATGCAATTGGTGCCGAAATTCGTGTCGCGTGTCTGAATGCAACGCAGACAGCAAAGATTCTCATAGCCGGACTTCTTCCACTTGGCTATCAAATTACTGTCGGCAATCTTCTCCTTCAGACAGTAGTCGTACAGCTCGCGACTGATGGCCTTGCGGCGATAGAACAAGTCATACACGTAGCGAGTTTTCTGGTGATGTATCTTGAAAATGGGCCACAACGATTCCGTAATGCGCTTGCCCTCGTGCGGTTCTGTCTCGGCTGCAAATAATAAAAACAATCAATGTTGACTGCATACAGCAAAAATACACTAACATTTAGCATTTTTAATCACCCTCGCGCATTTTTTGTTCCAGCTCTTCCAGCGTCGGTTCAATAAGTTCCCAGCCATCTGGGGGCGGTTTACGACTGCGACGAACTTTTGGCATTCTGATTTGTCTATTTAATGTGCGTGTGTTAAAACAAATTCGCTAAAATGCTACGAAAAGTGAAATAAAGCGCAAACAGCTGACGAATACCAACATTGTCTAGTGTTGCAAAATAGTCACATTCCGAGCGAGCGCACACACCACTTACTTGTCAGAGCTGCAGCAAGCAGTCACATCGATAGGTGCTGCTGCTATCGATAACAGTAGTAGTTTATTTTCCATTTCAGTGTGTATGTAATCGTAGAAGTAATGAGTTGATTGTTTTTGTTATTTTTTTCTGTGGCTCGATATAGCTATTGTGCTATTTATTTAAATTAGAATCGTCGGTCAATTGGGGTTGCTTAGCAATATTACATTTTTAACACAATAAGTGGATCCGCAATCAAGCGCCGCGGACACTGCGCAGCCAAAAGTAAGCAAAGCCCAAAGATGAGACAGACTCCGTGTGTGTTGTAAATGTGCATCAGAATGTGAATGTGCAGCAGCAGCAAAGCACCACAAAGCAAACTAACCCACACACACAAGTTAAGCGCAGCTTCACATGAGAAGCAGTGTTGTATTATTGCCATCGACTGCAGCACATCGTTTTGTCTCAGTGACAATAATTACTGAATAATTACTCGCCCAACTAACAGCGACATCAACTTCGGAAACAAAAAAAAAATTGTGTGTGTGTTTTCCAAAGTATACATATATGGGTGTTAGTGTACTATTATTGTTGTGACTTCGTTGTGGTTTTCATTCATTCATAAGTCCGGTAGCTTTCTTTACACAAGACGACATATCAACAACCACAAACGATAAAAAAAAAATTTGGCCTTCGCCTAATGTGCGTTCGCTCGCTCTCTCTCTCTCTCTCTTTGTCTCTCTTTCGCACTCGTCCGCATCTTTGCTACTGCATTTTCAATTCATTTGGCGATTAGCGCGTACGCTTTGATTGTCATTCGCATTCGTTTTATTTAGTGCATGGTACGTGAAATAGCAAAATTAAGCATGCCCACAAACACACACGCACACAGTTGCACAAAGAGAGATCAGCAACCCCTCTCCCCCTATTTTGTTGGCACATTTAAACGCCCCCTTCGACGGCGTGTCTGTGTATCTGTTTTTATGTATGTGTGTACAAATGTATATATGTGGGTAATGAGTGCTGTAAATCAGAATTGTCTTGTTTTGTTTTGTTTTTGTGGGTGCACATTCCTCATTTTAGCAATTTTCCGCAACACATGCATATGTACACCCTCAATTGTAAAATTTACAGCTAAATCATCAGCTCCATTTGAAGCGTATTGGAGCGAGTCACTCACCGCTCGCTAACTACCTGCAAATTGGTCATAATGTTTATCTAATTTTAAGTATATATGTGTACATATATTTGTACGTAACTACATATGTGTGTGTGTGTGTGTGGCAAATATGTTAAGACTTGAAGTCGCCTCTGCTTACTGTCAGATATTAATATTGATATTGATAAGATTGCAAAAATGGCAATCATTTATTAGTTAAACAATTGTAATTATTATTTATTGAAAAGTTTGTGAAAGTTATTTCGAATGAAAAGGGACAATATATTTGCCTGATTGGAGTTCTCTTTATCCTATTATATTATAATTTCGAAGTAGTTAAATATACGATATCTCTCGTAACTAGGTAAATCTATCTGTTTTCAACTGGGTATTTCAAATACTCCGCCCCTCAAATGAGGGATCGAGAACTATTGCATTGCTTGGGAAAAATACTTTTCACTGTGTACTATTTGAAATGCAATTAATTTGATTTGTTTTCCCAGAATCAAATCGCTTTGCATGAGCTGATGCTGTTCAGCCACATTTGTTTTATACACATATGCACATATGCATTATCTGTGTCTACATAACAATACATAGTAATAGTAAAAAGTTCAAATTTAATCAGATAACTATAAAAATTTTAACAGAAAAGTGAATGTTCTGAAATTCATCTGAATAAATAGGTAGAAATGAGTGGGGAGATTAAAATGATTCAAGGAATCGAAGGAAATACGATAAACGCCATGAAATCGTTGAGCATTTTTCTGTTTATTTAGGCACATCTGTAGATATATATATATATATATCTTTCTGTCCAAGTGACTGGCGTCTAGCCCTATCACATGGCAAGTGGGCGTTAATTACCGAACAAATAGTTCGCTGATCGAGTGGGTGGGAATGGAGAAAGTTAGACTACAATATTTCATAATTATCACATATGTCGGTAGATCCTATAAATTGGAAGCTAGAATGTTCTAGTCGAGAGAGTTCGACTTGAATATACTCTGAAACTAGCAGGTCTGCTGATACTGAAAGTAGTTTGTTCAATACTACAATACGTTTGGCTTAACAAATTGTGCGTTTCTTAACCGATTCTAATGCGGTCAGTTGATGAATAATATATCTATGGGTATATTATATATCAATGAAGTCAAATAAAATGAATCTGCCTATAGTATACGAGAGCTTCTATCTAACGAGCTTCTATAGAACATATATATGTTTTATATATATATATATATATAAATATATCTGTCATTTGTTTATCTTAGGAAATAAACTAGGTAATTAATTACAAATGCGATGAAAGTATATCAATATTTGCAGACACATATTAATAAATTGAAACTTCGCAATCTTGTTGATCTATTTAGTTAAAAGCGTCCTTACCATGGAGCCTACAGCAGCCGGCAATCTGCTGGAGATCATGGATCTAGCTCGCACTCTGCGCCAGGAGCAGCTGTTCATACAGCAAGAACAGGCGGCCTTCGCACGGCTCACCGATGCCCTGGAGACAAATGCGGCGACAATAACAAAGGTAACAATAACAACATCCACATTTGTTAAACATATTTAAAACGATGTCACGTCGTATTGCCTTATATTGAGTCACCGTTTACACCGTTCACCGTTCTTCCCCCCTCGCCCATTTAGCTGGCGTACATATGCGCACAACAAAGGCAGAATCTGCATGATCTGCTGCTGGACAGAACGGATCACGATCCCCTTGTTTGCTGTCGACGAGCGAGCGCCTTCGAAAATGCGCCATTCTTGGATGCCAAACAGGTGCTGCCCTACCAGGTAAGCACAACTCACTTTATACACATACACATACACATATTGACAATTCTCCATTTGTTCTTATATTTGTACATATTAGCTGGGTTGGGTTGGGTTGGTTTGTTTGTTGGCTGCTTGGTTGTTGTTGGTTGGTTGTTGTTGGTTGGCTGCTTGCAAATCCAGACAACAAAGAACAATTTCCGACGTAAATAGAGGAAGCATTGATATAATAATTGCGTTCTCCTTTTGTGCGCGTAGTTGTTCCAGTCTCCAGTCCAGGAAACTATTTAGTTCAAATATACTGTGTGGCGGTATCTTAAAGTCGCAAATTGTTGATGGCTAGCCGTCAGTAGATATAGCTATAAAATGCATATTATAACAAATATTTGTAATTTTACAAATTTGATTGCATTAATAACGACGTAAAAGAAGATTATGTAGCCTTGGCAGGCACATTTTTTCTTCCATATTGTTTCCATACACGCCTGATAATTCCATTTTGGTCAACAATACTAAAAAGTTGTTATTTTAAACGAGCATTATTTTGCAAAGGGTAATTCTAAAACTGAGACTCTATACAGATATCTCTCAGCTACCAAATAGATTCAGTATCCAAATGTGGTGCATAGTTTTGGAGATGTACTTCGGCCGTCGCATGCATTAGCACAAGCTATCATGGCCTGCGCATCCGTTTGTAATGGGAACAAACAATAAATGTGTATTACAAGTTGCTTAGTGTTAAGTGCGCTTAGGGCACCTTATGAACAAACTTGTAGCAACACTTAATCGGATTTGTATTCCATGTTTATAGTATGCCCTGGCGTATGAGGATCTGTTCAACTATTTGTACAACACACCATATTTGCTGGCCCTGTCGCTGGCCACGGCGGATCGGCTGTCGCTGCTCGCTCCGTCGCATCTGGGACAGATTGTGAACACAATTGTGTCGGGACTCTATGGCAATGCGATCAATACAAAGGATGTGGAGCTGCTGCTCAAACTGCTGCGCGAACTCATCGAGCTGCAGCTGCTGAACAGCGATCAGCCTCGTCGTTTGCTCCGAACAAATGGCAGCGCCTTTGCTCGCCTCTATCAACGGTTGGTCGAGTCCCTCTTCTCGGCGCGCATCTTTCTAACGGCCGTGCTGCATGAGCCGCTGATGGCGGTGCTAAGCGAGCACGAATCATTCCTCGATGTGGATCCGCACAAGTTGCTGCAGAGCTTCACTAGTCGTGAGCGTCAGCGTCGCTTCGGTGAGGATGAGACCAGTGCCGCCTATCAGCGCAATGTGGCCCGCTTCCATGCTGAGACGCTCGGCAATTTGCACACCCATGCGCAGGCATTTGTGCGGAGCCTGCAACAGAGTTGGGCATTGTTTCCCAGCTCTCTGCGCTGGCTGCTGCAGACGCTCGGGCAGCAGTTGCGACAGACGCAGCGGCACAGCGATCACGATATACGCCAGCTGCTCTCCGATCTCGTCTTCACCCATTTCATTTGCCCGGCGATCGTCAGTGCCGATCTGCTGGGCATCATTGATGCGTACGTCAACGAACAGATGCGTCACAATCTCAATCAGATTGTTCAGCAGCTGCAGCGCCAGGCACTCAGCGAAAGTGACAGTGAGCTGACACAGCTAATGGAGCTGCTGCTGTTGGGCCAAACGGGCGAGGATATCGTTGCCATTCTGCCGCAGCAGAGCGACTTTGAGCGCGCCCAGCTGGCGATCAATGAGCGTGAATTGCAACAGTTTGCCGACTTCTTTCGCCTGCTTGCCGCACGCGACGAATACGATGTGTCTGCCGAGGAGCGACAGCGACTCCAACGCATTCTCGCACGCATACCCAAACAGGAAGCGATCGCGGTAGTGGCGGTATCGTCGTTGCCAATTGCTAGCGATGCAGCCGCCAGTCCCGAGAAGAACGGTAAACGTTCCAACAAGAGCCTCATGCGGCTGGGCAAGGCCACCAAAAAGAAGCTCGCCAAGGGCATTAACTTCACAACCACCACCACCACCACCACCGCCACCGTCAACAGCAGCAGCAGCAACAACAATAACAATAGCAGCATCAACAGCAACCACACCAGCAGCAGCAGGAGCAGTAATCTTGCTCCAGAGGTGGGCAATGGTAGCATTGCAAATGGTGGACAGACTGCTGTGGCCAATGGCGATGGGGAACCGTGCTGCTCCTCGCACAGCGGCAGCAACACCAGCCTCAGCTCCTGCGGCGGTGTCGGCAGCATCAGCAATGGAGCAGCTGTAGCAACTACATTACTCGAATCAGATGCACCCGATGGGGATGGGCCGATTCTGATGTTTAGCATTTATAATGCGGCTGGCAAAAGTAAATTGAAGCCGCTGACCGAGGAGGATCTGCTAAAGATGAACTCTATTGGCCAGGAGATTGTGCCAGTGGTTGTTGCCGCTGCAGCCGCATCCTCGAATGCGGACGATGTGAGCAGCCTAGAAGCGATGCGTCGACCGCTGAACGATGATGCTTCAATTGGCAACTCGGACAATTTGGAGGCAATCAGCGAGGCGGCACATTCGGCAAATCATTCGGTGGCCAGTTCTCTAGATTTGGAGGAGCAGCAGGAGCGTGATGTGCATGATGCTGAAAACGATGACAATCTCTCGGACATGGTATCCGCCAATGTCTCGGGCCGTGGCACACCGAATATTAGCGGCCGAGACACGCCCTCATCCCAAGTAACAGATGGCGATGGCGCCGGCGGTGAGTTGGCCCATCATGTGGCCAGGCCCACACCCCAAATGCAGAAGATGCTGCTGTCCAAGGCGCGCTCGGACATCGAAGACAAGTTCTGCAAGTTCGAGCTAAAGAAATTTGAAGGCGATGAGAATGTGAGCATCATATCGGACACCTGGTCAACGGATGTGCTGGCCAGTGATTCAGAGAACACGCTGGATGCCAGCAGCGAGCAGCAGCGCGAGCGGGACAGAGACAGGGAGCGGGAACGCAATTTCTCCACACCATTGATACCATCTGCTGTGGTGCTGCCAGGCGATAATAATAATTTTGTGGTGGAGGCACTTGCACGTGCCGCTGGCGCTCCAGTGCTGGATGCCTCCGATCAGCGTTCGGAGTCCAATTGGAGCACCGATGTGCTCGCCAGCGATTCGGAGAAGCTCGCGGAGATCGATACCGATGACAATGCGAGCATCACAGCCAAATCCGATATTGCAGTGCCCCTGGCACTTGCCGCTGTTCTCGATGATGGCGAACAGACGCCTGGCAGCAGCGGCGATGCGGATGGTGATGCCGGTGGCAATGGGGGAAATGCCAGTGAGCGCAGCCAGGAGGATTCGGCCTTCTTCGATGCTGTCAACTCGTACGAGGATGCTCGCCATTATCAGGCGGCATCCTCGCTTGCTCGCAGCTCGGTGCGCACCAGCTACCATGGCCTAGGCGGCGATAGCGGCGACAGCAGTTTCCAGCAGCAGTATAAATGTAGCGCAGCCGAGGGCCGAAAGAGCACACCACTCATGGGCACCGCCTGCATGCGTCGGCAGACATCCGCAGAGAGCAGCATCTCCAATCAGAGCCTCAATCTGGAGGAGCCGATGGCGACGACCAGCAGCAGCAAACAGCAGTCACTGCAACAGCAGCAGCAACAGCAGCTGCATCATCATCATCATCACCACCACCATCATCCTCATCACCACAAGAAGAAGAAGCAGCAGCAGATGCTGCTCCTGCACCCGACGACTGCGTCCAGTGGCCATCAGGATCTGATTGATTTCAGTGACTATAGCGAGGACAAGGAGGATCCGCCGGGTCTGGTGCAGCAGCTACTGGACAAGTTTGGGGACGAGCAACATTTACGCGGCGGCGTTCAGCATCGCCGCATCTCGATGGAGCAGCGCACGGCCAGCGTGGATGGGCGACGCAATGGCATACTCGCCGGCACCGGCAACGGGACCGGCAGCACCAGTGAGCGGCGTCACCAGAGCCTCAACTATGAGAACCACGAGATCATGCTGCATGCCATTCGGCCCAATGCCACCGAGCCCAAAACGGACGATGATAAGCAGCAAGAGCTACAAATGCTCTGCGCCCGGGCTCAACAGCTACAGCTGCACGATGATCCGTCAGCAGGAGATGCAGATGGAGTTGAAGCTGGCGACGTCGCCTCGGCCACCGCTACTAGTACTACTGCAGCGGCCAAACCGAGCAAGGCAACCGGAGCGATACCAAAGAGCATCAGCTTCGATGCCAGCGCTGATAAGGAAAAGCATCGAAGCCAGCGGGAGCAGCGAGATCAGAGCGCCGGCATTCTAAACAAACTGAAGCAGGGCATCTTCAAGCATCGGCGCGGCAACAACACCAGCAAGTCCGCCTCGTCTGCGCAAGGCCAGCGTTTGCCGCCCAGTGCCACCAGCAGCAATAGCAACAACAGCAACAGCAGCAACAACAACGACAATACCAATATCGGCGGCGTCAACGATCCGAATCGTTGCGTCAGCGTCAGTCATGACACCAGCGCCGCATGCGTCAGCTTTGGCACCCAGTATTGTGATAGCAGCGAGGACATTCTGGCCAAATACAGGCGCAAGGTTAGCAGCTCCAGCGAGGCAACCAATTCGGATTCCACGGGCAACGGTCATGGCGGACACGGTCGACCCTCGGCCCACGGCCAAATTATCAGTGGCGGGTAAGAGTCCTCCGTACTCATCTCTCTGTCTGACTACTCAATTGCTTGAATCATGGCTTAGACGCGAAATATTTGCTGAAGTTCTTGGCAATGTTTGATAACGAATCCAAATGAAACAGCAAAATATTTGCCTCTCTCTTTCTAATATTTACTCTCCCTTTCTCTCTCTCTCGCTGTTTATGTCTGCAGCGAATTGCCTGGCGTGGTGTTCAGCAGCGTTAAGCAGAAGCTACGCATGGTTTTATCTAAGACTGATCTGCACAGCGGCGACTTTCGACAGACAACGCTGCGACCGCTGGACGCGACCCCGTTGCAGACGTACCTGCAGATTCAGCTGGCGCAGTGCACCAGCCTGCAGCGATTGCCGCAGATGTCGCATGTGTCGGAGGCATTGCGCTGCCTGGCGCAACTGGAGCGGCCGCAACATGCGCAGCTGCTGCTCGAACTCCAAAATGATCGGCAACGTCGTCAGAGTTACCTGCAGTACCTGCTCGTCCATCGACAGCAGCTGCTGCTGCGATCCGAGCAGCTGCAGCAGCTTGAGGAGCGACTGCGTGGCGAGGCGCGCAGCTGCCAGCGCTGCCTGCTGCAGTCGCTGGTCCGTCAGTATTTGGGACGGCAGCAGTCGAAGCTGCAGACCTTCCGCGCCGAGTTCGCAATGCTCAACGGTAGCGATGAGCGACTGGAGCTAATCGAAGAGTTTATCGAGAGTCTGCTGGAGGAGTTGCGTGTGAGCGGGATGCAGGACGGCTGGCAGCAGGAGTCGTCGCGCGTGGCCATTGAACGACTGCTGTTTGAGCTGATGTACGAGCACGTGATGTTCCCCAACGAGGATGCTGATTTATCCAGGGATTTTGTGCTCGCTGCGCATATTGTCAAACTGCAGCGTTTTGTGCATCCGGCGCATCCTGCGCTCTGCATCGCGGATGAGTATCTGGGCGAGGCGCCTTGGTCGTTTGCCCAGCAGCAGCTGAGCTACATGGCCGCCTACAAGACACCGCGCGAGAAGCTGCACTGCATCATTAAGTGAGTCGATTTTCTTCAATTTAATCAAACCAAATTACTTATTTTACCTAATTGCCTTTCACTCGAATTACATTTTTATAGCTGCATCTCTAGCATCCTGAGTCTGCTGCGCATGTCCAGCAGCCGGTCGCCTTCCGCCGACGATATCCTGCCAGTGCTTATCTATGTGGTCATTATGGTAAGTCATTAATCTTTATACACATTTATTTAAAAAAAATAAAATAAATCATTGTTCAAGAATTTATTAGTAAAAAATATACTTCATATTTTACCAAATGCATTGTCATTATTATCAAACTGATATCTTCATTTTACTGTTATAGGCGAATCCACCATTTCTGCTTTCCACCGTGGAGTACATCTGCTGCTTTCTGAGCAAGGCGCTGGATGGCGAGCATGAGTTCTACTGGACGCTATTCGGATCCGTTGTCAAGTTCATAAAGACCATGGACTACATAGACTAGTGTACGGTGGAGGCTCTAGAAGCCTTCCATCGGAAATATTTTCGCGCATTCGGGGATGATTAGCTTATGTATATGTTTATATGTTTTCGACTTGGTGTCCCCGTTCAGTCGACCATTGATATTTATATATTCGTTAAATGTGAAAGTTATTCTACTTATATGCATAAATACTTACATCTAGATCATACATATATATACGGTATTTACACTTGTATAAAATTAAAATCGAAGACGGCAACTCGAAACAAAATTTGCCAGCAGCTAAATGCAGCTGCTCAACGACCTAAGCTATTTTTCGATGAGCGCATTATATTTGTATACTCGTACATAGTTAGTAGGTACATGCTATAAACATAGTACATACATACATACATACATGCATACATACGTACACACATGCATACATACATATAAACATATGTTTAGCTATATACAAATACATTTATATAAGCATGCATGTCACATGAAAATCAACTTAATATTCCTTATTGTGTAACACAAAATTAAAAACAAAATTCAAAAACAATATATTCGCATATTTTGTATTGTTCTTTATGTAAGCATACGTATGTGAAAACTTGCGTGGAGGCTTTTAAGAGCTATCCAGTTAACCGACAGGCTATGAAGAGTCCTTGTCCGGCCAAAGCAAGAAGAAAGGATTTGCTGCCATTCGCCAAGCGACTAAAATGATCCAAGTATTTGGGCACTTCGATGACCCCATAATCCTTGAATGCAGTTCGATCGAATTGGGTCCTTGCAGTTCTAACCCCTGTCCTTTGAAACTCTGTATTTGATTTAGAAATCTGATTTTGCCGAATTAAAAGTATTTTTGCTACAAGTCTTTTGGGTTTCTGAAACATTATTTCAGCAGTAATTTTATTTTTCAGATTGCTCTTTTTTTTGATTGTTTATTTTGCAACTAATATCAGCAGAACCGAATTATTTGGAGACTGGAGATACGAGACCAAATAAATAAGAAAGTAATCAGAAATAAATAAATTTCAAATCAGACTTCAGCCAGATCCGTAATGATCAAAGCAAAGTTAATTTAACAAGAAAATGTAGTAACAATTCGAGGATGAGGCGATTAAAGATGCTTTTGTGGTGGATAAATGTGAGCTGGTGTTACTGACGCAATGCGTACTTCTCCAGGTTGGTGTCACGTCCACCCATCAGGTAGCTATTGATGCACATCTGGGACATGATGCGTACGCCACGCTGCTGCAGATAGGCAAAGTCGTGTGCGGCCAGCGGTGCCTTCTTCACATCCACGAAGCAGTGTGTGGCACCCGCCGCCGACGCATCCGAGCTAAAGGGTGTGCAGGGCTCTAAGATGTGGGCACCGCCGGCACGCAGAACATTCTTGATTGCAGCCAGATTGCGCTCCTGTAGACTGAGTATGACACGATGATCATTAAAAGCACCGCTGCCCATGTCCAATTCGGTGCGCCAACGATGCGCAGCAGCAGCGATCTGCTGCTCCTCCGGTGGCAGCGTCGGCATATTGAGAGCCTTGGGATTACCCCACTCGTACTGGCACTCATCCAAAAAGGCGCCGCGGGCATGACATTGTTCAATGTAGCTAATATGCAGCACCCATTTGCCGGCAGCCATACAGCCGAGCAGCTTCTCGCCTCGATTGGGATGCTCGCAGAGTAAGTGCGTGCAAGCCGTATCATAGTTGGACAGATTCTGGCAGATCTGACCGCCCAGCACACGAATGCGTTCCATGAGCAGTGTGCGTTTCTCCTCATCATCGCCACAGGAGATGCTGAAGCATGGCGTGCCCTGGTGACGCATGAGCGACAAGTCACTGTCGGTGCTACGTCTGTCCCCATTAAATTCGGCCGGATCCCGCCAGCCGACTATATCCTCGCTGCCGGCTAAAGCAAACCCCTCCGACTCGAATGGCTGCACAAATTGCGCCTCACTTCTCGCCAGACCGTCGTGGTCACGCTTCAGGCTGCTGCGACGTGTCTCGCGACTCTTCAAATAGTCGGTGATCTGCTTGAGTTCCAGCGAATTGTCCGTCGTCTCCTCAAAGCTGATTTTGTCAAAGTTAATGGTGCTGCCACTGGGTAGCTCCTCCTGGGTAGCTGCACCTGTTCCACGGGGACTTTGTGTACTAGGTACAGATGGTGAGCCAGCTGCTGATGCTGCCGCAGTTGATTCTATTTGGAATAGCAGGCGTCCGACTGGTTGCTTCTGCTGCTGCTTTTGCGGCTGCTGCTTTTGCGGCTGCTGCTCCTCTTCTTCCTCTGGTTCGCTGTAGTCAATGCCCAGCGTCTCGCAGGTGATGCGCATCACACGCTGCCGAATAACCGCGATGGGCGTATCCGGCTGAATTGGCTGCTTGGGCAGACGCCAACGTCGCTCGAAATCATCGGCCATACGCTGTTGGAACTCGGGCGTCAAACAGAAGTTGGGTATGCCAGGGGCTGGCCGTTTTGATTGTCGGTGATTAACTGGCGTGCACGCCTGCCGCCTAATCCTCTCCAGCTCGGGCGTCGGATTCTCGCGCATCTCGCGTATGATCTGACGGACACAGTTGCGCGCCTGACTCGTCTCCAGGCGCTGCACCACCTGCTCGAGAAACTCAAAATTGCATGCACCAGCGCCGCTGCTCCCTTTCTGGCTGAGTGGAGTCCGCGGTGAATCTGGTTGGGGCTGTGGGGCCGTAGAGACGCCACTGGAGCTGCGTCGTCGCGCACTTGGCATGCCCGTGACCAGCTCCGAGATGCGCGGATTGCGCAACGGCGTTAAATCCGGCCGCTGCTCTTTATCCTGCTCGTGTTCTATCACATCCAACTCCTCTTGCCGATGATGCTGCTGCTGCGTTCGATTTGTGGGCGTCAGGGTTTTGCTCTTGTTGGACTCCTTGAGACCTGGCGAGATGGGAAACTCGCTAGCACTTTTGCCCACCAGAAAGGGAGCGTAGGGCAGCTTCTCGCCACGCTCGGCGCACTGCAGCAGCCAATCGGCATGCACCACCGGATAGCTCCATTTGAGGGCACCCTCGTATTTGGAGCCCTCTGCGCTGGAGCAGACCAGCAGTGGTCGCTCCTTCTTAACGAATGCCTTGTTTAGCTGTGCGCCAAGCAGCTCGGAGAGCGCATTGATGAAATCACGCTCTAGACCCGCATATATGGACACCACAATGGTCATGCCGCGCAGCGGTTCCTCTTGTGCCCGATGCGGTACGGGTCGATGATAGTACTCCAGCGGCAGCAGTTTGTTCTGCTTCATGCAGCTCTCCAGATAGAGTTCGGTGACAACATGACGTGCTCTAACCGGCAGCACAGATTCGTCCAGTGCCTGCTCGAAGCTGACAATAGCAAAATCGACCAGGTCCGCATAGCTAGGTGGCACAAGGCAGCCCTGTGCAGCTCGGCACTCGTTCAGCATCTGGTCGTAGAGTTCGCTACTGAAGCACGACTCGTGCACATAAACCGAGGCACCCATAAAATAATCCAGCTTATCAAAGTCGATGGACAGCGTGCTGGCACTCAAATCCGGCAGGGCAACGGCCAAAGATGTCGGAGCAGGTGGATGTGGAGGAGCAGCTGCAGCTGTTGAGAGTGAGAGCTGTGTGGAGCTGGCAGCGGGCAATGGCATTGCTGGCTCCTGCTCCTGCGAGTAGTGTGTGAGCAGTTCCGGTTCGGGTTCAGGATCTGGCTGTGCCTCGTCCGCCTGCTCGAACAGTTTCTTCTTGATGGGCACCGTCGGCTGCTTGAAACTGTGATTCATGGAGCGCAACGTCCGCTTGCTGGCCGGCGAGGCGGCATCCGGTGGTTGCTCATGCGGCAGCGAGATGCCATGATTAACTTCACTGACAATGTGACCAGCACGTATGCTCTCCAGCAGCCAGTCAAGTTGCACCACCTGCACGGACGAGAGAAGGCCCTGCGCTTGCCACTGTCGATAGTCGGCATCTAGCAGCTGGCCAACGATGATGTGCGTCAGTCCCTCGTGCAGATCATCATATCGTGTGGCGCCGCCTGTATTCAAAACCCGATGCAGCTTCTCGCGTTCAACGGTGCGAAAGCCACTCAGATAGACACAGCAGCCGTCGAGGAAGCTGCCAGCTCGCTTCGCTTTGCGCGGACTAATCTCGGCCAGCGTCTGCTGATATTGGCTGCCACTGGACATGGCCTGTTTGAGCAGCTGGTTGGAAGCACTGCTCCCGCTGCAGTTGCTCGAGACGGTCTCGTTTAGCGTGGTATTGTCGCTGCACATTCGTCTACCTGGCGCCGATACGAAACTGATGCGTGAGAGATCCGTGAGCTGGGTGTGATCAGCAGCGGTCTGATTCGCATGCCGCTTCGTAGGCGTGGACACCTGCTTGCGGGGATGAACCTCGTACTGTTTGGTGGGTAGCGCATAGCCACGCTGGTTACTATCGAATATCCATTCGGGCAGCAGGATGTCCTTCTTGAAGCGCAGCGCCGCCTTGTATTTATCGGAATCGGTCTTCGACTGCTCGGTGATGACAATGTCGACCAGCTGGGAGCGGAAGGCGCGATGATAGATGCCGCCATTCTCATTGACCAGACGTATCACAGCATCCTTGCGTGTCGTCTCCAAGCCGCTGCACGTGATGTTCGCGCCAAAGAATGTAGGCAAACGATACTTGTTAAATTGTGGATCAACGGCGGTGATGTCGCTGCTGCTGGTAGTCTGTGTGCACGCCCAGACGCACTGCACCCAGTCGACGTGCATGACGGGCACATCGTTGAGTGTGGCATGCTCGTACTTGTTCGACTTGATTGTGTTCGAGATCAGGTGTGTTATGTTGCGTCCGAAATTCTGGAAATAATGTCCGCCCATCCAGTGGACGAGCTGCTTCAGCTGCTCCTTCTCCTTGCTGCTGATGCCGCTGGCCGAGATCTGCAGATCGCGCATCGCAGTTCCATAGATAGGACTGCTGCCCAGCGGCACTGGCTCACATCGGTCCAAGCACTCCACAATGCAGGGCGGACCCAGCACCAAAGCCCTTGTCGTCTGCAGTTGCTCGAACAGATCGCCCTCGAAGTGCGCCAGTACGAAAACATCCTTCTTGCTTAGTCCGCCGCTGGCGATCAGTGGGAAGCCTTCGCTGGGGCGAATCTCACGGATCTGCGTGTCCGCAAGCTGGGCTCGCATCAGTCTTAGTGCGTTGGCATATTGCTCGGCGATGGCCCGGTCGGCAGCCGTCTCGCTCTTTGTGTTGTTGACAAAATATGCGCATATCGATTCGTCCAGGCTTGTGCTCATCTTTCCTATGTTTTTGCCTTATCTAATTGACGCTATTTTGCGAATGTTGACGCTGCAACTCCCTGCACTTTTCTCGCTTACCCTTTTTGGCGCGTTTGGCGATGTTTATGGCGCGACCTGTGATAACTGTTTTTCTCCACTTATCTATCGATAGTAATTGCGATACTTAAGTATGTTTATTTTTGACAGCTCATTTAAATGAAAATAAATGAACATTCATATTCGTAGAAACCAAAAATATCAGTATAGGCCAGATTGGATCTAATTAAGAGATTCATAAGCAATAAGAAATTTAATTCGTCCGAATATGTACCATATATTCGTATACGATAGCTATCGTAGTTGTCGTATTGCATGGTAATGCTAAAACAAGGTGGCAGCTCTCGCCGTTTAAATTTCGCCAAATTGGCGCGTAATTCAAATTTATATTTTAAAATATTTTTTAGCAAAAAAGAAAAACATGAAATTATAAATGGGTTGCACTGTACAATATCTATTTATTTGTATGATTTATACGATGTGTTTAAACATTATTCAAGGTTTGATTTACTTTTAATTATGCATATTTTGTATGGAGTTCATTGCAGCTTACATTGCTTAAAGTATATATTTATTAATGCTTATTTTGCTAATTTGCTGATTGATTGAGTCTATTGTAGTTGTTTTTCACGGTTTTTGGATAAGTGTTCATGTTGATGTTAAGCATTAGTTTGACTCTTATCGTAAACAAATAATACAAATCATATAGATTATATATATAAATTTATGTATAGTTAATTATACAAATACACGTGTTGTTTATGTATGTACGCAGATACTTTCGTTCACTGATAGTCAAATAACAATTAAAGTTAATTAAATAAATAAAATACAGCTATGTAGGCCCTAAAATGCTAAATAAATCAAATTAAATGTGGGTGTTAGTTAAATTAAAGTACCAATACTTTAACTTGGCGAAAATATTCAAAAATACGACAAAAAAGAATACTTGGATGTATATATGCAGTATATGTTTATATATGTGTGTATATGTATATATATTTATATATATATATATATATAGGATTTTTAAACAAAGCAAAGAAACCACGTGGCTACGATTCTATGCAAAAATTCATTAGGGTTGTGAGGCTTTGATTTGATTTTCGTATTTATTTTAAGTTCTACAATCTATGCATATGGTTAGCAAAAAAAAGATAGAAAGAAAGAAGAAGAAGGTAGATAGTTTATTAAATTGACAGCAAAAGGTGTGACAAAGATGGACACTGTATCTGTGGGAGCAGGACGTTACATCTACGCACAACTGCGCGCTCGACGTTGAAAGCGCTTCATGCGTCGATACCAATCGTCCTTCCACTCGATAACTATCGAACGCGGTCCAATGCCCAGATAACCGGGCGGCGCCTCCGAGTCCCGCCCCAAGATCAAATAGGATCTGCAACGAATTCAACAATAATAATGTGAGTTTTGATATCATTCTCTTACAGTATGGTAACTCTGCACAATATAATGGTCTGACATTCCCTCTTTCATTCGTCCATATTAATACGTAAAAATTTTGAAGTTGTTAAGTAGATTAACCTGCTTTGAAAAAGAAGAATTTCGAAATTATTTCTTCGGCTCCTGCTGGGCACTTGCCCGTAACCGACCTATCTCAGTTATTAAATTTAGGCTGAGCAAATATTATGAAATTTATTAACCCATCTGGTTGAAAACCCTTTTAAGTTGGTCGATTTATCCAGTGACAAGAAAACGGAATACAGTACGATAGCAAAGCGGGGCAATTCCGGCCTTAGTGAGTAGAATTTAGTTGCTAACAACCGTCTAACCCAACCTAATACAGCTATAGTTTTTGGAATTTCAACTAGTATGCACATGTATAATTAACCTAATCGATTATTTGAGGTAAAACAGTTCTTGATAAAGATTGGATGTCTGGGTTTTACCGTATGAAATACGTTACGGACCTCAGGAATGATTGACCGAAAGTTATGTGACTTCAATCGCATATGCTTGCAAGGATCTAGGATTCCTTCGTAGATTATTTTTAGTGAGCTTTTCAAAATACATTTAGCTATAGTAATCGATTTTATTGCTACCTGTTCACTTTGATCTTGGGGCAGCGGCACTCCAAATTCTTAATCGGTATGATCCAGGTCATAGGACCTCGTTTCAGCATTGTATTCGGCATTCCATAGGCGCTGGTTTTGCTGCGCTTGAATACCGCCTGGATTTGCAGATCGTAGCGGTTGGCCTCGCTGTCGTTTGGATAATCCGGAACGCTGGCGCTGTTGATCCCAGCCGCTGACCGATACTCGTACTCCTGCCCCCCAACCTGTTGCTGATCCATTTCGTAGTCCGCGTCCATTGGATCCATTGCGCGACGTTGCTCGCTGCTGGCCGCCTCGCTGCTCGTATCTCGGCCAATTACTTTGGCCATTATTGCTGATTATATATAGAGAGAGAGAGAAAGATGGAGAAATCATTGCTATCAAGGTGGTTCCATCATTTTTTTGATTTTATTTTTATTTGTTTGCTGTAGTGTGGCAACGTACCGTAATCTCTTTTGCAGTATTTGTTGAGATTTAATCTTTTGGTGCTGATTTTGCACTTTTCGCACTCTAAAATGGAGAGAAAGATGGAGTTATTAAGAGAATAATCAAGCTTCGTTGCTTAGTAATGATTTCGGCACAGATGCATTTATAAATTAGCGCCAGACCATCGATGTAATCCATCCCCGCCCAAGCTGCCACGCCTACGACGTTTCTTTTTGTGTTTACAATTTAATTGCAAAATTTATGTCTTTATGGCCAATGCCAATTAGCATGTCCAACAGCAACAGCAACAGCAACAGAAACAGACGCTGCACCAGCAGCAATAACAACATTAAGGCCCGATTGGCATTGCATTAAAGCTGTCACGCCCCGTCCCGGCCCGCCCCGCCCCACATGGGGCAGCCTAAGGTCGCCATTGCCTTCTTTTGTGTAGCACTAAAATTAGCCCAGCGATCATTTTGCTCTCTGGTGTTGTGATAGCTGGCAATGCAAATTGCATCGTTTGTTGTTGTTTGTTTCGTTGCAAGCGTATTGTTGTTGTTGTTGTTCTTGTTGTTGTTCCTTATTTTTTTTTCTTGCTACACATTTATATACCCATTACAAATTGGTTGAAATGAGCTTACCCGTTTTTAGGCAAATGTCTTCAGCTGGCAGTGTTCTCAATCAATTATTGACATGCTGTTTCAATGTTTTCAAAACTATTGCTATTTCGAACGAGAATCCTAGATTTCCTTGCTTGTGTAACCTGCATCGATCAAGGAAAGGCTACCTGCAACACGACCGACCAGGCACAAGTAGCATCTACATTTTTGCAAGCTGATTGTTCAAATGGAGCTGAGTAGAAATACGACGCTGGGAAGACTATGAGTATGATGATGACGGGAAAAGGGAGCGGACCAGCTTGCAGAGAGTGTGATTGTCTTGCTTACTGGGTATCTCCTAGTCGAGCACATGTAGATTATATTGCTATTGTCGTTCCGACTACAGCTGCCAATGTCATCTGCAAGTCGTGACACAATTGCGGCAAGGCGAGTTGCAAATGCGAAAACTTTGTGCTACATACATATATGAGCAAGCGATCGATCGATCGATCGATTGATCGATCAAAGTGGGTGGGGAGGTAAGCTTCTAAATTTGGATGAGTGCGCCAACATTTCGTGGATGTCGCCACCAATTTGGTATTTATTGTACGCACTTTCAAACAGCGCAAACGAAGCCCCAATTTCATTTCACTCTAGTTCATCCTGTTAAGTGGCCCGGCCATATTTATCGCAGCTATTTGCGGCTCTGGCGCTAAAGAGCACTGGATACGCCCACAAGCCCCAACCCATGTACATATATACATAAATGTATATGTATGTATATAAGTATGAAATATATGTAAAGAGATCAACTAAATATTGTTGAGCGTTATTCGTGCGGCGCCTTCAACTCAGGCAGAGTGACTAGTTAATCATTTACATAATTGTGCATTAGATTAACATGTCATTAAATTTGGCATGCAAAATCAGATACGAGATGTGAGGTCGATAAGGGGTGGCGCCCCAGGCAATTGGTGGTGTGAGAGTTGGGTATGTGGACTGGCAGGACGCTGGCAGGCGGCACTAACTTTAAATTGACTCAAACTCGACAGAATTTCAAATTAATTTAATAAGATTATCAAATTATAAATTCATAATTAATATTCATGTCGAGCTGTCTCGCCCACGCCTCGATTTTGCACAGCTCATACTTTGCCACCCCCTCTCAACCTCCATGCCCCACAGCGAACACTATGCAAGGACTAACTTTTTAACTGTGTGTTTGTGTGTAAGTGTGTGTGAGAGAGAGAGAGAGAGAGAGAGAGTGGGTGTGTTAGAGTTTGTCCATCTTGCTTGTGTGCGCTTCTTGGTTACAAGCGTGCAAACTTCAACTTCATCTTCAACTTGGGTTTCTCAGCATCAACTTTGTGCTTTTCTTTGCCATTGACAAATAAATTTAACTGACTGACTGCCTCTTTAAGCAGCAGCAGCGCAGCGGCAGAGGCGGTCGGGTGTGGCAGGAGTTGCAGCCATGCCACTTTAACTGCAAGTCCTATTTGCATTTGATGATGGATGCTCTTCTGAATGGGCGCCCAATGTGCGTTCGCATTTAGTTCTGTGCACACAGCTACTATTTTTTACAGTTTACGTTTCTTATTCTTTATTTTTTTCTTATTTATTTTGATTCTTTTTTAGAGAGACTTTTCTGTTTTGGCTTTCAAATTGTATTTCAACTGTGACTCGAGTTTGATTCAAGCTTATGCTGATAGCCTTACAGCTTCATGCTTGGGCACAAGCTTTTTGGCACATTCCTCTTCAAATTTACGCATATGTAAGTATAGATTGTGCTCGAGCACTATTTCACTCAACCAAATCGATTATTCAGAATAGACCAGCAGGAAGATACAATTTATGTGTTATGATTACGACCATATCATATAACTTCCATTTGAGCGATTAACCAATTTTTATGCAGACATACATATGTATATCTTACGAACGTAATGTGCCAGACGATTCGATTTTCATAGTCTTGAATGGTGGCATTATCATTTTTTTGCCCAAGTTTGTAACGCCATGACCCTATAGAGTGTATCTATTTTCGATCAGTGTTCATTTGATGATGATCAGAGTCCTCCATTTGTAGAATTAAGAACTTAATTTTAAACGTCCTTTCTCCTTTCATGCACATATGGTGCGCTTAACTAATTCATACTAATTAATTTGTTAGTTTGTTTGGGCTTATTCTGGTTTTTCCCCGATTCATGCAACAAATGTTGGACCATTTTGCATTTCAATTGCCTCAGAAATCGAATAAATATTTCTTCTTTTTAAATGCATATATTTTTGTGTGGACTGACTTTAGTTGACATTAAATAAAAAAATAAAAAAAAAACTCATAAGATTTCCATTTTACGAAGTTTCCTTATATAGGCATTAATCGGTTTCATGTTGTGGCATCGACTTAGTCGATCTGCACCATCGGAGTGTCCGTTACTAAATGCAGTCAGCAATTGGTGGGCATGGCAACAGGCGACTGTGCCACAGTGGCACTTAAAATTGGACGCCGTTGCTCATTCATGAACAAATTAAATAAAGAAACTTTTTAATACATTTGCGTAGCAAGTTGTGAATTGGTCGCCGCCTGTTTTTCTTCCTTTTTGTTTGCTGCTCGCCATTCGCTTTGTGCAAAGTTTGCTTTTGCCTTTGCTTTTGCTTTTACTTCAGCACGCGCCACCTAGGGGCGCCAATAGGAGGGGGCGGGGAGGCGGGTGTAAGGCGGCTTTAGCATGATTTATGCCGTTGTGGCGCATTCTGTTCTGCTGCTTGTTGCTGCACTCTTCCCATTCACATCCGCCCCTTCCACAAGCCCACTAGCATGGGCAAAAATGTAACTAAAAGTTGCGTTCAAACATTTGCACTATCTGTTAAGTGCTGAACGCCCACGCGGCCATCTTCTGCCCTGCCACGCCCTTAAAACGCTCTGAGTTAACAGCTAACAGCTAACAGCTAACAGCATGCAGCAATGCCCCCCAATGCCTTTGTCTTCCTTGGATGCACTGGGCCGCCGCTTAACCGGCAACCGACTGCACTTTAGCGGATTTGTGTTTTCTCACCCATTTGAAAGGATTACAAAGCGAGAGTAGCGATGCGGCAAAAGTTTTGCCGTCTCACATTGTTAGTAGAAGCGACCAAAGCAACAGTAACAGCAACAACAGCAACATCAACAACAACATCAACAATAGTGGTTAAAACACACACGCACACAATGCTCATACTAACTATGAGAGGGAGAGATTGAGAGAGAGAGAGAGAGAGAGAGCACTTACTTACCCCTGCCGCCCTCGGTGCGATAATATGGGGATTGGGCGGCCGCCGATGAGGCGCCTCTGTCGACGCCAACGCCTCCAGTTGACTCGTTTGGCTCTGGCGCCGTATTCTGCGTATCCAGCATGTTGATCGAGCGTGGTGATTGCTCTACAAAAGACAGATTACACATATATTAGATACGGCTTAGCGCTGACTTCACATTTACTATTTGTGGCTGGCAACATTTGGCGATAAATTTCAAACCCACTCAATTTGAACATAAATATACACTTCTATAGCTGGTATCGTATCTCATTGCTTTCATTTTTGTAATATGGTTTTATAAAATTATCTCGCAGACAGACAGACATCCCCATAGACAACTGACGTGGCAGATTCACATACATATAGCACGAAATAACACTATATCTTTTAAGTTGTTATTATTTGAAAATCATTCCCATGAGTTTGAGCTCTACTCGAACTTAATAATATTAACATATGTATATTCAATATAGTCAAAATTTTCCTTTCTTCTTTTCAAGAAGCTTTAAGCTAAGTATGTCTGATCACATTATCCAAGTTCGCTGATATTTTGTTTCAATTTAATTTTTGAGCTGCTGGTTTTTCAATTAAAGTCCAACAATGTGAACAAAATATTCAAATATGAAGAAACAAGATTCGATTTAAAGGCCAAAACCGAAACGAACCGTTAGCCGAGTCCAAAAAAAACTTGGTTCTTATGTTTGTGGTCTTGAAGAGATATTTTTGATTTGTTGATTATGTCATTATATAAAATGAATTGAATTCAAAAACTAGATTGGGTAGTTTTCCTCGACACGCTAAATATTACATACCCTTAATCTGAGAACAACAACAGTTTTGTGCAAATTTCGAATTGGTGGAGTTTGAATATTTTTTTGGTCTCAAGTAAATGTTTTCGTTATGATGCCTGTCTCAGGTCTGGCTGTTATTTGTGCAATTATACTGTATCAGATAGACTACGACTATCCCGATCCCACAACTTAATACTTATCTTACGGCCGATGATGCAGGATCAATATGAGGAACTTTATGGCACGCATATTTTGTGAGTTTGGACAGGATATTCTGGTTTAAAAAATAATTGATGTATTACGAGAACTAATCATTCGATCGATTGATCCTATAGAAGTTATATTATTTAGTGGTTCGATCCGGGAGTCTCCATCATGATAATTGACTAATGTAAAAAGGATATATACCACGTTTCATCAATATAACTTTCAAATTGAGGAAGTTTGCCAAGACTCAAAAACGGCCACGACTATATCGACTCGGCTAGTGATGCTGATATATGATGCCGTAGACGTCTCCTTGAATGCATTGCAAACGTGAAAACAAAAATTGTATAAGCTTCTTTAAGGTTATACAAAAATAAACTGATAATGGGGGAGCCGGATAAAAAGTACATGGGCAAATACAAAGGCAATCATAATAATTGAAATCTTGGGTATGTCGTCTACTTACTGATGCATGGTGCGATGTGGGAGCGACTTTGTTGGTAGCCGCGGGCGCAGCGGTTGCAGGTCAGCCCAGTGACGCCGTCCTTGCATGGACATTGACCGCTCGTGTTGTTGCATATCTTGCCAGATGAGCCGATCGGGTGGCACTCGCAGGCTGCAAGAAGGAGAGAACGAGAACAGACCACAACAAGTTGAGTACAGATGAAAGGCATTGAGATACGCTGTAACCAGATGCAGATGCAGATACAGATACAGATACAGATACATAAATACAGTTATGATTATAAATACACACACAGACATATATAGAGATTGTTATTTCACTTGCAGCTGCGTCGCGTTGAGAGCTTAATTGCGCTGGCCGCACTTCAAAGCCTTTTTTTTGTGTTGCCAATCGCAAATGCAATCTGCATCTGCATACAGACGCAACTAATGGCCGTGGAAGCTACTTGAATTCTGCTTATTGTTGCTTTCAAGTTTTCTTCTCGATCGACTTTGTGGTAAGCCAGCGGGTGACGATTGCCGGTCGCCTCTCACTCGTTTCCCCTCGCTAGCTCTAGCTTCTCGCTTATGAGCCGTGGAAATGTGCATTAACAGATAACAGAGAATGCATGCACCCACCCAGCACACAGCACCCACCACCCACCACCCACTACCGAACAATCACCATTCACCACCCACTGTCGGTTAGCCAAATTGAGTGCATGCTGTCTGTTCATTGCTGGCCAATGTTGCCACACGGCTAATTGCAAATGAGAGTGCGAATGTGCTCGGACCAGCGGCAGTCTTTTATCCGGGATCCTCATTTCTTGAATGGACTCCATGCATGCAAGCAAACTGACTCAAACTATTTAATGCCACACGCACAAAAATGGAATTGACCCCAAATCAATATTGTGATTGCCAGCAGTCGAGCATCGCCCACCGATCTTGTGATCAATTGAAAATTATTGAATTGAACGTTGTTGTTGGATCAAAAGATTTGGCATGTGGCGTGTGGCATGTGGCATGGGGCATAAGAGGAGAGTACATCAAATGTTCTCGATGTGATAGTATGAAAATGTGACTGAAATCAAATTAACTATTCGCCTCTCTTAAATATACCCTTGTTCAGTTGTGACATCGTCTGCGACGATCAATATATATTCATTTTCTTGATCAGCATCACTAGCTAACTCGATATAGCAATCTCATTCCTGATTTTTGTTGTTCGCAGTAGGTTAAGCCGGACTGCAACGTTTTCTCTTGTTTGAACTTGGATTTTGTTCGTTGATTAGCTTGAATTTGCTTAGGTTGCATTTATTGCTATCGGAAATCGAAATGTATAGAGAGATTCGAGAAACGGGCGCAGTTATCGATAAATTAAACATATTATCAGGTGTCTGGTGTTTTGCTGTTTGGACTTTGCTTTTGCTTTGGATTCGGCTTTGTGTTGGTTAATAAGCAGCTTTCGGCCACACTTGAATTGCAGCAAAAGGAGACCCTCAAGCCATTTGCCTGTTAAAAGCATTAAGTGGGACTGTACTGAGGCTTGGAGTAAGCTGAGACTCTGTCATACAACAAATTGCCTAGGATGGCACTCGCGAATGGGAATGAATGAGTAGGGCCTGGAGGCGTGGAGCAGAGTGTGCAGCGTTCGTGCAACATTTGGTAATTTAATCCGATTTACAATAAATAAAATGCGATTTATATGCACAGAGCGACACATCCGGAAGATAACAACAACAGCAGCAACTACAGCAGCAACAACAGCAGCAACAACAATGACATTGACAATGACAACAACGACAGCAGACAACAATAATAACTTGCTACAACAACAGCATTTTAATCATTTTGGCGCTTGTGTCCATTGTTGCTGGCCGCAGGGCGCACTCAGCTATGAGGGGTCCAACAATATGGCATTACATATGTATATGCATGTGTGTGTATTTGTGTGTGTGAGTGCCAGTATATGCCATATCTGAGCACACACAGTTCGCATGCTGGAATCCTGTTGAAATAGCCAAGTCAGAAGAAAAAAACAGTGGCGGCAACAACGAGTTCATTACGCATCCTGCCCCATATCACAGCTATGGATATGAACTCCGTTTCAGTTCCCACTCTCAACTCAAATATGAATATGTACAGACACATATGTATGTAGGTATATACACTTACACAGAGAAAATAGCATATTTATAATGTGCAATTTTCTTTCAGTTTCCAAAATATGGAGTTTCGTTCTTAAAAGAAATTTCGAATCTTATTTTTGAGAAGTTGCAAAAATTGCATTCTCAATTTTGAACTTGCCTATAAATTTGTCTATAATTTAGTAACAAGCTTAAAAAGTCTCGCTCTCAATATTGCATTCACAAATGTACGTTTCACAAAAAATGAATTGTGTTTTGTGCTCTCTCAGTGTACTACATACATGTGCCAATGTTGTACATATGTTTTTCGGTATTTCTGTCGGATTTCGTATGGCGTGTGGAACGCTTTTTTTTGCGGACTGACCAAGCAAGAGATTATGAATTTTCATTATAACAAGCCACAAAGGTACAGGAACACATACATATGTATGTGTGAGCAGTAGCATAATCACAGTCATTGCAGGCACTCAGAACACCCACATTGAGGGAGCCTCAATATCATATTCAGCAGTTACAGCAAATGTAATCGAGTAGCAGCATTTTTGCTCAGCTTCAAGATTCCGTCGGTTTCTATTCAATATTTTTGCCGCATGCTGCATGCTGTTGGTGTTGGTGTGCTGATTCATTCAACTGGCATATCAGTTGCCATGGAGTACCTTTCGCCGCTTTGAGTCACTGCGCGAAAGGACGACCCAGATAACTAAAATTGAATCACATTTGACTTGTCTGCTGTGCACTCGCACACAAGTATACAAAGGCCCCAACAAAACAAGTCACAAAGAGAATCGGCTGCAGCTGCTGCGGGCTCCGCATTCCAGTCAGTCTCCCAGTTTCTGGCTGGGCACAACTCCTGCTCCACATTCTGTGCAGTTCCAGTTACGATGCAGCAACAACACATGCTGACTGACTGGCTGACACGCCGTTCCCTGAAAAGGGCTCTTTGAAATATTGGCTCTTAATTAGGGCAGCGTTCGTGAATCATTGCCAATGTTAATGAAAGCCAGCCAAATGAATCAAAGTTACCCATTCATCATTTCGATGCTAATTCACTTTGAACATTATAAACAAAGACCACAAAAAATGGGGAACCAACTTAAAACTGTGATGTTGTCTGACTAGACTTGATTCATTCTCTTTCCATCACATATTCTCAATATAAATCCAGAAGACACATATTTTCGATATTTTCAAAATAAATCCAGTAAATCATTTGCAGTCAATAATTTTTCCATTTAAATACGTATCGAAACTCAATTTTAGGGATACGTTGATAAGGATCAAAGATATACATCGCATATTCTTTCTGACTTATAAATATTCTTATATATATATCGCATCTAAAATTGAAAAGAATGCGGTATTGATTTATATTTAGTATTTATTTCCAGTTTATTGCTAGACGCTTCATTAAAAACCATAAGCTTGGCCAGTAAACAAATTAATGATCGCTGTTTGTTCACCTGCTCGAACGCATTTGTGTAGACACCTGTATAAATTACGATGTCCATCAGTCACAGTGTAGTAATTTTGGGGCAGGCATTCAATTTATTGCTATTTACAGCGGCCTATTTTATTTTCACAATTTTCTGGCCTTTCAGATATGTAACATATATATATATATATATATATATATCTATATACATTGGCTGTGTGCTGATTCACTTTTATTTACAGCGCTCAAAATCTGTTTGGCTGTTATTTATTTTGTTTGGCTTTCTAAAAATTAATTAACCAAAGTTTCACTCGCACTCACGAGTATACTCAGACTCGCAAACACACTCGCTATCGCATTCACATTCACACTCACGCAGCACGGCTCTGGACGAAGCGTAAACATCATAAAGCAAATCAAGCGCAATTTGTTATTGTTTATTTCAACTTTGCGCAAGCGAACAATCTACAGAAATATCCACGCCCACGCCCACGCCTACGTCCACGCCCACGACTACAGCCCCCACCCAAACTTCAACCTCAACATCCCGGCACTTAGCTGACCGCAAGCAGAAAGTGCTTCGCTGTCGTCGCAGCGCCCACTTCCCATCCATTGCCCCAAGATTTTGGCCCCAAAATTTCGTAGTCCAGCTGAAAAAATGGTGAGTAATATAAAAGCACAGCTGCCACCAGTCAGTCAGGGGAAGGGGTTGGTCGCAGGGTGGGCGGAGTGGGCGGTGTGTTGCGCCTGCTGTTTGTTATTATTAGCAAAAAGAAAAAGAAAAAATCATGCAATTTTCAAAAGAAACCAAACACAATATAAGAATTATGAAAAGATTTCCTTGTCGAGTCGAGTCGAGTCGTAACCGGATTGCGAGGAATTACACCTGGCCGATTCAGGTGAACACTAAGCAGACTACGCTTTACAGCCAGATGGATGCAGCTGATGCATACCCGATTGAATTATTCTAGTTGCAGTATACATACATAGCAAATTGAATACCATTGGAATGAGTTTAAATTGTGAGTCTAAATACATTACATCAACCCCAGCACAAATACTTTGGGCTAGTTCATGATTAGTCATAAGCTTCTCAAACTCACACAGATTAACTTTTTGAAAGAATTCGAAAAGCATCTCAATGTGGATGTACGACATCCAGCATCCTGGGGAAGAGCCAAGAAAACCAACGTGCTAACTCTTCAAAAGCACATCTGCTCAAAACTAATCGAGAAATACACGAAGAGCTTACTCTCCCACAGAGGAAACAGACCGACTTAGCTCCAGTTAACGGAGACGCCTCCCTCTGTTGGCAAACAACACTGCCACTGAATCCACATATATATATCTTTGAACTCCCCGAAATAATAATACATATAACTATATACAAGAGTTGTTGTTTTACATGAAGAAGACTTATAATTGAATTGATATCCTTCAAAATTACTCCAACATTGCCCAAATCAATTCACTTTTTAGGAGAAGAATAAAGCGATTTCGTCCCAACCCACTCCCCGCTTCTGGAAGACCTCGCACTACTCATTCTATGTCACCAACGTAAACTAGCATTATTAAAGTAATGATAATAATAATAATAAATGCCTAATGTTAATTTATTTATTTTTTATTTATCTGTAATCAAAAACGGTTTTAGCAAGTAAATCCCATGCGAAAGAGCAAGCTTAGAGCACTTACCGGTCTCTGTACAGAACTCACTAATCGAAGTATGGTCAAAGATGAAAGCAAGTCAAAGGATCTCGCATTTGTGCAGGAATTCAGGTTAGTGGAACATTATTATTATTATTATAATTGGGGAAAAGTTAGCACTGCGACCTATAAGGTCTATTGTGCCCCCTTACTGAGCCTACAGCTCATCTTCCATCAATCCCAACTCCTGCACGAATGCTAGAACCTTTGTTGGGTTGAGGGTTTCCATGTCCCTTGGCCTCATGATTTGCTGCCCTAGGAAGTTGCATCTTTTCCTGGTTAAGGCGTTGTTTTAGTGGAACATTAGATTAAACTACATCTTTTGATTTGATGCAACCCCCAGAAAAGAGTATTCCATTTAAAACGAACATATTCTGAATATTCATTTCATCTTATACGTGGCAAGTAGGCTTGGCAAGAAGTACAAGTATTTTATTTTTGAATAAGTGCATCAAATTTTCGAATTTTCAGTGCATTTCAATTGTATCTCAAAATATCTGTTCTTCAATTTGCAAGATTAAAGGGAAATTAAATAATCATGGCATCCAACTCCAAATATTCGGTTTGCTCTGCCGCATAGTTTGTGGATGGGTGTGCGTGCGAGTGTGTGTGTGTGTGTGGTGGTGATGGTGGGGGGGGAGGGTGTGTTGTCTCTTTTCAAGCATATTAATAAATCAATGGCTTCGAACGGCGCGACAAAAGTTATGCCCTTGCTGCTGCAACTGCTGCTGCACCTGCCCCTCGCCAGGCGATGCGTGAAACTTTATCGCGGTAGCAACTGGCGCAAAAGTTCGTACAACTTTAGCGACAATTCCAAATGAGCAAAGATGTCGCCAACAAATCCCTCATTCAGCGAGGAATGCTGTTCAAGTGCTGGAGGTGCTGCTCTTACAATTCTGTTGCATGTACTAAATAAGACGACATAGCAAAGTTTTTCGGCGGCAGGTGGCAAGCGGTGAAGGCAGGCACTTGAAACGCAAGAAATAAGAGGTCAATTGTATTCAAAACTTTGCCACACTTTTCAAATTGTGTGTTCAAATTGAGGTGCAGATATAAAAGTCTATTGAAAATTAAACGATGCGCATGAAAGTAGGCAATGCCACAATGTCAAAAACTTAGTGAGCGGTAGGTTGGCATTGGGGCTGATGGCAGTGCCAATTTGACGCTCGAACAATTTGCACAGCTTTAAATGTCGACTCGAATGCAAAATGTCATAATTCAAATCCCGTGACCCCATCCCCATCCCCATCCCCATCTCCATCCACACACACAGCCAAAAGCGTGGCCAGCACTGAGAATCGCACTGGGTGGGTGGGTTTGGTTGGTTCGCTGTGCTGCGGCTTGCCTGATATGCAATGAATACGATACCACGTAACATTTGCTAGGGTTGATCAGTCCATTAACTTTTCAATGCAATGGGGTGACTTGTACACTTCGAAAAAAGATCGTCCCAACATAAAAATCGGCATGTAAACTAGAAAGTTTTTCTTTTACAAATATCTCAAAATTAGAACAATTTTCTTCTATTTTCCAAGAAAAACATATTTCTTTATAATAGAAATCCATTTCTACAAAAAAGAAATTCAGAAAATTGTTATGAAATTAACTGTCTCGACTGCCTTGCGCAAAGTTTACTAATATAAAAAAAACACCCTCGACAATAGATGGATTTTTACAAAATTTTAGAGATTATGAAATGAGGACACAACCTTCCGATTTAAGATGATAATAAGCTCAGCCACTCTTGGCAGTTTTCTAAAATGCAGTGTGATTATTAGGTATAGGTGTGGGTATTATCAATTGATTTATATATATATTTAGATACTCTAACAGCATTATTCTTATGTTTTTTTTCGAATGCCAAATATCAAAGAATCAATGAATCTGATTTCATGCTCAAATGGAAAACTCAAAACTCAAACTTGGTAAATTGTTGTATATTTATTCTCATACTTTTAAGACATTTAATTTTTAATTGAGTATAAGGTATTTTACTATTATTATTACTATCAGCGAAATAGCCATAGCCAATAGAAACCATAATGTCTAGCTTCGATGTGGCTACAGGGTATATTCCATGGTCGAGCACTCTCGTCGAGTTGCTAGCATCAACTTTTATTGCTTCGCCAGCGTAAAATTTGCTTCGCCGCTTAGTTGATGCTCCCCCACACGCTTCCTCCACATACACCCCTCACATAGATGTAATAGATTTCTGTAGCTTAGTTTTTAAAACCAAGCAGACTTAGTGACTGGCAGCGCTTCCCCTTTTTGTCAGCCTGATGATAAATGCATTTTGGCCTGGCATTCAATTAAGTCAGTTGGCCTTTAACCGATTTGTTACAGTTGCACGGCGTATTTTATGAAATTCTAATGATGTTTGAGTGATGGTCCAACATGCCCGACCCCTGAGATACACCCTCACACACACCCACACACCCACACACACTCAGACACACAAACCCCCACGCAGCTGGTGCTGGCTGTCTAATGATTATGTTGGCAGCGGCTGCGTTTCATGAACTTGGCACAAAATGGGCAGTAAAAAAAGTTGCTCCTCTCTACGTGCGGTGGTTGTGTGTAAGTGTGTGTAAATGTGTGTGTGTGTGTGCGTGTGTGCCGCATAGGTAATTCATGACATTATTTTAATTGCTGTTGTTGCTGTGAATGTTGCCGCTGCTGTCGCTGTTATATTTCGCACGTGACTTTGTGATTTTATGGCTTTTAATTTCACGTATTTAGTTACGGATATTGTTAATTGTATTCATGGCTGCCACTTCCCATTCCCCTTGCCCTACCCGGAACGCTTTATGTACATGTAGTCATATATGTGTGTCTAGTTCCTCTCACAATACTGGCATAATTACTAAATATGAACTTATAATAAGAAACTTTCTCAAATTGTCGCCAACACACATCAAACTACATGTGTATTGTAGTATATCTGCTAGGGTATCGTCGCATCTGGTGTCAAGTATTTTCTTGGTGTTGCATGGCGCATAAAATTAATGATGTAACTGCGGTGGCATAAAAAGCAATGCATACTTTTTGGGGCGGGCATTGCTTTTAATTATCCAAAGATCTGCAACAGCAGCAACCACACAACATACAATCACAAAACTATTATGAATAATGGTCAGTCATTTACAGCTGTGTGAGTTTGCGAGTGTATGTGTGTGTGTGTGTGTCTTGCAATCCCTCATTGGACAAATAGTATATAATTTTCCGGTCATTGAAATATTTGCGCAAATAAGGAAATTGGCTGAGCCGAAACCCAAAATGACTTTGACAACATGTCGAGGCATGTATATATGAGTCTGTGTGTGTGTGTTTGTGTGGGTGTGCATGCATGTGTGGGTGTGCATGTATGTATAATGGTTTGCGTGTGCATCCGTTTGGACAGCCCGCAACGTCTGCAGCCACCGTCCCTGGCCCACCCTTGTCTGATGAGTTATGGCTGGCAACGTCTGCTTCATTTTGCTCATGTCTGCTCGGCTCAAGTAAATCATTTGAATATTTAAATTAAATCGAAATCATGGCAAACAGCAACAACAATAAGTGTGCATCAGCAGCGAAAGCAAAGTCGTCTCCACTCCTGGCCCGGAAGTCTCTCTTCACTCGGCATTTACCCGTAAGGCGTTAATTATAATGCGAGACATGCGAGAGACGCGTGATTTGCAATCTAAGAGGAAACTTATGATTTCTCATAAGAAATAAGTCGCCAATTCAGAGAGCACACTGATGTACATACATACATATACAAGAAAGATACACATTATAAATTGATTTTATAATCAATTTCACTAAATAGCCGAGGCGCACACTCTGAAGAATGTAAAAAAGCTAATGCGGTATCAAATATGTGACATATAGTGCCTCACAGCTCAAATCGAGCATAATGTGTAAGATAGTAATATCTAATCTTAAAAGCACATATATATATTCAATTATTTATGTAAGTAATACTTAAAATCAGTTACACATTTTCAGATTTTCAAGTTATGTACTCTATTTTCCCCATCACGAAGACTAAGTCAAAGCTGGAGGCATCAGTTGCTCTATTCATACTAACACACAGAATACCTATATATATTTGGGATAAAGAATAATAGTAATAAAAATACTATGAGTAAAAGACTGCTAAGAAGTTGTTTACTTGCCTATTTGGATACATTCGTGGAATGCACTTTCTTTAAATTTGTATTCTGCGTCTTGTCAGCATATTATTAGGAAATTAAACATTTCGAATTGATTCGCCTTAAAAGTGGCTTCTGCGTAAATTGTTTTCAACAACTCATCGGCGAGAATCATTTGTCAGTAGTTGTACATTCTTGAGAAATTCAGCTATCTTACATTTTTCGTAATAAAAATCTTTTAGTTGCAGCTCTTGTTGTTGCTGTCGGATTCTCAAGAAAAAGCTTTGCGAAATGTTTCGCAAATGTTTTCACTTGCCCAAATGTGGTTTCATTTCTGATTTCTCAAGGTACTTTTCTCCCCTATATATAATAGATATTTATCTGTGCAAATGGCTCTTGAAAATGTTTGCTTCATTATCAATTCACATGCATCAAAGAAACATTTCGTCGCCATGTGAGCTGGGCCACTTGTTATAAGGTCCATTGCGTCAACCGGATGCTGTTTTCCTGGTGTGCCGTTCCCAGTGCTGCTTGTCTGCTTGATCTGAAGTATTCGCAATGCAAATGCGTCGCAAATTTTGCATTAAGCATGCCGGCTCGCCAAGACATGTACGGACAAGTCCCGACAGACTAAGACAGTTGGCTAATTGAAAGCCAAACTCTCTAAATGGGCGCCACGGCACAAAGCAAGAAGCGAAACACAAAACATGACGTAAAACATTTTGCCAACAAAAAAAACAAAAAAAACAAGAACAACAACAACAATGCGAACAGCTTGAACAACAATGCGAGTAAATGTGAAACCACAATGCAAAAATATTTTAAACAAATTGCGCGCACGTCAAAATTAAAATGAATAAATTTCTTTCAACGATGCGCACATAAAACAAAAATGAAATTAAAAATTAAAAAAAACTCCAAACCGACAAAAATTACAACAAAAAAGAAGTAAAATAAAATTCTGCAAAGAGAAGCCGACAACGTTTAAACTCAACAAAGCTTTGACTGTGCGTGTGTGTGTGTGTGTGTGTGTGTGTGCGCGTAACTTATTTACGATTTGCACATTTGGCTGGCCTTGTAAATTCGGTGGTTGTTGTTGTTGTGTCGTATAATTAATTAAAAATCGATAAGATTTTGATTTGGTTTAACGGCTTTTCAGAATTATGATGCTTAGTCAGCGGCGATGTCTTTTGAAAAATGATGACAAATGGGACAAGGCGTCGTATGCGCAATTCACAGCTGGGCACTGAGCTCGAGCACAGCACCAAGTTCAACGAACAACAACAACAACGAACAACAACAACGAACAACAACGAACAACAACAACAACTGATGCCCATTACTTGCATACAATATATTTTGTGGGCAATATATATGTACATAGTTTGTTTATTTGTTTGTTTTCGCTGGTGTACTACTTAAGTAAATCTTTCGATTGTTTACAGAATGCTGTTTGCCAATTGGCCAAATGAAATTTGAATATTTTGTGCAGACGTCAGTTCTGATGCGATGGATGGAAATGACTTTGAGCGTGTGTGTGTGTGTGTGTGTGTGTGTGTGTATATGTGTGAGCCAAAAATAGTAATCGCCCAGCATTGTTGTTGTTTGACTCGAGCTGACCACCTTATTTGGCCGAGCTGATTGGGTGTCTAGTGAAAATGAATGCCAGTTCATAAATTACAATGCCTCAATGCCCAGTTCCTGCTGCTCGCTCTAATTATACCCTGTACTCGTACATTTCTCTGGCTATCCACAATACATCGAATATATGTAGTTAGTGTAAGTAAATCGGTACACATTCGAATATATAATTATGAGATGAGCACAGCGTATCTTGCAGTCGAGCAGCATTCCTGTTTCTTTGTCTTTTCGATCTTTTCCTTAATTGCCCATCGATTGGCAAATGCGCCAAATTTATCGCTTGCATAAATTATAAATGAAATATTTACAAAGGTCGCTTGGAATTTTAGATTCCGGTAGAGCTCGACGAGATATGGCCATTAATTTGTGCTAATTAATGTTAATTTATATATACCGTATTGATATTTCTTTATGCTTCTTATTTATATTAATTTATTGTTTTTATTTTTTTATTTTTTAATGTGCCAACACTTAATTGATTTACGAGTAGTGGATTTGGTTTAATAGTCTCTCTAAGCTGAATTAATTTTGAATGTTAATCAGTTTCCGAATTTTGAATCAATTATTATATTTGTAGTCTGTCGCCTCTGAATTTGTTTTTTACATACTATTGTCACCATAAGCTAAATGGATAATTCATGTAAATTGTTTTCTACATTTTTAATCAATTATTTTATTTTTAGTCATTAGCGTTTGCAATTGATGTGTAAAATACATTATTTTTACAATATTCTTATTATTGATAATTAATTAATGTTGACTCACCTTTGCACACCTTGCGATGACTAAGCGGCTTGCTGGGATCCCTGTAGAAGCCCTCCCTGCACTGATGACAGTTACGTCCAGTTGTCGAATGACGACAATTCTGGCAAACGCCGCCCGAAACGCCCTCCGACAGTCGAAAGATTTCCATATTGAAGCGGCATTGGCGCGCATGATTGTTGCAATTACACACTGTAAGAGAGGGGCAAAGGAAAAGGGCAGGAGACAATTAGAAATAGAGCATGCCGCATACGCACATACAAATATCATTTGCCTATTAAGACTGCTAACTATGTCTTACCAACAACTACCGACGTCTTTATACCCACACAAACACAAAAAAAAATGAAAACTGGAAATGCAATAAATGGAATGAAAAGCAAAGAGCAAATCGATGGGGCAAAAGATGGGCTGGTGTCGACTGGGCTGGTTGCTGAGTGATGGCATCGTTGCGGCCGAGGCATGTCATTTTTCTAGCGGGACATTGGCATCAATTGCATAATTTATACGACGGATTGATTTGTTTGATCGGCTTTAAGAGCAATCATCGAAGTCAGACAGAACGACCAGCGCCACTCGCCGTGGCTTTATGCTACATTCTACTTTATCCATCATTGGCTTACATCATTTTGCGATGAGCTACAATGCGGATTAACTTGAACACACTTAAATCGATGCAAAGAAGAAGTGAATCAGAGGACCATAGTGACTGCTTCTAATCGATAAAGTATTAAACAATTTTATAAAACCAAATCAACTTGAATCTCATTATCATTATTTTCGACATAGCTGTATTTTGACTAAGTACATCTGGAGTCACTTTTGATGTTAGTCATTGGAACCGGAAAGTTCTCAAATATCTAGATGGAAAGACTCTGTTGGCTATTGATGGCCATTAAGCCAGCTTCAAACTAAAGCGATTTGCAAACAATCAACCCATAAGATGTATAATATATACATATATATTCAAAGCTTCACAGCTAAGGAAGCATATTCGAAATTCGTTGTGTGGGTTCATTTCGAGTAATGGTTCACGCTTTGCCTTTTGCAAACTGCTTTGCTATTGACATTAGACGGCGACTGCTGTGTTGGCATCTTTAGCTCGGTTCGAGCTGGACGCATAGTTGAAGCTGTCAATGGCACAGGCCAACGCTTGCAGACACAGAAAAAAAAAATATTATTAAAAAGAAAAAGCTTGAAACTAGTCCCAGGCTTACAACTGTCCACCTAACCATATTGTGTGTGTGTGTGTGTGTGAGTGTGTGTGTGTGACTCCACACATGTTATAATTATCTTTCACACATTGTGAGGCACAGACAAAGTGACTGCCTGTCGTCTGCTGCTGCTGCTCTCCCTCTCTCTCTCTCTCTCTGTCCCTCCATCTCCTATTCGGCGCTTCACATTGCAGAATGGGCGCGCGCCAGCCGCAGACAAAGTTATGTCAGCGCAAATATTTGAGAGCAGTCGAGTTGTCGAGTTGTCGAGCTGTCGAGGCCATCTAGTACAATATCAACATACATATGTGTGTGTGTGTAGGGGCAGCTGTAGTATATGTTTGGCAGAATCATCAACAAAAGCTTTGTGTAAATATTTAGATACAAAAGGAAAAAAAAATACAAAAAATGCAAAGCTCAGCACGGCGTGTGGCTAATTGGCAAGCCGCCAAGCCAAGTCCATCCGTCTGAGGATCAAGCGCCTTTACGACAGTGGGCTTGGCACCGTTCGGCTTCCATTTCCATTTCCATTTCCATGGCAGGGTGTTAAAAAAATGCTAGATAATTAATTTTAATGACACACTTACTGGCTGCCGACTCTGCTGCCGAATGCAACGTGATTTATGGGACAGCATTTCGATTTCGTGTTCACCTCTATCTTTATCTCTCTCGGAGATTACAAAATGCGCCCAAACCCAACCTAGGCATTTAACTGTTCATTAAGCCACGGCGCTATCTGAGCCACGCAATACGATGTCGATTGGTAATTAACTTCAAATTTGATAAGTGAACCCAAAAACTTAGCCACGAACACAATCAAATTGTTAACTGTATCGCTGTATCTGCATCTGTATTTGTGTCTATGTGTCTGCATCTGCAACATCAGCTTGGCCTTCTAATTAACTGAGGCGCTTAAGTTTCAGCTCAAACACGTAATGTAATGCGTTTCCCCCTCTTCTACCTTTTAGAGTTATATTCAATTTGATGGATAAAATGAATAAAAGTTATATTTACTCGTATTCAAAATCCTTTTGTTGACTAACCAATAATTAGACCGTTATCTCATTTTCAAGTTTTTTCTCTCTTCTTTTTCTACATTTTGGAGTCATTTTTTATTTTGAAGAAAATGCTAAAATCCCTTATTCCGGATTGAACATGAAGAAACAGAGGCAGTCAACAGCGCCTTCGCGTTCACTTCAGTATTGTCGTTGCTATTTCCATTGCTTGTTCAACATGTTCTATGTTCACTGTACATGTTCAATTTCCGATGCTCGTTGTCCGTTGTCTGGTGTCCGACGTTTGATGTCCATTGGCCGTGACCTGGCAGCGTTTTCAATTTGGCTTTCCTTTTGCGCTCGTCGACATTTCATCGTTCTATGATTGATTGCCGTCGCATCGTTGTGATTTTCAGTTACCAAAAATGGTGAATTGAATTCGATGTCCGTGTGGCAGCGATAACTGAGAGCAACGTGAATTCGACGGGGGGGAATTGGATGGGGGATTGCGGTTTAGTGTGTGATTGTGATTGTGTGCGTTACTCCCGCCTCTTGTTGCTCCCTACTCCCTCCTCCCTCCTCTCTCCTCCCTGATCCCTGATTCCTCAGCTTGTTGGTGTTCGCTTGCGCTTGCGGTTGTGGTTGCTGCTTTTGCGTTTTGCGCTGCAATTTGACAATTTCATCGCAAAATTGTTTTGGTGTTTGTGGCCATGTTCAGTTGTGGTTTGTAAATGTATTTGTATGTGTTCGTATGTTCGTGATTTATCACGATTCACAAAAATCTGTTTACGTGTATGCTCTGGCAATTAATAGCAACCATTTCATGTACTAACACAATGCTAACCGATTGTTAGCCGGCTCTTGAGATAAAACATCGAAACGTGCAAAGGCTTGAAGTAATAAAAAGTGAGAGAAATGCATATTGATTGAATAATATCGTAAAATGTATATTTTTCGATATATGCCAACTAGCAATACAGTTCTTTCCCGTTACGTACAAATTATTTACAGCCGGACAAATATTTAATTCATTTTTTTTTTACTCTCTGCCCTTATCAAACATTTTGGTATGCATTGACCTATTCCAAGTGACCCAGTTCACTGGTTGGCTACTTAGCAATTGGTACTTGGTACTTGGTACTTGTATGTTGCATCTAATTATAAACATTTTCTGTTTAAATGCTCGAAGCGATCATTAAATTTCCCCGTTCGGTATAAACTTTTGCTTTATGCCTCCATAAATTGCTCACACTTTCTTCGCTGGAAGCGCCCAGAATACGTGGAAATCCTCTGCTGATTGTTACATACATGTATGCCATCGCTTAGGATTAGCACAATATACAATGTATATGTATGTGCACATATAAATATTCTATTTTGCTATATAAACAATCGAATAATTGACTGAAAACTAAAAAGTGAAAGTTAAAGTGCAATTTACAACTTTCCACACTCAGAGAAAAAAAAACGCACTTATCGCCAGATTTTAGCGCCAAAGGTTATTATTCTATAAATGAAAAAAGCATTTATAATTTGAAGATTTTTTCGTAGTTTTATAAATGGTTTCTAATAACATGAACAATTTTCTAGTTTTGTCGATTCGATTCCTACTTTGGGACGATTGTACTGTTTGAACGTTGCAAATCCTTGAAAAACGTAGCTAGTCAATTTTGTAACACATGCAGTTGGAATCTTAATGCCAGTGACATGAATGTGTCAGTTGGAATCAGTGTGATTGAAATGCAACATATCGTAAGCAATTTGCATTGCCATCGCCCCACGATCGACGTCAGTGGCATTTGCCACTTGTTTTGCTCGCTGGCTTCCACAAAAGCTGCACACATAAGCATATTTTTTGCCGCTTCCTTGCAAGTGCAATTAAGATGGCAAGCGGGACAAAGCAGACCGATGGATAAGGAGAGGGGTAGGTGGAGGATGCTGGGTGACTTGCTTGCAGCTTTCGCGTGCCACAGCTGCAACATTTTCCTTGTCAACGGCAGGCAGGCAGGCAGGCAGGCAGCCAGGCAGCAGAACAACGATTACAAATTGTTTGCTGCCAGCGGCAAAATAAATAAATAAATACACAAAAATGTCTGCTTAAAAATAAATTTTAGCTCAGTGTGGAATTCTGTTTCAACTTGCTGCAGTTGCTGCTGCTGCTGCAGTTGTTGTTGTTGTTGTTGCATGTTGACTGTTGTAGTAGTTGCTGTTGCTTTGGGGTTTGTTTTCCAATTAACGCAAACGAATTAACATATAAATATATGTATGTATATGTTTAGAGAGTCAATGCCGATATCCTGCCGCTAATAAAAAACAAAATTCATGACTGCAGTTTAGCCCACACACACACACACACACAAGCACACATTAACAAAAACTCCCTGTGAGGGAAGCTAGATTGGTATTGTGTGAATTTATGTTTAGTTTTTCGTCGAATTGCTTCTTGTGCCTGGGCACGTTGGGATCGTTTTGTTATTTTATTTAAATCAAGGTACAACATTATTTTCAATTTGCCTCAAATGAGACGAGCCACCACTTGGACTCGATTCAACTCGACTCGACTCGACTCGACTCGACTCGACTCGAATTGTCTCGACTCGAATCGATTCGACGACTACTCTGCATTTTTTCCTTTTAATTTCAAATTCCGATTTCAATTTCTGCTCTCAACAAATTAGTGAAATGCTGCAACAACCGAGGACCCCAAAGAAAACAATAAACAAATTTTCAAAATGTTTGTGTGCTCAGCTTCAATTTGATGTTAGTTTTTCCTCAAGAGCGAGCAGGCAAACAGAGAGAGCGAGAGAGATGGAGGCAGAGTGTGTACCAGAATGGGAAAGCAAGTTAGGGTGAGTTAAATAAACGACTCGTTAAGACACATAAATAAAACGCACCAAGTTTCCTAATTAAGTCGCCCCACTCACACTAACACACACACACACACATCGCAGGCAACACACACTCAAAAAGTGGCCCAAAAATAAAAGAAAATACGCTAAGACGAAAGCAGCATATTTGAAATATATAAGAGTAACGACATGGTCAATACACTTTCCATTTGTTAATCGCCCAAATTTATGGAATTCATGGCGCTGGCAAAGAACGAGAGCTTATTCCGACATAATAACTATAATTTTGTGAAGAATGTGAATGAATAATATCTAAATATATCTGAAAAATATGTCTCAAAATATCTAAATAATATTTGGGCGGTTGGGTGGTAGGGCGGTTGGGTGGTTGGGTGGTTGTGCGGGTGGGCGGTTGGGTGGTTGAACCCATTAAAAATGGTCAAAAATGGTATAATGGTTTTGTGCAATTGTATGTAACAGGCGGAAGGAAGCATCCCCAACCCCATCAGGATCAACAGCCGAGTCGATAAAGGCATGTCCGTCCATCCGTCCGTATGTATGAACACGCGGATCTCAGAGACTATAAGAGCTAGAGACTTCAGATTTGGAATTTAGGTTCTCGTATACCCGGCGCAGATCAAGTTTGGTTTCCGAAAGTTTGCACTTCGATTTCCAATGGCAATAAATGCTAAAATTATATATGTAGTATTTTCTTATTAATACATAATATGCCTATGCATACTATTGATCAACTGCCCAAATTTCATTAATATCGGTTAAGAAACACCCAAGTTATGGTTAAAAATATATTCGCATATTGATCTCATTTCCATCAGCAGCCGCAAGCAGCCGCAAGCAGCCGCATGTGTGAGATTGCAGAGCTCACTCGACTACGATACTCTCACTTGTTTTAATTAGTTTGATTACGAAATAAGACTGAAACCTTATTCATAAATAATATTCATTTATTTTAATTTATTTGATTAATTACAAAATTCATTGGATATATAACAAAATATTTGTGCTAAGGTTGTACTCTAGTTTGTTTAAAACGATTTTCCCGAAACTGGATCAGTTACCACTCAAAATAATTAAACTTCATCTAAGGTATTAGAGAGGTATTAAAGTATCTACCTCATTATCTATGTGGAGCATCTAAGATCGGCTTATTCATACAGAAAGACAGACTCCCGGGTGGAAAGAAGAACATGCCATACTGTCTGAAAATTACTAAGAACTGTCTTTGGATAATAACAGGCCTTGTGACGGGACATTGCCAGTACACATTCTGGAAGATTGCTCAAAAATCAGCAACCTCAGACTCTCATAGCTATAGGCTAGACTTATAACTTCAACAGTTTAACAACTTCATTATATCCCAGCAAAAAAAAACATATTTAAATTAGTAAAAGTAAAAACATTAAGTGAAAATAATTTTATAAGTTAACTTAAGTCAAAGAGCATTAAATAATATTACATTATTGAGATAGAGGGACTGATTGTGAATATTCAAAATCAAAGAGAATTAAATATCAAATAATTTTGAAACTCAATTAAAATATTTAATTTTGCCGTTTGCTAGGCTTAACAATAATTTAATTGTTTTTGGCAACGAAGCTGCCGCTGAAGAAAACTATGTACAAAATTCATTGAGTGCGGTGTCAAAAAAAAAAAAAAAACGAGCTGTGTGTGTGTGTGTGAGTGTGTGTAGGTTAAATAAACACAACACAGCAGCAAGATCAACAGCAGCAGCTCGCAGGTGATGCCAAGACACAAAGACACAGAGCTGGAAAAAGAGACAGCAACTGAAACAGAGACTGCGACTGAGATAATATGTGTGTATGTGTGTATGTGTGTATGTGTGTGGCTGCTGTCCGCCCGCCCGCTGCTTGCAGCCAACGTCAGCGTCGCAGTTGACGTCAACCTCAAGTGTCTGCCGGCTGAGTTGCCGCTTGTTGTTGTTGGTTTTTTGATCTTTGTTTTGATTGGGATTCGGATTGGGATTGGGAGTTGGATGTGGATGTGGATGTGGATTTGGTTGCCAGTTCAAAAGATCATTCGGCTGCGCTTTGCATTTGCATTGTTTGCTGTGCGCTTTGTCATTAGACGACGGCTAAAAAGGAGCTGAAACAGAAGCTGCGGTGGTGTTGAAATGTCAGCGGTGCGCACTTCGAGCACATGGCCTCCAAGTGTGGCAATATGTTTTGTTTAACTTTTGGGGCTTGTTGTTGTTGCTGTTGCATTTGAATTTGTTTGTTTATCTTACAATATCTCTCTGTATACATATATGACTCTCCCGCTCTCTCTCTCTCTCTCGGTGGCAGCGGCAGCGAGTAATCGTGGACTCTGTGCAACGGCTGGTGTGCTGGGGCAACGCCTTAATTACAGCGGCACTGCTAATTCATATTAATGATTTTTAAATGCGCAAAATATGCGCTACTGATTTGAAGTTGACAGCAAGACTCACATTGAATATAGTTGTCGATTGTATTTAATGAAGCCAAACCATGCTCTACACCTCTTATGCACTCTCTTTCTCCCCGTCTCTCTCTCTCACTCTCTCTCTCACTCTCTCCCTTTTTTGAGTGTGTGTGTGTCTCTGTCTTTATTGTGATTAGACTTTGTCCTGTAGATGGCCTATCATTTTATAGCTGCTTAGGTTGTAACAAATTCTCTGGAATCGAAGCGGCAACTGAAATGCGATGCGCCCAAAAGGTCAAAACAGCCTACACATAAATCAGCACCACTCTCTTTGTCTCTCCCTCTCTCTTTCTCACTCTCTCTATCTCTCTCTCTCTCTCTCGCTCTGTCTCTATCTGTGTCTCATTCTCTTTATCGCGTCGTCAAGGCGGCAAATTTCAATGTCACAGTTTGCAGTTGCAGTTGATGTTGCAGCAACTTGTTGCCCTTTCCCACAGCGGCTCATATAACTGGTGAGGCAGACAAAGCAGTTGCTCTCCCACGTATCTGCGTATCATGGCTATCTCGAGTGGTTTGTCACACGCTGGCCACTAATCGGCATGACGCTTCGAGTTGTTCGTCAGCCTCTGAGCTCGTTATTTGCATGATGTGGCAAACAATACGAAATGGAAAAAACTAAGGAACTTGTCTTTTGAAATAATGTTAACAGTTAACAGTATCGATCGAGAGACTTCTGAAACAACATATATGTATATGAGGAAATATATTCATTGCTATGATTTCAGTATTTCTTATTTTTATTTATGATTTTTTTCTTTTTCGTTGTGTAAGTGTATGTCAGCATCGGCTTCTATTTTTACAATCATTATGATTTACTTGATTTTGTTGTACTTTTTGCTAATTCGTCTTGGTCACATTGGGCGTACGTGTTAAATCTCCAGCTGGGCGGCAAAACGAAGGTAGGAAATTCAAATCCTTTTGTACTGCAGAGTTTTTGCCATTTATGGCACTTAAGCAAATTAATAAAAGATGCCTTATGGGCGGGCAAAAATGGGACAACGACACAATGGCATTGAGCATCTGGATGGGATTGAAGGTGAGGATGCTGATGCGGATGCGAATGCGAATGCGGATGCGGATGAGGCTTGTGTTTGGGCTTGGTTTCTCCTATATCTCTTCTCGCTGCTCGGCTCGACTCACTTTTGTGTTATTATGCATTTTAACCTTTTTGTTACGCTTCGAGCAGGGGCAGGGGAAGGGGCAGAGACAGGAGCAGGGCCAGGGGCGGAGGGCAGTGTCTCATTGATTGTGTGCTAGTCGAGGCTTCGATTTGGTCAATTGTTCAATGAGTTTTCCAAAGCGGCAGCTGTCGTCCTTTTGTTGTTGCTGCTGCAGCCTTGTTGCACATTTTGGCCCGAATCCATTCAGCAAAACTATGCGGCCCGATATACATGCAAACTATGTCTCTGTCCCCGGTACCCTGTTCCCTGTCCCTTTCACCCCGTCCCTTGTTTCTGTATCTGTTCCTGTTGCATGATGCGGCAGCTCTGCGAATTGCCTAGTTGCCTCTGCATTTATTTACATTTGCCAGGCGGACAAGCGCATAGATGGACGGATGGACGTACGGACGGTCGGACGGTCGGACGGATGGAAGGACCGACGGACGGACGTACAAACAGATGGAGCTGAAAGCAGAGTCGGCCTGTCTGGGCTGCATTCCCATTGCCATTCATGCAGCCAGCGCATTTGTCAAGGCATTTTTTTTTTTGTTCATGCTTCGTGCTGCTGTTGTTCCCAGAGCGGTGAAGTGCAACAGAGACCCAACAGGTGTGTGTGTGCGCCTTGATGTGTGTGTGCGTGTGTGTGTTTGTGTGTGCACACACATGCTTGCCACATAGTTGCCAAAATGAAAATGTTATTTTTTGAAGTGCTCGGCAAAGCTGCAACTAAAAGTATGGTCAAAAAAGATACAATTTGTATACTGCCAGCTAATCAATTAAAGCGCACAAAATTTATAAATATTTTTGTCGAATATTCAAAGAGTGCTCAAGATACAAATACAACAAAAAAGTACAGAAAATCGCTGCCGTTTTTCCAAAACTTAAAATTCCCATTCCCATATTCTTAGCAAAAAAAAAAATAAATAAATAAAATAAACTGATCGTAAGAATTAATGCCATATGTCGACAGGACCAAGGGTAAAACATTTAAGAAAACTTTGAATTTGTCTAACCTAATGTGATCCTCGTTTTAGCAACTGTTTTTTCAATTCAATAATTTGGACTATTTTGACGCGATTCACAGCCTCAGCCGATTGTTGAAGTCCAAATAAATAAGATCAACTTAGATAACAGATGAAAATTTGCTTAATGCACAAAGAGATAAGAAACATAAGTATCTTTGAGTTTCGCATTGTCAGAAGTTAAGATGATCGCTTATCTTTGATATTCTTGGGAATGTTCATGTTCAACTTTAGGCCAGAGAGATGCTTATCGGGCCAGTTGACTTATTTGCAGCTGCATTTGGGATACCTGATAGCTGAGAACTCAATTCCCAGTTAGCCCGAGCGGAAAGCGGCACCAGCACCAATTGTCAATGCCATTCACTTTATGGCCGAGGTAAGTTGGTAAGTAAAAAAGTATTGTCAATTCAGAGTCAACAGCAACAGCAACAGCAACCGCAACCGCAACAGCAATAATAACTTTTAGCATGGCAAACAAATCGTGAAAGTAACAGAAAAAGACCAGCAAATCACAATGACAATAACAACGACAACGACAACAACAACAACAGCAGCAACAACAACAACAACAGCAACAACAGAAATAAATGCGACTCAATAATAATAATAAGTAAAATGCGCAACATTTACCTTCGAACAGATCGAAGCAGATCTGCGATACTCGATACTCGACTCGATACAGCGATTTGGTCATGATTCGGCAGCAGAAGCAGCAACGAATCTTTATTAATATTTTTGTGGCAAGTTGGGGGCCAAAAGAAATGTGCGCGAGGTCAAAATGAAATCAACTGCGATCTGGTCTACTACTTTGCGGCCTGATGGGCAATTGAACCTTAAACCTGTCTCTGCCAGCGACTCGAGAGAGCTGCAAGAACTGAAATACTTTGGGGAACAATGCAATTTACATATTAAGACAATGGCAGCGGCAAATATTTTTGCATTTAGTTTACTTTAGATATTTGGCTATCTGACTTTTGGTCTAGGCCTTGGCAAGCGCTCACGACTGGCAACAGGCATTACAAAAAAACAAAAAAAGAAACAGCTAACAAACAAAGAAAAAGCAAAACAAAACATAAGTAAAAAAATAAAATCACACACAATAGAAGGAGCAGAGGCAAAAGTTAATTGTGCAATGCTGAGCGTTGACATTTCGAAGAAATTAACACTTGACCAGGAACTAACATTGCCACACACCCAGTTTGAGAGGCCGGCTCATGTCGAAAGCCGCAAAAGGAGCATCAGGCTGTATACAGATAATATTTATGGGCAAATGACAAGACAAGAAAACGACAAAAAAACAACAACAACAACAACAAAAAGAAAAACAAATACCCAAACATACACACACACACAAAACAAAAGCCAAATGCCACAAAATATGCGAGTGCGAATGCGAGTATCTTGTGGTTTTTGCAGTTGCCTGTATCTTTGTATCTTTTGCCGTTTACTTTATGTATTGTAGGCAGACATTTTGCAATTTCATATTGCGGGGCCTAGGACACCGCCTGGTCCGGGACCAGGGTCCTGGTTACCCAGTCCCGTGTCCCATGTCCGTGTCTGTGGACTCGTAGCTGGTGTTTATTAAATGCTCGCTGACCAAAAACTCTTGACAAAGGCGAGAAACCCTCTTGGGGGGCAGGCATAAAAAACATCGTCGAGGCCTTAACGACTTTGCCAGTTTCTCTCAATTTTTTGTTGTTGTTTGTTTTTTTTGTATGTTTTGCCTTTTCGGCTATCTTTCACTGGCTGACTGTTCTTGTACCTCCTACTCCTTAGCAGTGTGCTTGTTTTTTTTGTTGGTTGGTTGGTTGTCACATTTATCGCACTTTTATAATTAAAAGGAAGGCAGGGCGAAAAAAAAAAAAACTAAAGCCTGACAGATAAGCGACTGAGCCACAAAATATGAAGGAAGCCAAGTGGACGCCAGTTCTGTTCGCCAAGTTCGCCAAGTTGTCCTGCCAACAAAAAACAAACACCAACAATAACTGCTGCCCGGCTATCACTTGGCTAAATAATGATAACAATAAACAAAAGCCGGAGCGCATTGTTGTAAACATTTATTTATTTTTTATGTACCCCTATTTTTGTTGTTGTTGTGCGCTTTAAATAAATTACATATTTATGTATATCTGCCAAGTGGAGAAGGTAACGACTGCCACTGCGATTTACTTGGCTAGTTGGCATAATTGTCAACAGACAGAGACAGAGAGAGAGAGGGAAAGAGAAAGAGAGTGCCAAGATTAACAACTTCCGAAATGGCTTTTTTAATGACACCAATTATGATTTTCTTATCGGTGCAGCAGCTGCCCGAATAACTTGGACTCAGGTTCTTTTGATTCAACTGCTGCTTCTTTTTCATTTCCAACTTTTAATGAAGTAATTTTTCTCTTGTACTCAGGCAAAAGTGGGGAGATGTTTGGAAAACTCTGGTAGCGCTTGCATTGTTTGGCCAATACAAATATTGTTACATGGCAGGTGACTTTTAGGCCGGGAAACTTGCGACTTTCGCCGCTTTGTTTGTCATTTATAATCTCTCGCGTTCTTGGGCTCTCAACGTGTCTTTTTCAACATTTTTTTGTTTTTTGTTTTTTTGGGTATTTGTATTGTTTGCTGAGTCGCTTTTCTTGCTCAGCCTACATAGTTGGGCGCGATAAGCAAACGTTTGTTCTGTACAAAAGGCGAAGATAATCAGCAGCTACCAAACAGATGGGACAGCCAAGATAATTATTTGCTGAAAAAATCGTGGGGGTTAGCTAGATAACAGAAACAAACTTCAGATTTGCTGCCTAACTGAGCAACAAGGGCACTAAAGTGTGCATCGCATATAGAAGCAGATCAGTTAATATATTTTTAGTTTCAATTAAAGCAGAATTTACTTAAAAGTGGATATTTTGCAATGGAACAATAAATATATATATTTATATATACCAGTGCTCGGATATAATGATTATTTTGAATTTCATATAATACGAAACTGATAACTATTCTGTATATAAATATAGATTCGCAAAGATTTGTTTATTTACTTATTGAACATCCCATATTTAGTTCAGTTACTTTCTTTTATAATTGAAGTTAAAGATTTGATTCATTTTTTTGATTCAATTAAGACAAAAGATGACAGAAATATATATAAAAAAGGAATAAAATATTTTTGAATGAAGAAACTGGACTATTTTAAGTATTTGCTAACAAGTATAAATAAATATGTTTTTTCATTGATTTATTTGTTTATCTCATACTAAGTTCAGCTTCCTGCGTATTGAAGCTGAATATTTAAAGGGTATTTACTAGTCGCGCAGTGTCTACTGGACAACTATTTGATTTATGCTTTTTTAGGCGTTCGCCTTGAGACAATTGCCCACTTTCAGCATTCGTCAATAGCTCATTAAATTTGAGATGCTTCACACCTTTCACCTGCCACTTGAGTTGCAACTAATGAGTTGTCTCATTCAAATATTTGTCGCCTGCACTTGAAAGCTCAAATTGTTTGAGTCAATGCGACTCCCAAATATGCATTTGCTTACATAGCAATTTCAATTTGTTTTAACTGATAATTCGAAGCTCTTGACTCCGTTGTCACTAATGAAGCCAATGTCAGCTGCAGTCCAGTGTGCTACACCAGCCACTGGCGTCTTCAATTGTGCAACATCATCAGGGGCGAGGTGGAAGGTGCGAGTTACCCGCTCACACTGTGCTTGATTAATTAAATGTAATTGAGTTTTAATAGGCGCACTGAGCACCCAGCTACAATACCGCCTGACTAAGGGGCAAGGCCCAAGTTGGGAATCTGAGATGCTGAAGTTGATGTTGATGCTGATGCTGATGCTGATGCGGGTGGTGTTGCTGTTGTCGTCACTGTGAAGGTCGCGTGGGTGCTTGGACATGACGGGAAGATGCTATGACAACAACAACAACGACAGCAACTCATTAATGACTTGTCTGAACTGGCGATTGGGAAAGCTCTCAGTGAGCCTCGCCATCAACTTTCTGGCTATGGACCATCAAGTCTCCTATCTGGGCTCAAGTCGATTCGAGTCGAGTCGAGTCGAGTCGAGTCGCGCTTAACAATCACTTAGCGCATTATTAAAAACGCTTTTTGATTGCGCTTTGGCGTGTTTGGTCTTTGCATGTCGGCCGATTGAAATCGATAGGCGTTTCTATGCTTAGCTTTTCCCCTTCAAAATCAAATGGGCTCCTTGGACTCTAGCAAGCGATATGCAACACAAGCCTTTCTTGGATGTACTCTGACAACTAAGCGCAAATAGGTGTAATCCAATGCACTTAATCAATAAATAAAAACTATATATATATCGGGGTATATTGAAAAATTAATCGAATAAATCGAAAAACACTTCACCTGGGAGCCAGCGAAAAATATAATTGAATTATAAAAATTTGGATTTTCCTGGAATACAAGGCTGATTACTCATTTTCACTTTGTCCAAATGGAATGCAAAAAGACTTGGAAAAATGTTTCTTAGTAAAAGCTTTGGGAAAATATGAATAATCAATCAAGCAATAGTTAATTAAATATGAATTAATCAAAGATGCTAAGCAAATATGTTACCAGTTGTATAGAAAAAGAAGCAAGTTGTATTTGTGTGAGGGTATTTTATATATGTGTTTTTCCCTCTTGATTTTAATTGACCATGGCCAAGAAGTCGCACTTGGGAATGTCTCAATCAAAAGATACGACAACCCACGGCAAATCAACATAAATATTTGTTGTTGTTGTCGGTTTGGCTGCTGAGCCGGAAAAAATCGAAGAGACCGAAACTTTTTCTTTTGTTTCTTTTTTTGAGGCACGCCCCGCGCTTCGATATACATACGAGTATGTGTGTGTTGTTGTTGCTGTGATAGTTGTTGATAATTTGCATTTGATTATGGGTGTTAGTGTTGTTGTTGTCGCTGCGAAAATTGTTCCGGCAAAAGGCTTTGATTTCTAATCTGAACTGTTAGATCTTGAAGCAGCAAGATAACAGCTAAGAGCACAGCTGTTTTTTCTTTTTTTTTTTTTTTTTTTTTGATTCGACACGGGTTCTATATGATACTTGATCTGGGCAAGGCATTTCCAGCTACGTCAATGGAGTTGTCAACGTTCTATGGTAGAAGAATAGTGTAAGCAGAGACGAGGGAGACATGCAGAGAGAGAGAGAGAGAGATGGGGAGAGAGAGAGCAGCGAGGCTGGGACATACATAACATGCCGCTAATAAGCTCGTTTGCAGCCCAAAATTAATAACACCAACAATGGGACCCGGTTCACAACAAGGGCACAATTTATGTAGCACCCACAAAAAACGACAAAAAACGGTAACAGCAACAGCAACAGCAACAGCGACTACGACAACGACAATGAGAACGGGAATGGGAATGGGAATGGGAATGGGAACGACAAAGGCAACTCAATAACAATAAAAATAACAAGATGTCATAAAATGAATAGCCAAAGAAATAACAAGTACAATGAGCCTTGGCCCCAAACATTTCGGCAAGCCAAGGAAGGAAGCCAAATAAATAAATAAGTGAGTGCATATAGCCAAAGCAGCAAGCTGAGCTATAGCGCTGCAGCGATTGAGCTGGAAAGGAATCGTGCCGACCGAAAAAAAAACAAGAAAGGATAATTACGTGCTCAAGATTTTTTTATGCGACGCATTCAATAATAAAAAAGCCAAATTAAAGTGAGCCTTAAGCATTGAGCGGGAGGAGCGAAAGCGACTTGTATAGCGCCCTTTGGCAAATAAACAGCAACATAAACAACCACCCACATTTGTGTTGGCCACGTTTCAAAGTAAAAGCAGAAAAAAACCAAAAAAAAAAAGGTAAAGCATAGGAAGAAAATTTGTCAAATGAAAATATTTTGAATGCTCGCAGCGTCAACGCTGAGAATGGAGAAGAAGATGAGTATCTATAGACAGTGCCAGAGCTACATACTACGACTACAACTATATATAATAAAATTCACATTATGTATTGCTATTGTTGTTGTTGTTGTTGTTGTTGTTGTGCTTTCCCTTTTTATACGCTTCGATGACTTAATCTCGTCGTCTTTTAGCGCCTGTCACCCCCAGCCACCTTGGCAGAGATAAACAAAAGCCAATGTTGAAATCGAAAGAACGCTCAACTTGTCTCGTGTCTGAGCTGGGTATAGGCCTGTTGCTGTCCAGCTTCTTTTTTTTTTTAGATTGGTGGGGGAGGGGCTGGAGATAAAACCCCTTTTGGCCTTACCTTTTCAGACAGGTGTACGTTCGGTGGGGGTTGCAAAAACCACTATGATGCTCAGCAACAGTGGTGGTTGGTGGTTGTTTGTCCCGACAACAGCAGCAAACTTCAATTTTCAAATACTTTTCCGAATATTTGTGTAAAATTTAATTAAAGCAAAAATGCTCAAAATAACATTCAATGCTGGATGTTTGCTTGGCTTTTGGGCCACTATCAAAATGCGAAACAAAAAACCTTCACAGCGACGGACGGAGAAAATGAAATACAGCAAATTCAATTTGACTTACGGCATGCGAGAAGAAAAACTGTGAAACTGAATTTATTTATTTGATTATGCTTTTTAAAATAACAATAAGTTCAATTCGCAGCAGTTTTTAAATAATATTAGTCACAGCAAACATAATAAATAATGAAGCTGTGCAACAATATGTGTTAGGCAGAAGGAAGCACTTCCGACCCCATATCGTGATCCGTATAAATAGTCATGTCCGTTTGTAAGCCACAATTATATGATTTATATATACGTATGTATATATACATACACGTACATACTTATGTATGACATGCACAACTCATGATAGGTAAATACTTGGGTTCAGCTTATCTACTAAACAAGCGTTTTCTGCTAGAGAAGTTTTCATTGTTTTTTAATTCAGTTTATACAGTTACTTTAATTTGAATATACAAATGCATCTAAGCGAGGGCGTACTGTAACAGTACGAGACCGAATGCGTGCGTGAGCTACTGTAAGCTGTAAGCTGTAGTTGCCACCTCAACTCCCGCAACTCCCACAACTGCCTGGCATCATCACTGTGAGTGAATTTTGGCCCAGCTTCGAGTTAATTATTTGGCTGACCCCCAAGGCGAGGCAGGCAAACACCTGCTGCAAAGAGCCGCAACTCGTTCAGCCGATGGCAACAAATGGGCGAGCAGCAACAGCAGCAACAGCAGCACCAGGGCCATCTTCATTATGTGTTGGCCATTGTGATGATGATGGAGTTTCATCGTTTTCCGCTCGTTCGACAGTTTCAGTTTTAATTGCTTTTGACTTTTGTGTTGCCTTTTGCATTCAGCTCGATTGGGTTTTAAGTTATTTTATAACATTTTTTGTGATATTTGTTTTTAGCTGTTGCTCATTCGGCCTCGAGGGAGATGGGGGTGTGGCCCCCGACGTGTTGCAAGTTGGTTAGCGTGTCGCCAATGATCGACTAATGAGCTTTTTATTAGACAGCGTTACGACTATGCATATACATATATACATATACATACATCATATGCCTCAGAGGCCCCTATCCTCCCTACCGTCCCCCCTTGCTCCCCAGCGATTATCCATTCCTCAACTCGACACAAATTGTGTGTTAAAGTCTTGTGATTAAACAGCTTTGGCACCAGCTTGCCTCGCTGCACTTTGATTGCACTTCACACATCACACCTACGCCAACGTCGACGTCAGCGGCAACTGTTTCTTTGCATTTGCCACTGCACCTTGTGGGGCATTTGCGCAACTTGTTCGCTCGCTCGCCTCGTTTTTAGTTTGCTTAATTTTTTTTTTTTGCCTTGGAATAAATTTGATCGCTGTCAGGTGAGGCGGTGTGGGAGGGTGGGGTGAATGGGGGTGTGACTGTCGCAAGCGTAGCCCGTAAGACGTGCATGATTTAGTGTAGTCTAGGAAAATTATGTTCAGCTCTTCTCTTCGCTAATCAGGTGAGAGAAAGCAAAGGTGTAAACCAGAGAAATGCATTCTGCTCTTGGCACATGCATTTCCAGCCAACTTCAAATGTTATTTAATTATTATTTAAAATAAAATAAGCCAGCAAGAAGGGCTTTCTCATCCCTAGCAGACCGGAGTTAATCTGCCGACTACTAATATTAATTTTACTTGGAAAAGCTTTAAAACTTTGGCATTACAACTAAGTCAAGAAAAGACGGGCAAACGGACAGGCGGACATGTATATACATCAACTCGGCTAATGATGTTGATCCAGAATATATTCTTAGAACAACTACAAGTAGTATGGGCAACAATGATCCTGAATGGGTTAAATATCAATTGTTTCTTCGATTTGAAGTTAAACTCTTATTAATCACAGTTTGGCTAATAACAAGAATGGCCAATAACATACATATTATTTATATATATATATATATATATATATATATGAATTTAGTTGATGTGCTCAATTATTATTTGTCTTTGGGCAAAACTTTTCCTATCAATCGCCGAATTTGAGCATAGTATTTAACGCCAACAACAGCAACAACGACAACAATTTCATCAGCTGCACCTTGCCAACAGCAGCGGCAACAATAAAAGGGGGTCCGCCACAGCGTTGAGTGTGGTGGGGGTGGTGGTGGGGCTGGGGGTTGAGTTATTTAGAAGGGGGTACATGTTGCATGTTCAAGTAGTGTGCGGTTGCAAGATGCTAGCTGGTAGCTGTTGGGAAGCTGACGCCTTAAAAGTTGCCAACATAAGTCAACTCTATGTGCTTGTTGTTGTAGCTACTGCTGCTGCTGCTGCTGCTGATGCTGATGCTGATGCTGTTGTTGCATGCATAAATCTGTTGCATGTTGGAAATGTTAAATGCGACGACGACGACGATGGTTTTCATCTGAGCTGCATCTTTGGCGCATTTGCGCTTCAATGCGATTTATTTGCCCGTTGTTTGTAATGCCATTTATTGGCGTTGTTGTTCTTGTTGCAGTCGTTGCTGTTGCTATTGCTGTTGCTGTTGCTATTGCTGTTGCTATTGCTGCTGTTAAATGCTTATTTACATTACGTTTAGCGGCACTTGACGGGCGGCTCCTGCAGCTTCAGCTACAACTATGCAACTGTTACTGCAACTCCATATTCAAGTGCCAGCTCCGCAGGTTGCCCCTCGTTTGGGGCGGCAACTTCCCAGTAAAGGTAAAAAAAAAGAGCGAGACGCTGCCGTTGCAAAAATTTTGATTTATGTCGACGCTGTTGCTAGTTTATTTTATTTTTTCTTTCTTCTTTTTTTGGCTTTTTATGCCATACATATCATTAGCCAGGCAATGCATGAGGGACGCTCGATTTCTTTCGATTTCTTCGTCAGCCAATGTTAATGTTGTCTATGCGAAATTTACCAAAGTTAAAGATTCTTCGACTCGGAAATGCCTTACATTTTTGATACAACACCATATTTCAACTGTGAAAAACGTTGAGCTATGCAGTCATTTAAGCCAGAGCCCATAATGGTTACAGGTAATAAAACACATTAAATTACAATTGAATTTTAGAGTTTCAATTATCAACTCAACTAACAAAAAATATAAAACCCATAAATAATGTTTATCAGTTGATTTTGAAGTAAACAAAAAAAAAACCGAATATATAAATATGGATATATCGATTGGCCACATTTTGTTTCCGGTCGCTTGGTGCGGACGTGAATGCGTTTGGTTCCAGCAGTTGAGTGCCCCAAATCTTGTGTGGATCGAGTGGCAAATCGCTGAATTCAGAAGCAAAACCTAACTTTATTGGAGTGACACCCTATTATCCCGATGTCAATATAATTGAGGATGTATGTGATCGAAATTTATGTAAGTTACGAACAGTCTCTCTATGATTGCCTTGCCCTAGCGAACAATGGTGCATATTGAAAATACAATTGGAACGAAAGCTGGCGAAGAAGTAACAAAAATAATACGTATCTGTTAATATTAAGAATAAAGATGACCTAAACCAGCTTACCTGCCCAGCTCATATAGCATGGTCACCCTGTCATTCACTTTAATTGAGAGATAGACTGCAATGCTTTAGGGGACAGGCTTAAGAGGATTTAGTCATTGCTTGACCACTAAGGCGAGAACGAAGAACACAAATCAAGGAAATTGTCATTCAACTAGTTGCCAACTTCAGTTTGGAGCGCAACTCTTGTGGCAGCCCGTGCTAATCACTTGCCACAGATCCACAGATCCACAGAGCTAGCTGCTGTGTATAGGCATGATGATTTACCATTTTCAGGCAGACGGTAGCCCAAGTGGCTGTTGTTGTTTCATGTTGTTGTTGTTGTGCATGAGCAGCTCGAGAATCGGCATCAGACCAAAAAAAAAGAGAAAAACAAAAAAACAAAACAACAACAAAACAACAAAACTTCTCGCGCATTCCCAGTTTCGATTTAACATTTCGCTTATTGGCAGAGCAGCATCGGGAGGAGAAGACACGAAGAGGTCAGTGTTTTGAATTCAGAGGAACTGTTTGCCACGACGCAAGTGCAGCAGCTGTGAAACAACAATAAACACAGCAGATGTTGCTATTGTTGGTGTATCTTATTTATATATATACTACATACATATATACAAGTTTACCAGCAAAAAGAATAATAATTTAATAGATTCAATGAAAGAGACGAGACTTGAGACATCAACTGGCGAAGGCAACCCACAACAGCTTTAGACAACTTCAACTGGTTCCTGGGGCTGATGTTGACATTTGTGCAGATGCGGGGCTGACAGCCTATGAAATATGTATTTGGCTACATTGCAGCGCCACGAGGTATGCAACAAACGCATAAGCCGTTTCTCAAGATTCACACATCAAAGCGGGCGAGGGGCGAGGGGCGGCAACGGAAGACTGACCCAAGCCCCCTGATCCAATTAACTGCTTACACAAAATACAAATGGTCAGACGAATAGACAGCACGGGTAGAGCGGGGGCAGAGCGTGGGAAGAGTGAGGGAAAAGCTTGGCAAGAGCGGGGCAAGAGCTGGTCAGACATGGACAACATAGACATATGCCGGGTACCAAGTAATAACAGTGAAAATCAACGCAACGTTCTAATGTCCTTACAGAGCTGCCTTCTGGCTACGGCTACACACATACCCGCACACACACACACACACATACCCGCACATATACACTCTCACACACACACAGAGAGAGACACTATATGCTTTGCCTTTGATGCTCTCACCTGAGGGACCATTTCATTTGCGACTTGAGGCAAGCAACTAGCTAAGCCTAGTTTCCCTGACATACGTATATATGTATATACATACATATATATACAAAACACGGCTTTGAATTTAGCTATAATATATATAAGTTAGCAAAAATAGCAATGCTGCAATCGGTAAGAAAATGTCCCTGAGGGCAGCTCGCCTTTTTAATTAGAAAGTTTATTTGTAGCCCGCAAATGTTGTGCCTTTCTAAAAACCAGGCGTTTTCTACGCTTAGATTTTTCTAAAATCTGGAAAATAAATGAAACCCGTAACACTTCTGAAACATGGTATTATGTGAAACTCTGACTACATATGAAATGTTTGATCGAAATCAAGACAATAGGCAACTGGGCGTATTCCAATAAAGTTATCTCTCAATTCACGAAACTTGTTTTCAGTTTTTCAATTTTCACATTTAATTATTGACAACTAAACACATTTAATTATATGTATATGATTTGACTACAGTACAGCCTCCATCAAATGATAATTCGAGTATAATGTTCAATATTATTTTGTCACACACTAATCATCATTAACAATTAACATTTAGTAATTAAATATTTGAAAGAGTATCTAAGCTTCGTTCTGACAGCTTGCAATATGCTATTCATGCAAATGCTGGCCGCCGGCTGACTTTTTGCTTTTGTGTGTGTGTGTGTGGCAGTGTGTGCGTTTGTCTTTTTTAGGGGACCGGCCAATGTGTGTGGCTGGCTTTTGCTTTTGACATGGCCTGATGAGCCCGACGCTTTAGCATTGGCTTTGGCTTTGGCTTTGGCTTTGGCTTTGGCTTTAGCATTGGGGTTGCTTGGCCCGCACATGTACCGTTATGTGCATAAAAAATAATCATAATCATTTGAGAGTCGGGCGTGGGGCGTGCAGCGTTGGGCGTTAAGGCAAATAAAGGGTTCGCCTTGCATGGGGCTGGCGACTTGCTGGCTTGAAGCGCTTTGAGCACTTTGCCTTAACAATAAATAAAATATAAATGCCAAAACAGCAAAAACAATAAACAAGTGATTTTCACTTTTTGCGAATGCTGTTTGTCTGTTTGTCCACGTACCCGGACTTTGTTTACCGTGTGCGCTAGCTTATTAAAAAAATATGGCTAAGTGAATTTTGCAGCCAAAAACAACAACAACAACAACAAAATGAATAAAACAAGAACATCATCATCAGGCAACTGTTTAAAATTCATAAGCATTAACAAAATGCAAAAAAAAAGCAATGCTAACATTCAACAAGAGATGGCTCAGGTAGTTAGAGAAATGCAAATGGTGTGTGTGTGTGTGCGTGTGTGTGTGTGTGTGCGTGTGTGTGTGTGTATGTGTGTTTGTGTGATAACCAGTAAATCAGAGCGTATGGCAATGACAACCTCGTCACAGACAGCGGCTGCCATGACGAATGGCAGCACAGAGCTCCAAAGCCGGCCAAAGCTGGCCAAGCTCTTCCTCCCCCTCGCATCCAGCAGCTGCCTTGTTGGTTGCCCTCGAGGGGGTTTTGTTTTTGCACTGAAGTGCGCATTTGACAAGCCCAGTAAACAACAATTAAAATGACAACGGGCCGAGAGATAGAACGAAATGGGCAAAAGGATTTTTGCACGTTTCGCTTTCTTTGCAGACATTCCCTAAAAAAAACGAAGGGGAAAAAAACCGAACTGATGAAAACTAACAATGGACGAGATTGAAAGACAGCGAGCTCGGCACAAAATTATAGCCACAGGACATAGGCACACACACAAAACCAACGAAATCAGCAACTAAACTGCCGTTGCACAAATGATGTGATAAACATGGCCAAAAAATGCTCAATATGTGGCAGCGACATGGTCAACAGAAATAAAAATAAGCCATGGCAACAACGTAGTGGGAGTGGAGCCAAAAGACAAAAGCCATGTATTGCAAGCAAATATCTTTGGGACATGACAATGCAATTTCGAGCCAATGCTCCAAGCATCGCACAATGAAAAATCTATCAACGAATCGCTGGTTACGATTCTCTCATCCCCCAGCACCAGCATATTCTCGAATACGCTTGTCATGCTAGTCTAGTCGCTGTAGCTAAGAGCACAGAGTTTTGATTGATCTCCCAGGAATCGCAGCGCAATGCGTGAATCACTCTGCGATGTGACAAAAAATAGGCGAAAACGAGAGAGAACTGAAGGCACGCCGATGATTACATACCATTGCGGACCGGAGTCAACCTGACGATATCTAAATTTCACAATATATATGTAGAAAAAACCTATGGCATCTATATGAATAGAGAAGTCCGATTTTGATGACTTTTTGGCCAAATGTTCGAAGTATAATAACACGTATAACTGGTGAATTTGACCTCCTCTGCTTTTTAGAAATATATTCCATTGCACACAAAAATATTTGTGAAAAACAGTAAAAAAGATTTTGAAATATCAGAAATTGTTGTTCGTATATTTGAAATTTATTTCTCAAAAACCAAAAAAAAATCGTTCTAAGCTGACTTAGACAGACAGAGAACTAAGCTCGCAATAAAGGTCAACCAATTTATGCTGAGTTTCAATGAGTATGGGGTAAGATTTCAGGCAAGGTTTCTGTTTAAGACAAAATAAGTCAGCTGTTTATGGCCAATAATGCTTGTAGCAGCTTTTAAACAGGTCGACTTCAATTAGTCGTTGTTGATCTTTACCAAGCAGAAATCAAATGTGTTCTATATTTAACATAAATAGCTTAGCCGAGTAGCGCTCGAGAGTTGTTGAGAAATGTATGCGATGAGAGGAAAACAAACAAACGCAAATCTGATTGAAATATATATGTTCTATAGCCTTGAAGCTGTTGCTTTATGATAGCTGACGCATCGCCTCCTTGTGCACATGTCTATATCTATATATGTATATATATGTATACATTTATATATATATAGTGTATGTCAAATAGCTGAGCGGTCGCTTTGGCTCATTTGATTGGACAAATTGTTTGGCTAATTTGCACGGCATTTGGCTGAAAGCGTCGCCACATTTATCATGACGCGTTTAGCATTAAAGCGTCGCATCGCAGATACGTCAGCACAGGGGGACAGCGTTGTCTGTCAGTGTGGATAAAAACTATTTTTGGCCAGCGCCAACCACACGGCGTATGAGTAATGTTTTGATTTGCCAACGGCTTAAGTTTTAAATGAATTTATTGCTGACGCTGCAACCCAAACTGAACCGAATTCAACTCAAACCAAACACAAGTCATTTATTTTAGATTGTTGCTGTTTATTCATCTTCTTTTTGGTGTTCTTGTAGTTGTTGTTATTGTTGTTGTTGTTGTTTTGTTTCATTGTTTTTTTGTTGCTTGCCAGCAACTATAAATTTGTAAATCATTGCGAGCTCTTCTCCACTGCTGCAAATATTTTAAGCGCTCGCAATGTGGGCATGGCATAAGGGGGCTGCTGTGTGTGTATGCGGGTGGGTGTGTGTGTCTGCGTGGGTGGGGGTTAGGGCTGGGTAAGGCCACGGCTTGCATTTTAATTATGATAAAATGCTGTTAATGTGCCTTTGATTGGGTCTGCAGCTTCACACAGCTTTTGGGTTATCAGTCAAAGGTCAAAGTTGCTACAGGTGAGCTCTGCAATAACTTAAGAGGGCAGAGAGAGAGAGAGAGATAGCGAGAGGGGGAGAGAGAGAGAGAAAAGCAACACTTTTTTAGGTATGATATGCGATCTAAGAAAGTTGTGTATAGATTCTAAAAGTGTATTACCAAGAACCATAAAATTTAATGATGCAAATTGTGAGACACTTTGATTGCAATCAGTAAATCAATTAATTGTTCTTTTTGTTTAGATCCTGGCATATATGGAAAAGATACGTATTTTTTTAGAATTGTTATCGGAAATCGATTTGTATCGATACTCGCAAAATCGTGGCTGTTCCCGATTGTAAACTGGAGCTTATATTCCATATGATATTAAATATATCAATAGTGACTAGAGCGTGTAGTGATGCTGATTAAGAATATATATATTTACTTAACTGCGTTGCAAAATTCCCAACTCAATTATAATGCTCCCTGCAAGGTTATCCAAAAACAACAGAAAAAACACGCAAACATCAAAACAAGATTCTAGGTAAATTTTCACTTGCATAGACCCGATTTGGTCAGCGGATTGATTATGTTTGCATAATTGAGAGCGTTACGGGATCTTTGCCTTTGTTGCCACATGGATGCAAATGCAATCGCATCGTTGGGTGTAAGTTGTTATTAGTTATTGCTAATAGCAATTACACACACGCTGTCGCACACACACACTCACACTCACACACACACACTCGTACAAACACTCATTATGTGCAAAAATCAGGCCCCTTTTCATATGCCGGTCACATGGCAAAAATTTTCCAATTTTCTTTGGTTTTTTTGTTGTTATATTTTGGGCAGTTGTTGTTGTTGCTGTTGTTGGTTGTAATTGCCAGCAGTTGTTGCTGTTGTTGAGGTCACATTGAACGTCAAAAGCAAAAGTTGGCAGCGTTAATTTCGTTTTCCCATAAACATGCAACATATGCGATGTTTGCAAAGGGGCAGGCGTGTGTTGCTTTTGTGTATGTGTGTTGTATGTGGAAGGGTCGCACTGCATTTGCAACCCTAATAAAGCGCAGCGCGGTTGCTGCCACACGTGGCCTGCCTCTGATAACAAACGTCCGCTTGCCAGCCTGCCTGCCTTCCCGCACTCCCTTCTGCCTGCCTGCCTGCCCTTGGTTTGTTCAGTTTGCCTGGACAACACCGTGCCACACTGTGATTTATGCACTAAGCAACGGCTCGGCTCGGCTCGACTCCGCTCGTCTTGCCGCCCGGTCGCGCCCCTTTTGCCCGCGCAGCAAAAACAAAACAAAAAGAATGCAATTCTCATCTCATTGTTGCTGTTGCTGCTCTGGCATGTTTGGCATGTGGCATCCACGCGAGACGCGCATCGTACATGCCACTTGCAGCAAGTGCCACAAAAACATTGACACATCGTTTACAAGGCCAACATACTAAGATACAGTCAGCCTGAGAGACAGAGAGAGAGTGAGAGTGAGAGCCTGGAAAGCCCTGCAATGGATCGTGCCAAAATAACAACAAAAAAAAATATTCAAATTTGCGAGGTAGAAAAACAAATATGAAATGGAAACCCTCCCTCTAAATTAACTACACTGAGAAAAAAGTGTTGTATTCGCAACTATTTAAAATAGTAAGCTTAAAAAAAGAATTATCAATATTAATTCAAAACAATAAATAAATAAATACAAACATTTTGAAAACTGCTGAAAGCGTTAATTTTTGAACTGCGATTTTGGAAGGCTGACTTTAGTCTTTAAATTGGGTGAGATATATGCTTGCATCAATTTACACTGTCTGGTAATGAAATGGGCGTGACCATCAAAAATCTTAGCAATTTACTAACACAATTTGGGAAATACCGCCTTGAAATACACTCAGTTTGAGCGTATACAAAATCTATTAAATATATTTCTGGAATCCAGAAAAGCCCATTTTTCATTGTTATTTTATGGATTTAATTTTATTTTTCTTCGAAGTGCAGGACACACATTCTCTCTCAGTGTAGTTATGTCTATTCGCCCCCTTTGTGTCTCAGTTCGATACTCGACTCGGATACGGATTTGGATTTGGATTCGGATTCCTTTCAAAATGCTTATCAAATTAATTTCGCTTAAATTCGTGTTTATTGTTCGAGTTCAGCCAGCTCCGTTTAGAGGGTTAATTGCGAGGGTTTATCCGCAAGCCACATTTGAGTATTGCTCCCCAACCCTCTCTCTATCTCTCTGTCTCTGTCTCTGTCTCTCTTCAGACACTCCTCACACAATTTTGCATTGCAATTCTCTCATTTTAAGTTTCCCCAGCTATTTGACATTGATTGCATGTTTGCTTGTTTATTTGCTGTTTGTTGTTTGGCTCGAGTGCTGAGTGCTGAGTGGCGAGGGTTGCTGCAAGAGTTGCAAATTGATTGAAAACGCTAACTCTCTCTCCCCCTTGCTCTCGCTACACGTGTCCTGAGTTGTTCAATTATGGCTAAGCCAAATCCACAGCACAAATATACGCTTCTACACCCCCATCCCCCTTCTCGGTGCTGGCATGCTGCGTCCAAGACAAACAGCAAGAAAAAAAGAAGCATAAATGAGCAACCTGCCCCTGCCTCCTCGGTGTGTGATGCAACCCTCTGCAGCAAGCATTTGAAATGCCATCACCAATTTTTAAGACGAAAACTAAACACACGCGACTGGCGAGCGTCGTCGTTCGAAATGAAATTGAGTCGTTTAAGCTGTACCCCTGCTCAGCAATGCCTGCCCCCCACCCCACCCCACGCCCTCCTTGCACACACACACACACACACACAATCAGACGCCCCAGCATCCCCTCGCCTTGTGCAAATAGCAGGACTTAGTCCCGCTGCTGGTCGTGACTTTTGCTTGGTTTTGTAAGGAGTTTTTAAACTGAAACTTAGACTGAGCTAACACATAAGAAAAATGATTTTTTACAAGACTTGACAGATCAAACGAATAAAAAAATGATCTAAGCTTATTTATATTTACAAAAGTAATTTAATATATTTTGCTTGCTTAAATAAATATATTTAGAACTGTCCAGTTAAACACGGAAAATAAACTAAAAAAAAACTAAAAAAAGTTGAGACAAAAATAAATGGAAAACAAAATAGCAGCATTAAACAAAATTTGTCTTTTAGTTTTCTTCTTTTGATTCAGTCAATAAATCAATTAGCGCAGAATTCAAAAATAACGAAAATGAAAAATCATTTTTTTTCTCTCGATTTATGGCAAAATGAACAGAAGTCTTTTCTTCAATTGGTGAATTGAAAGTAGTAAATTATTATTATATATTTGTAGTATTACTTTTCTACTATAAACCTTATATATATACCTCGCAAACTGATCAATCTGCTAATTTATTATTAGAACAATACTTATGATTTGTTCTACTATTAGCTTTGTCACTCGATTTGTTGGAAGTACTCACCTTTGCACTCGTTGGCATCCCGAGCTGTTGCTCTGCCCCAGGGGCGATCAAAGTAGAAGGGCTTGCATCGTTCGCAATCCCGTCCAGCTGTATTGTGGCGGCACTCGCAGCTCAGCTGCCCACTCGAGTCCAGCGAGCACTTAGAGGCGTGGCCGTTGCACTTGCAGCGCCCACCCACCAAAAAGTCTGATACGGCATAATGCAATCCAGCCCCAGCACCACTAGCAGCAGCAGCAGCAGCCGAGGATGTGGACTCCAGATTGTTGCCACCCAGTTGAACGCTATATTTGCCGGTGCGCAGATCCGCGGGCGCATCGATGGCAAGCAGAGCCTGCTGGTGATCGGGTTGCTGGAGCCGATGGAACACAATGCGTATATCGGTTGCGGTCACCCAATCCTGCAGCACCGGCGATCCATCCAGATCCCGGGCCGAGGGTCTGCCCTCCAGTATGCTGAACGCAATCCGCGAAGCGAGTCCCACATCATGATGTCCATGATTGCGATGGGCATCACTGCAGCGTGGCTCCTGCTCATTGTGCTTGGTGACAGTGGTGCGACTGGGTCGTCCAAACATCCTCCTGCACTGTGAGCTATAATATTGAAACGGTTGCCAGCTTTGGCCATAGTCCGAGCTCTTATAGATGACCAGGGAGTCGGGGCGGGGGGCACGTGGACAGAAATGCAGACTCACATAGGTCAGCTCGTATTTCTTGCCCAGCGACAGGGTCAGGGTGACATTATCGCCACCCGATGTACTCGTCGAGGGCTGTTGAATTGGTGCCGATCGCCAGCAGGTCACATTATTCGAGTTGTTCAGATCGGTTAGGGCGCGCGGCGGAAAGCTGTTTGCTTCACAGGTGTGGCATGACAGTAGCTGCTCGTTGGCGCCACCAATTGTTTGCAACGGATACTCGCAGTAGCGTTGCGGCTGGCGTTCGCCGCAAGTGCTGCTGGCCGTAATGGGCGCATCGTAGGCGGCATTCACAAAGTCAGGTATGCAGTGGCGAGCTTTGTCGTAATCGTAGCAGGGATCCTCCGCCGGCGGCATGGCCAACATTTTGAGGTACGAATCGTTTGGTTTGCCCTGCGCAGCGAGCGCACAGAGGGCAAGTAGAAACAGTTGCTGGCGCCAGTGTTGCATGGCTAAGCCCTTTTCACCCACACACAAATTGCACAAATGCACAAACAAACAAACAAAAACAAGAACAAAAATACTTGAAACAATCACGAATTATATTTTTATTTTTTTTTTTTCTTGAGCAGCGCGCGCAATCTTTTCTCTGTTGGTGTTTTTAAATCGCGCGCGAATCGCGTCGTTGTCGTCGTCGGCGTTCGGCTGGGTCTTCGTTTTTCACGTCAAGTCGGCCTGCCAGTTCACAGTCGACTGTGTGTTCGTTATGCACAAAACGCGCGCGCGCCAGCCACGAGAAGTTAGTGTGTCTGTGCGAGTGCGTGTGTGAGTGACGGTGTGTGTGTTGCAGCGCTTGATCGCGTCTGCAGTTGCTTGTGCGGCTGTGTGTATACGTGTTCGGCAACATATGTTGCCAAGAGCACGCAGCAGCTCAGCATCCACATTGTTGCTGTGCCTATTTTTGGTCTTGACTGTCAACTCACCACACACTCTCTCTCTCTCTCTCTCTCTTTGTCTCGCTTTGCGTTTGCTCTTGTTGACGCTCTCATTGTTTGCCTTGCGCAGTTGTTGGCGCTTGGCAACATGCTGCTTGCAGGTGGTTGTTGTTGTTATTGCTTTTAGCAACATTTGTTGCTATTGCCTTTCGCATGGCAATGCAAATCTTTTATTGCCCACTTGGTGACACATTTTGTAGCATACGCGACAGCTACTGCTGCTGTCGTTGCTGATTGTTGCTTGTTGTTTGTTGTTTATTAGTTTTGGAACGATGACCACACTGTCAAATCAAAACAACACCAAATGCAGCCTCTTCTCTCTTCTGCCTTCTGCCCACTGCCTGCAGTCTCCTCTTCTGCTTCTTCGTATTTTTCTTCTGTTTGTTTGCCTTTCGATTGCTATCGATAATGAAGTCGCCAAACGGCTGGCGAGGATGGCGGCGTAAGTTATTAACTTGTCGTTAATGAAAATCATCAATTTTGAACCAAACAGATATGGAGACATGGGAGAGAACGGGAGAATGAGAGAATGGAAAAGGTAGAGAAAGAGAAGCGCGTAATTACACCATGATGCGATGGCTTCATTAATGCTGCTTTTGCTGCTGCTCATGCTATTCTTGTAGTTGTTGTTGTTGCTGTTGTTGTTGTTGCATTGGCTGCATTTCACTGATAAGCTTTTCACTTTCTGCTGTTTGGCTATGTTTGCTTTATTGTATGCAATTAGTTCGCTGTGAGATTCACCTTTGGGCGTGTCTTTCTCTGGTGTGGGCGTGGCATTAAACGCCACAATCCACAATCGAGCCAAGCGTTAATTGTTGAAATTCTCACGCACTTCCCCAACATATCAAACTTTTAAGGAGCATCAATAAATAGCTGCAATAAAAATACTCGAAAAAATGTGCAATTTTAGTAGTCAAAGTGGGGCTATTTTTAGTTCGCAGCTGTATGTGAATAAACATATGTTAAAGTAAATAATTTCATTTTTCTTATATGTATGTATTTTTTTTTTACGATTTTTCAGACAGCAGAATAATTTGCAAATAAGATTCTTTAAGGGTGTTGGGAACTATGGACCGAAATGATCAGCCAAAACCTTGTCAGAATTGAAACAATTTTCTTGATCCTAACTTGGTATCAAGATTTACACTTAAAATAGTTAATAAATTACTAAAAACTACAAAAAATTCACTTCTATCGTTCTACTAATCGTTCAAATTTTCTTTTATTATTGTTTATTAATTATCAACTTTTAGATGTGTGCAGACTAACCCAATGGTCTGCAAGGGTATTTAATATTCGGCGTGCGAAAAGATTTATGTTAATCAATTCCCAAGGTTTTTGGAAAGCTCAACACAAACGAAGTGTTGTATTTGCGACTATTGTATCGATCTATATATACATATATATAAATATACATATGTATATGTAATAGTAATAATAGTGAATTCGTGTGGCATCGAGTGTCAGTGCTATTTATCTACATCATCTTACATCTCTGTCTGTTGCTTGCCTCACATGCTGCAACCAATTAACTGAAATTGATGCCGCCCATTAAACGGTTGATTATTTGTTGCTATTGCTATTTGTCGCTAGGAGCAACCCATTCAGTTGCACAGCGAACTCTTGGCTTAAATGTCAGCCCACACACACATATATTTTTATGCAATGGGGTTGGGCGATCTCATTTCCGCTTCCTTTGTTGTGGGACAGCTCAATGGCTCTTCAGTTGGATTCGTTGGTTGTGTGTGTGTGCGTGTGTGGGTTCATGTGCTATCAGAAGTTTTGCTTTATTACCTTTCTGGCAGTGGGCGTGGTCAGTCGCAATAGAGCGAGTGTGTGTATGCCTCTGTGGCTGACTGAACATCTGCAACAAACACTTGCAAACTGCTCAAAACTTTTGGCGCTCAATGAAAATTGCATTGTGTCGCTGCTTGAATTTTGGATTTTGACTTTGATTTTGATTTTGTTTTCGAGTGCTGTGGCACAAAAGGCGCCTTTGTGCGTTCTGCTCATAATGTCCAGGCGTATGCGTCCCAGTGGCTCTTTCTGTTTGTTTTGTCGTTGTTTTGTTCAGTTTGTTCTGGTTGTTTTTATACCCATTAGAAGTGGGTAACTAGGGTTTACTCAAGTTGTGCCAGAGCATGCAACAGACAGAGCAAAGCATCTCCAACGACATATTCTTGATCAACCGAGTCAGTCTGGCTCGATGAGCATACAGTTTCATGAGTGGGGCCTGTTCTTTCAAAGTGGCGTCCTCATTATGTGTTGTGTACTGGGGTGGTTGTATCATTTCTATATAAGCTATTCCCACTGGATTTTGGTCTAGTTTAAGGCGGATGAATTTGACAATTCAAGCGACCTACCTATTGTTCGGGTTCGGACGGTGAACTCTCGCTATGCTCGGTGCTCGAATCGCCAACACGTCGTATAAACTATCCTAGTTCTAATTGAGGGAACATAGGTGGAGGCTGTCCCTCTTCTTTAGCCACATTACCATAATAATTATATTACTTTTCCTCATTAACCCTTGGACAAGACTCTTTAAATCTTACCACATTTTACAATATCTTGGCATGGATACTCGACGGACGAGAGACTCAACTGATTTCAGATTCATTAGAAACTTTATTTATTCTTCGTTAAATATCTGCTAATTGCTAAATGTTTCTTGATTCTACAGTCTATTAATATCTGTGCCTTAAATTTGTATTTTATGTGTATTTAGCAGGGTATCTCTTCATCAAACTCTCTTGACTAGAGCATTCTTACTGGTTTTATCTCGATTATGCCGCCTTTGCCCCCAATGCAACATTAGGTCAACCTCAACCGCAACCTCAAACTTGTCTCTACTCGTCGCTTCTATTTACTTGTCCGCTCTCTCTCTCTCTCTCTCTCTCTCTATCTTGTGCCTTATTGGCGACATCAATAATGTGGCAGGCTAATTTTGATTGCTGCGTGCAGAGTTGCGTCGCTCTACCTTCCACAAATTTTCCATTGGTGCAACATTCGACGCTTCACACGAATGTCGCTTAAAAGTCACAGCCCACAAAAGCGAGCCACTCCCCCTTCTCCACCCCGCCATTAGACAACAGGTCAGTTTCCTTTCTTTCTCTTTTTAGTCAACATTTTGTTTGTCTTTTCTCAAAAGCACTTTTCTTGCTGTCGTTTTTGTTGCAATTGCATCTCGATTTTATTGCTAGAGCTGCAAGCATGCGAAAGGCAGAAGGATGTGACGCAGACACGGACGGCAGGCTGACTGGGAACAATATCACCTTCTGCTACCCCTCCCCCTTCTCCCTCATCCCCCTCTTGCACCCATTAAGTATGCTGGCGACTTTGGCGCTGTGTACAGTGCAACTAAAACGCACAGATAGATGCCTAGATTCCAATCAGCGTCAATAAATAAGCTTTTTAAATGGAACAAGAAAATAATATATATATATATATATATACATACATGTATATATATATATATATATGTGTATGTATTTCTGTATGTATGTTTGTATGTCTTCCATCCCTGCCTACCTAGCTGTCCCACCCACCGGGAGTCTTCCAGTTGTCACAGTGAACAACCAGACGATCTGGCAGCGCACAGTGGGCCACATCGAGCGAACGGTGCAACTGATTCAAGTGTTGACTTTGGTTAAATATGATTACTTATTTAATTCCATCACATAATACAAATACTAAATGCGTTTATATATGGAAATATGGAAAAAAAAATTAATTATAATTAATTCGTTTGTGTTTTCCTAATGTAACAAATTGAAATTGAATAAAATGTTTATCAATTCCACAGTGCAAATTCTCAGTCCCTTGCAGTTTGTCGCTTGTCTTTTATTTCTCTGTTGCCAGTTTCTTCACATTGAAAAAGTTTTTCCAGTGTCTGTGTTCGCTGTGTCTACTGCTGCCGCTCCCACTCCCACTCCCACTCCCCCTCCCGTCACTTCGCTCTTTTGCTCCATCAGTCGCTATTCGATTGCCTCTGCTGCTCCCACCTCTGTCTGCCTATTTGTCTATTTGTCTATTTGTTGGTTCTCGCATGTTTTGTCTCCGTGCTAGTGCTGCAATATGCGTCGTATCTTTGCGTCTGGCAACTGCAACGGGGGCGTCCTCAACTGCAATCCTTCTTGCCTACATACACATGTATTTCTGTATGTGTGTGTGTGTTTGTGTGTGTGTATGCGTGTGTGTGCATGCAGCTACTTATGGTGATTTTATAATTAGCCGTGTCAGCAGCAAACAGGAAGCCAGGAAGGAAGGAAGCTGACAGAGAGAGGGAAACAGAGAGATAGAAATAGAGAGAGAGAGAGAGAGAGAGAGTGTGTGTGAGAGAGAGAGAGAAGGAGCACTTCAAAGTCAACTCTCGTGACCATAAAAACAGCCAATTACCTTCAAGACTCATTAAGTACTACAACAATTTGGCTTGCAGTCACAGCCATGTACACTAAAGTCTGTCGGGGTGGGGGTGGGCGTGGGTTGGATTGGGTTTTGCCAATGGGCTGCGACTCTGTTTAGCTAGCTGACCGTTACAATCGAATTAGGCGCCGTTCGCAACGTTAAATGCAATTAAAACTAGAAGATGTTGATTACATTAGAACATTGCAGGCCACTCAGCTACAACGAAGGGGTCTTGGGGAGTCTGTGTGTGTGTGTGTATGTGGAAGGGAGAGGGGAGATAAGTGTTAGCAGCGCGTGCGCTTTGTATATATTTGTACGTTATTTCATTACCTTCTCCTCCTCCTCCTCCTCTTCCTCCCACCTCCCCCCCACAAAGTTGTGGTAACTGTTTACGTTGCTGCTGCTGCTGCTTCTGGCTGTGCTTTTTTTGTGTTCATAATTTATCCCTTTTTTTACATTAAGCAGCTCTGCTTCTTGCTCTGTTTTTTCCGTTTTTTTTTATGGCACTTTCAAGGGAAGCTTGAAGGAAAACCGCCCAAAAATTATTGCGGTTGACCAGACTTATTTTTTATACACACACTGCTCAAAAATGCCAAGAGAAAACTTTGTCAACGTCGTGGATGGATGAATAGAACCCGGGGGGGTTGTGGGGGCAGTTTGGCCTGATTATGCCAGCAAAACAAGGCATCTATCAGTCATGTGTGTGTGTGTGTTTGGGTGTATGTGTGTGTGTGGGACTCACTGGCCTGGCATAAATCTGAAATCCGCACGCTAATTTGTCCATGATAAATTATTTATGCCCAAAATGGAAGTCAACAACAGCGGCGAAAACAACAACAATTTTACCCAAAATCCCAAATGGGTTTGATGGGGTAAAGGGGGGGTTCGGAGGGGTGGATATAAGCTACAATCGTCGCCTAATCCCTTGACGTTTTCACTCAACACGAATCATTCATAAAAATCTGTTGCAAATTCGAGGACCCATTTGCTCTAAGCGGAGGAGGTGGATGGGAGGGGTTGCAGGTGTTGCAGATAGCAACAAGGTTTGCCTGAATATTTGATAAGTTGACTAGAGTGAAAGTTTTCCATGCGCATAATCCCCGCTTCAATTTGCTTACCAGGTGAGTGATGAAACATAGAACCTGAATTTCGTTTAATAATTCATTATTATTATCATTGCTTGCCAAATTGCAACATATTTGTTGTAAGATTGTATAACTTAATGCCACACATTGAATCCACCAGTTCAATTAATGCTGTACGAACGCATCGGTGATTATATCTGGTTAAATTATTGTTGCTTTAAGTTTAATATATCCCAGTTCGAGGCAGTCTGATTATCGTTCGGTTAGTTCGCCCATGTCTGATTATTGTTACGTTTGTTCGTTATCTTTTCTTAAATACCCTTCTAAACTAAAGCGCATGTTTATAGCTAAGCTATTGTGTTATAATTATCATTTTGGGATCCTTAAATTTCAGATTTTTAATCGATGTTTTGTTTTGGTTGTGTGGTCAGAATTGTCGATGCAGCACTTTGTGTTAGCATGTGTTTAAATTGAAAAGTCTTGTCTTTGTCCTGCCTCGTAAATGGCAGTCATCAGCTAATTGATTCAACATCGTCGCCCCTTTACCCTTTCCCCTTTCCCCTCACCCCATACTCCTTACCCGCTCACCTACGCACACGTTGCTGTGTCGACTCACAGAGCCTTGCAAAATGGAAAATGCAAAATGCAAAATGCATTTGCTGCGCCAGCTTATTGACCAAAGTCCTTGGCCATAATCAGCTTCTGTTCCACTCAAAGTCATTTGCCCGACTGCCTGCCTTTCTGTCTGTTGTGTGTATGTATATATATATGTGTGTGTGTGTGTGTGTGTGTGTGGTTGTGTCTGTGTTGGCCACTTCGCTGCGCTGCAGCTTTGGCAAACACTTGGCGCCAGCTGCTGCTCCTGTTGCCTTTCATTTGGAGCTCATCAAACGGCTGCCACTTTGCTGGCAGCATTTGTTGGCTTTGTTGCTTGTTGTTGCCTCTCTTAGTTGCACTCTGCATTCTGACTATGGTCTTCACTTTCACACAAACACACACACACTCCCTTTTTACACTCAGAAAACCGTTTCTTGTTTTTCGGAAATAATTTTAATTTTCATTATAATAATAAAAATAGTTTTAAACAACAATTCAATAATTCCAATAATATACAATTTTGCTGATATATTAATAATAATTGACAGTTTCCATTAAAAAAAAATATTCTTGGAAATCGTAAGATATTTCAGCTTAAAAATTAGGAATTTTATGTGTACACTTGTAAAACATTTTCATATTTTTTCTGATTTTTATTTAATGTGGCTCACGACTGTTTGCAATTAAAATCTTTATGTAAATAAATTTAAAATTTATTGAATCAAATTTAAATTTAAAAATTAAAATTTAAGCCACAAATGAAAATATATCAAATAAAAATTGAATAATTAAATATAATTTAAGACACAATTAAGTAAAGAATGTTATAAATTATCTGAAATAAACCTTGTTTTCTCTGAGTGTACTGTTCTGCTGCTCAGGTGTCGAGAATTGTGTTTGCCGCCTGGCGCTGCTGTTTCAATTAGAGCACAGACAGCGCTTGCATTTCCCTAAAATCTCATAGCTCCCTAGCAACGTGCAACCACCCAGATGCCACCCGCCAACCGCCAGCCACTCACCCTATGGGGCACTCATTAGCAGCGCTTGCAGCTGCGGTCTGCGTTATTTGTTGCCCAGTTAGCGTATTCCTATTTTGCCATTTTTCCAATTTCCCATTTTCCCATTCCCCCCGCTCCCCTCCCCCTTCACGTAACTGGCAATTGGAGCACGCTGTGTCGCCTCCATATTATGCCTCTAATAGGCTGACAATGTTATTGTAGGGCCCCATCCCTCCCACTCTGCGCTCTATCTCTCTCTCTCTCTCTCTCTCTCTCTCTCTCTCTCTTTGTCACTCTCTGTCTCTCTCACTACATCATCTAGCGCTTGCCGCTGCTTCTCCTCCTGCTCATTTTGATGTGTCCACCCGTCAAATGTATAATTATTGCCCTCTTATTTCATAGCATACTTTTGTGCGACTGGCATTTCTCTTTGCATATCTCTCTCTCTTTCTCTCTCTCTTTACACACATTCTGTCTGTCTGCTTTACTCTTTCGGTGCATGCTTTGTGCATTTATAATCATTTTTCATAAATATTCGTTGACCGTTGGGCAACGGCAACGCTCCAAGCACATTTTCTGTGGCAGCTCTCAAAGGATTAGACGTGTTTCACATTTTAAAGAGTCTCTCGGTGCGACTTGCAAATGATGTTGATAATCAAGATAATCATGATGCTATAGAATATGATGATGATGATGATTATGAATCTGCTGCTGGCTGCTGTTTAGCCTCGGATGCTCGCTAGAGTGACAGACATTCTCACTCTCACTCTCTCTTTCTCTTTCTCTTTCACTCTCTGCATATTGTTCCCTTCTCCTACAATTGGATCTGCATCTTAAATCCCATTCGTTGCTGTCGGTGATTATTGTGTTTCATTTTGGTGCACGCCTTTTTTTTCGCTGGCTTTTTAATTTGTGCGAAACTGTTTTAATCCGCTTAGCCGCAACAGCACAACGGCAAAAGCGCCTCCCAACGACGGTCAGCGGCCATTTTCAAATACCAATTCTACGTGTTGCCCTCACTTTTCAAATGGTTTGGGTAATTGACGTTGACAGAGATTATATGATGTCAACGCCAATGGCAAAGTCAGCGCTAACGTTTCTATTGGCAGCAATTTCAGTTCAAAGTTAGACAAATATATTGCAACCAGAGCTAAATTCGAGTAATTGCATTAGTTGAAAATTTAATAAATAGCAGCAAATACATTGTGATTTAATGGAGTATGAACAATCTATCAACTTTGCTACTCCTTATACTGAAAACTCTTTCAAATTGAAAATAGCCAATTGTTAATAGCCGAGTTAAGATTTTATTCATTTGCTATTGCATGTCATCAATATGGCAACAACATATTCATTTTCTTTCACTTCGGAGTCCAAAAAAGGTAATAATAAATAAAAAAAATGATCATACAAAATCACTGTTATAATATTACAATCAGTGCGCGTAGATCTGTTCATTACGTCTATTTTATTTGATGTAATATGTATGGATACAGAGTAAAAGAGATGACCAAATTCGTAATCTGCATTCTCAGCAGCAACAAATAAATGGGCAAGGATCAATCAGGTGAATTCCGAATGCAAAAACATAGATGGCAAATGTCACAGTAAATACATATGCAAATACTTAAATACATGCATATTCTCTGCCAGTAGCAATAGGAGAGTCGATCTGGTCATGTCTGTTTGTGTGAACCAAGAATGCAAGGACTTTTAAGTCCAGCGAATTTCATTTGAAAATAAAATACAAAATAAAGATTAAAGTGCTCAGTTCAAATGAAGCAAAACAAAAATAAATAAATACAAGTTTGCCAAATTATTTTTGTCATGTCGTGCAATTAAAAGTCTCTAAGCAATGGCCCATGAAGCATTGAGCAGCATCAGCAGCAGACACCTCAACCGAGGGATGTCAAGGCAAGCAGAGTGAGAGGTGATTAGAGGAGTGAAGAGTACATGAGTGGAGAGGAGAGGAGAGGTGAGTTTGGTTTTTATGCGTGTCTAATGATGCGACAATCGATTCCAAACGGCACTGATTTTTTGGCCGCATCATCAAATGAGGCGTCATTAAGTAATAAGTCTTTCAGCCATAACCAGGTCGCTATCCGAGTTCCGAGGTCTGAAGTCAAGCTGCGAAGCTGTCGAAGTTCGAGTGGGAAAACCGCGTGCAAAAAGTTCAGCGAAAAGCTATTAAAAGTAAACTTGCCACAGCCAAAACAAACGCCCACTTCTCGCAGTCAGCCCCCTCTAAAAGCGCTTAATGCTTTCATTAGGCGGGGCAAGGGCGTGTGGGTGGTTGGTTAAATTAAACTTTAAACCGCAGCTGACTGAGCCAGTTGCCAGCAGTTGCAGTTGCAGTTGCAAGTTTTTATGTTGCCAGTTGCCAGTTTCCAGTTGCCAGTTACTTGCTACCCTGGCAGTCAATCAGTTAGTTTGCCTGTCTATGTCTGCCTCAAGACGTGGCACTTCCGTTTCTGCTTCAAGTGCGTCTCCCACCAGTCTTCACGACGAGGAATTAGAAAAAGACGCACAAGAAAAATGAGCATTGCACCAAACTGCCAACGTTTTTTTTTTCTCTTTTGTTATTTTTGTTCACCAAAAGTGTTTCTTGTGCTTTTGATTTCTCTTTCGTCTTTTGTGTTGCAGCCGCACAATAGACGACACGCCTAGACCGTTCCCTCACCCCCCCGCCACCCCACACCCTCACGGATCTGCCCTGGTTAGAATTGGGGTTTTGTTTGCTGTTTCCGCCCGGGCGCGAAAAGTGGTTTCTATTTATTTATTTATATCCCCATTGTGATGCACGTTGCAGTTGTAGCTGCATTTGTGCTCCTGATGGATACGCCACTAAGAGCTGTTGCCGGCTTACAGCTTGCCACCATTGGGCGTTGCCAGGCAAACGGTGTGGAGGCATTAGTTGTGAACGATTTGGCAGCTAAGCGCGCGCTAAGCCTTCAACTACCATAGGGATTAGCCGTTCAATCCCAATAGAATTTGAGGCAGACACAGCATAAGGATCTAAGCAATGACTTCATCAAATGCCATATACTGATATTGACATCTTCACCTATAGATGAATAAATAGACATACGAACATTTAACTCCATATACAGTTACTAAATTAATATATGACCCTAATCAACTGAGGTTTCCCCACCTGTTAGGTAGGATTATGTAAAAACGTACCCTATTTGTTGGTCAATGCTTATTTGGAACAGGTACATTGTGGACACCTGGTTGCCATAAAACCCGGATTTTTTACCTTAAGTTGAGTATTTTCGGTATAAATAGACCAATCCTTCGAAGTCAGTGTAGTTATATCCTGCATCTCGAGTGCAGCAGGACAACGAGGACTATGGGCAAACAGACTACCATTGAACGACAGAAACTCATCCTGGAACACCATAAAAACGGATATTCACTTCGCCAAATAGCTGAAATGGTCAATCTGAGCAACTCAACTATGTATAACATCATTCGGCGCTTCGTCGACGCAAATCGGATAGAGAGCAAGGGCAGAAAGGCACCAAACAAGATTTTCACCGAACAGAACGAGCGGAGGATCATCAGGAAAATAAGGGAAAGTCCCAGGCTACCGGCTTCAAAGCCGACTCAACAGGTGCTGGATGAAATGGGGAAAAAGTGCCGTGTGGAAACTGTGCGCAATGTTCTGCGCAAACATGGCTTCAATGCCCGAGTACCACGGAAGAAAAAATAAAGGGACTTGGATGACGTTCGCCAAAAACCACTTGGACAAGGATTTGAAGTTCTGGAACACAGTCATATTTGCATATGAGTCCAAATTCACCATTTTTGACTCGGACGGACGGAATTGTGTGTGGCGCCAGTCCAATACTGACCTGAATCCCAAACACGTAAAGACAACAGTCAAGCCGGATTCAGGAATTTTGTGATTTTTGAAACAACAAGGGACAAGAATGTGTACCTCGACAAACTAAAGGAAAATTTACTCCAAAGTGCCGAGAAGCTAGGAATCCGACATACTTTCCGGCTCTATCAGGACAACGATTCCAAGCAGAAGGTCAAGATAGTACAGTTCTGGCTCATCGGGAACTGCCCCCACATGATAATTCCACCGGCCCAGTCTCCAGATTTAAATGTTATTGAGAATTTGTGGGCTCTGCTGGAAAATAACATCCGGAAGCAGAGCAAATCAAGCAGAGGACCTCAAAAATGCTCTGCGGGATGAGTGGAGCAAAATCAGGGAAGTTGTTAAGGCTAAAGGGTATCAAACTAAGTATTTACATCCTTATTTAAGTTTTTATACGCAAAATATATTACTTACGGTTCCAAATAAGCATTGACCAAAAAATAGCGAACTTTTTTACATAATCCTACGTAGCTGATGGGGAAACCTCAGTTTATTAGGGTCATTTATTAACTTTGGTGGTTAATATATGTATGTACCTACCATAGATCTTTGGAATTTTTGAAAAATAATGAATAATTAGCCTATGGCAGGCAATTACATTTTTTACTTGACACTGTTCCAATAAAGCTTTGAAAATATTTACAAATCTTGTCATGTCGTGCACTTAAAAATCTCTAAGCAATGGTCCATGAAGCACTCAGCAGCAGCAGCAGCAGCAGCAGCAGACACCTCAACCGAGAGAAGTCAAAGAAAACTGCTGAGTGCAGGTGAAGATAGATCGCTTACCAATTAATCGAAGTCAGTAAGCCAGAGAGCATAGTTTTTGTCTTTCCCAGACGGACTTTCAATGGAATGAACTCTATATTTCTAATAAATGCTGAAGTCGTAATTGATTTTCTTGCTTTTGCTTTTTATTGTTGCTGCAAAAAAGGATTATTATGTTGTTGTTGATGTTGCTGTTGCCAGTGCATTATTTAAAATTGGATCTTGATTCAATTTTTCGTAGGCCAACACACAACTAACACATCCAATAAGAAAATTGTCAAGTTTATAGCCCATAGCCCATTGAAATAAGAGAATGTATTAAATTTGATTTGCGAATGGGTTCATTTTCAGCAGTTTCGCAAACATTGGAAAATGTGTCCAATTCATTCTTACTGCTTTATTTATTAGTTGTTTTGTTTCTGATAACGAATTGAATCCGCTTGCAAAGAAGTGGTGTTGTCGTGTTATGTTGTCGATGCTGCTAAGAAATCGACAGTCTTACGTTAGTGATATGTCTTCTGTTTTCCTTATAGATATGTGTGTGTATATTTTGCCACAAGTTCTGATTTCCTTATCTTCTCTGTTGCAAATGTAACCGTAATACAATGTAACAATCTGGCAACTATGCGAATGTAATATAACGATCTGGTAACTCTGATCGTTCGCCAAAATGAATTTCATCAGAGCATGTAACTTCACTTCGTCGTCTCAATAAATATCGTAAGGAAATTACAACATTCTCCTTGATTCCCGATCCGTCAATTGTGGATTTCTGTTTGTCCTTCTTCTTTTTTGAATATATGTTTATTATTAATATGGGAAATTGTTGTAAATATGCAGTTCGGCTAAGTTCCACTGATAGCCATTGAAATGTCCAGAATTCAACCACATTTGCGGTAGAGCCATGTAGGATACAACTGGTGGTGTTTCTGCTACTTGTGGTGACATTTCCAGCTGCTGAGGTGGCATTGGATTATTAGGTGTTGCATCCGGCATCTGATGCATATTGCCGAATAGTTTCGGCTCATCCTCCATCCGCTCGTCGGGGCTAAGTTCCCAGGGTATGTCGACCTGCTGGTGGCGCTCCCACAGAAGTTGAAGATTGCGCTGCCAGCGCAGCCAGTCATTGTCCTCGTTGCGCAGTTTATTCACATAGAATTGCTGCTGCTGTGGATAGCATTTAGAGTGCCCGCATTTTGGCCAAGTTTAAGTGACTTACCATATGTGGCCTGTTTCGACTTAGAGCTCGCTTGGCAGCCAGTTCATCTACCTCCGAGCCAATTGGCGCAAGTTTATTATTCATTTGATTCATCTTGATTTTGTTATAATTATTAAAATGATTTTCCTTTCGCTTTGTATTATGTTTTTTCTTAACGATCTATTCGCAACAGTTATTTATTTGTGGTTTAACTGGCTCAAGTCAAAAATGAATTTTATTTTTCACTTTTCACAAGTCAACGTCAATTGAGTAATCGACTTTGACACCTTCTCAACACTGCTGTACCGAATTATCGAATGTAGTTCATATCAGTTCAATTCAGTTCAGCTCAGTTCAGTTCCATTCAGTTCAGTTCAGCTCAGTTCAGTTCCATTCAGTTCAGCTCAGTTCAGTTCACTTCAGCTCAGCTCAGTTCAGCTCAGTTTATTCAACTCAATTTTATTTAACTCAATTTATGTGCATTTTATTATGTTCATGCCATTTAGAAAAAAAGTCTGAAGTTAAGGGGCACACTGTAAGAAAACGGCTTGAGAATGCCATATACAAAGTTTATTTTTAGCCTCCTCATATGCCAAATACATCGATTTGACACCGAATCAACAAATTTTCGTACTCCAGTAGCTCCCAAATAGTCAGAAATGTTTGCTACCAGCCTAATCTTGACGAGGAACTGTCCCCTCATATTCTCTACTGAACTTAAGTGTGGTGATCGAGCTGGACATTCGAAAAGTTCCTCTTCCTATTTATACTCCTGTAGATAATATTATTATATATTTTTGAAGGATCATCGCTCGAAAGAGATGAGTTCTTGTCTTGTTAAAAAAAAAAAATCGACAGAAAAGCCTGCGAGGGACGTGCGCGCTTATTGTAGATTATCCACAAAAGACTAACCTGTATTTATCACAAACACCCACACACACACACACACACACACACACAACACATACACACACACACGCTCACACACCGCCAAAGAACTTTTGCTAGACTAGGCAGAAACTTCAACTCAGGACTTAATGTCAATTTGAGCGCCCAAGTTTCAGTTTCGCTATGAGCTCTTCGTAGACATATAAATGTGTGTGTGCTTGTACGTGTGTGTGTGCTGCGAAAGTTTATAATCCTTAACGGAGCTGGGAACTAATTGCAATGTAAATAAATTACAGGCGACATCAGCAGCAACAGCCAAAGCCCCCACCTGCTGTCCCGCTGATACAGCCAGCAAACAATATTTCAGTCAATATTCAAAAGCAAGCAAAATGCACCGCTCTCTCTCTCTCTCTCTCTCTCTCTCACACACACTGTGTGTGAGTGTCTATCTTTTTCTTGCCCAGTGTCGAATATCGCATTCATTTCGCCTTAACTAACTATTAAGCATTACTTCAAGTTTTCCACAGGATATATGATGCACTTGTGTTGTCCTTGCGTTGACTTTGTTTAATACTCTTAGGTTGTCGGGTCTCAACGGCAGTGTATGTTCATTGTAATACCTATCCGATAAGTTTGCTTTACATTTATATGCTTATAATTGGTTTAAGAAAATGAATTCTCAAAAAAAAAATTATTAAATAAAACGCACAAAAATATAGTTTAAAATTGTTAATTCTCGTACTGAGTATGTAGATCACATTCTAAGACTGCGTATCTGGCTATTCTGCAACTCACATGTGGTGGGAAAATCATTCGCATTTCCAGTCTTCGTTTCTTAGCCATTAACTTCCATTATTAATTGAAAGAATTTATGTTTTAATAAGCGTAAAGTTTGGCAACACTAACTAAACAAAAACCAACTGACTGCCGGTGTAATACAGTTTCAGGTTTGCGATCAAATTTATTGTATATAAGCAAAACTACGATTTATTTCCAAAAAATTATTTTTCGAATATATGCCATATAAGATATATATATTTATGTACATACGTATATATTTATGTACATATATGTATGTATGAGTTATATGAGTTACAAACATGAAAACCGTGAGCCCTCTACAGGAGCACCTGTGGGCAGGTGTCATTAGTGTGTATAGAGTATATCGTAGTCGGATACGCACAAGAGTGCAGAGTTCTTAGATATTTTTACTTGCATTTGTGTGTTAGTGTGTGTGTGTGCTGTCCCTGTGCGATGTTGTCCTTGTCGATTTACATGAGTTGCAATTAGTGTGCTCTGCCTGCCAACTCTTGTTGCCTGCGCAATACTTCCCTCCCCCGACACCCCGCATCCCCAAACTGCTACTCCAAATGCCTTGTCTTGTCCATTGTTTGCGGTTTACTTTTGTGTTACCCAAATGTGCCGGAAAATGTTGAGTTCATGTGATCCTTGCTTTACACAATCGAAACGCGTGAGTGTGTGCTGGGTGTGTGCAACAGCTCATGCCTATCAACTGCATCCGGCTGGCACATCCGTTGGGTAACAGCTTTCAGGTTTTATGGCTTTTAAATAGTTGCAAGCGACCAAGTTTTGTTAAACTGACACCGGCTAACAGCGCCATACCACATAGAGGCAGGGGCCACTTTTGACAGTTTCTTGGCAGTCGCCAAATTTATGACTATATTAAAGAGTTTTGCCAACTTTTCGCCGCACATAATTTTTGCATAGTTTTCGCCGCCCGAGCTGTTGGCAATGAATTTTGGACCATGCCACCCACCAGGGGAAGTGTGATTTGAAACATTACACCAAGAGTGCCACCAAGGGTGATAGGTAAGTGGACTGTGGCGGGACTCACTGTTTTAAGCATGGCTTCTTGCCAGAACGTACCTCAAAGTTGACTCTTCAAATTTATTGTCAACCTTTATCGCTGAGCTGATGTCCAGCCTGCAACATTCAGGCGGCGCACACAGTTGCCATGTTGCAGCAACACACAATATTACATTGTTGTGCAACTATTTGAAATGTTTTTGTTTGTCAGCCGCACAGGACCAGTGTGTGCGTATGCTTCCTGTTGCAGGATGTGTTGCGGGATGTGGTCATTGTGGCACGATGTACAATGTGTTGCAACTGCTTATGCGTATGTGTGTTCAGGCGTTGTTAAACACTGTGTTGTGACAACAATAACAACAACAACAACTCATGAGTGCCGCAATGATACTTGAGGCAGTTGCCTCTCGCACTTCATCTGCCTCCTCACCAGCGCTGATAATGCACGCGCTTTATGTTGCCGTTCACTATTTACAGTCGCCAGGCAACAGCTTGGGCTGTACGTCTGTATTTATGTACTACACTCAGAAAAAAAACATAACTAAAAACTACAAAAATCACATTGAAAACCAGACATTGCTTTAATGTTCTGAACCGATTCGAAATAAGTATAAAAGCGTATTATTAAGTTGTGCAAAAGTATTTAACAAGCAGAAGGAAGCATTTCCAATCCCATAAAGTATACATATACTTGAACAGCTGCAAGAGCCGAGTTGAAGCTCATCTCCATCTTTCCGTCTGCATGAACAAACGGATCCCACACACTATCGGAACTACAAACAAATATTGGAATTTAAGTTCTCGTATACCTTATGCATATTAATTCCATTCACACAAAAAGCCCCTTTCTCGTCTCAAAGTTCGAATAGCCAGGAGCTTGGCAAATTATCATGAGTAGCAAGTTTCACTGAGGCCTCTCCTGATTGAAGAATCTGTAATCAGACTATCTGAAATGATTCGATAACATTGAAGTGACAGTTTTGAACCCTTAATCAACATAAATCCTAAAAAATGTTCCAAAAATAAACGGCGCCATCTTTTTTCTGAGTGTGTCTGTATGTGCACAGCAATTCTGGCACAATACTCACATCTCTGACTCGTTGCCATTGTTGAGGCTTAGTCAAACTCCGAGTCGAGTGTTAGTTGTGGCCAGCTCAGCAACTGGCTGTTGTTGTTGCTGTTGTTGTCGTCTCGAGTTCTTATGTGAAGTGCACTCTTTATGTTAATAGTTGACACTAATTAGGTATGTTGGCACAACAAAGCGCTGTGCGCTGTGTGTGTGTGTGTGTGTACATACATGGCGTATACATATTATGTTAAGTCCACCAAACAGCACAAAGACTTTGTTAGTGGCGCCGTTTGACGCATGCGACAGAGAGAGAGAGAGAGAGAGAGAGATAGAGAGAGTGAGAGACAGGGGTGGTGCTACAGTAAACACTGTATAACGCATTCATAAAATTATTCACTCACAGTAAATGAATATGATTCACAAGTAGAGAGTAGAGAGTAGAGAGTCCTCAGCATTCTCTGCAGAAGTACTATGTACATTCATAATTTAATTAAAATTACAGCCGTGGCCATACAAATACCACCATACAAGACCAAAAAACTGTGTATGGTTATTTTGCAACTTTCCTCAATGATTTATTACATTCTTAAGCTTACAATATTTGTTGGCTTCTTTTATTCAGGCTTATTCGACCAGCTCAAAAACTGTATTCATTTGGCAGAAAGCGATGAAAATGTTCTATGGAAAATGCATACGCCTCAAAAAAAATAATTAAATACTTAATACTTGGACATTTTGAAGGAATTTGTGAGAAGCCAAAAGAAAAGCCAATAATATTATATTTTCTTAACAAATTAAAAACTTAAATAGTCTTTTCAATCAACCAGAAAATTGGCAGTGCTTAAATATATGTTTTTGAGTAATTATATTCTCATATTCTGATAAAAGTTATCTGCCGGCCATTTACTACTGTACTTGGCGAGCTGCTCATTCGGGAGCAGGAGCAGGAGCAGAAGCAGCAAAGGCAACATTTACATTGTCGTTGTCACAGTTCTTGTTCCATGTTGTTGTCGTTGTTGTTGTTGTTCTTTTATTGTTGTTGCTGTTGCTCCACATAATACGGTGCTAAGCATAGGGCACAACTATTACTTAATCATTTTAACCTGTTTAAGCGGCTTAATGTGCCACGAGTGTGCCTGTTTGTGTGTGTTGGAGTGTGTATATACTTCTCTGTGAATGTATGTGGGTGTGTGTGTGTGTGTGTGTGTGTTTGGTTTATGTGCCCAACGAGCTGTGCTCTATGCTGGGACAGTCAGTTCCACAAAGCTGCTCTCGAGTGCCACACGAGCATCTTAAAAGTCACTCGAAAGTTTAGGCACCCACTTGCACACCCCGCTGCCTGCCACTCTTACAACTCCTCGTACACCTCCCCTTTCCCTGTCGTGCAACTCGTTATTGTTGCACAGAGTTTACAACTAGCCGTGGCTTTGCAACAACAGCAGCAGCATCTCATCCATTGCATTGTCTGGATACGTGTGGCACATATATACTCCGTTGGCTATGCAGATGCCGCTTTGCCCCTGCCACTGTTTTCATACCCTCGCGGCGGGTATTAAAATTAAGCTAGGTATTATATCTTTTTTATTTTGAGTGTACCTTTACACAAATGCTGCACTCTTATCAAACTAATTCTATTTGATTTTCAATTAAAACTATTAAAACTATTTCCAATTTTATCCATTTCAAATTCAATAAAAATCAATCAATTTAAATTGACTAATAACAAATAAGTAAAAATAAGTTGATAACTGAATTTAATAAAGAAAATATTCAAATGAAATATAATTAAATTAAAATCAATTTTATTTATATTACAAACATTCCCTTGTATGTCGGAGTTGGCCGGAGTCGGTCGCAAGATGAGTTCTTCCCGACAAAGTTCACCAATTATACATATATAAAATTCTTATGGTCCATAGCTGTCAAAAGAAAATTCGATTTTGTTTTTTGTTTTCCAAATTATTATTAGGCAATTTTCTGTGTCAGCAGATGGGCTCCAGCTTGCAAGGGTATTTAACCATCGGTTCTGTACTGTGTCGCTTGCTGTGTCATTTGAAGATTCTTGTGAACCCTCGCATCCCCGCTGCCCACACACCTCATCCACCAATCATGCATCCGTTTTGTTGCTTTTAATGAAATTTTAATTTGCTGCGGAAATGCGCAGTCAGTGTGCCTGTGAACTTGGACAGAAGCTGCGTCAGCAAATAGACCAGATATCGGATACATGACCAGAGACCGGCTCCAGCTCCAAATCCAACTCCAACTTCAACTCCATTTGCATTCGCTCCTTCAGCTCTACAATTACTTCGACTTATGTAGGTATGATTTATGTGCATGGCTTAGCAGCCTCTGCGTGTAGTGCGTGTGTAGGGTGTGTTCACTGTACGGGCGGCACACAATGCAATGAAATGAACGTTGCGATGTTTAGTCTAAATTGTAGCAGCTGCTTAGTGCGGGGTGGGGGTGGAGTATGAGCATATATGTATATATATATATATATATATATATATATATAAATACATCTTTGGAAGTTGCTCTGCGTTTTTGGCAGCGTCATTTTTTTTTTTTTTTTGTAACACGCAAGCGGCTTTGATGTGTTGTGGAGTGTTGATTGATGGACAAGTGCAAAGTTTGATTGAACATTGAAAATGTGAAGTTGACTGTGGCGTATGTGGCAACAAATGTGAACGAGTGCATGGGGCATCGAGCATCGTGCATCGGGCATCGGGCATCACGCATGGAGCAGCTGCAATTAAAGTTATGTGTTTAGAGAACTTCTGCGATTGCCACAGTTGCCGTAAAGCTGGCCGTAAATCTAGCAAGCAAATTGAATACTGAAAAGTGCTTTATTGCCTGCTAATGCGTGTGCTGAATTTATTCAACTCCAGTTTCCGTCTTCCTCTCTCTCCGTATCTCGCTCTCTCTCTCTCTCTCTATCCATCTATCTCTCTGTAACCACAAATCACTGGATTTTCAATTGAGGGAGATATAGATAGATAGATACATGCAGCCTTGACTATAAAAATAGTTAAAAAGCTCAGAAGACAATCGCTTATAATCAGCAATGAAAATGAAATCTGATTTCGTGCTTGTTGGCATATGTATTTGTATATGTATATGTATTTTATATTATTGACTCACATTTTTAACTCGTACTCTCCACGAGCTATATATGAAAATTCCTCATCTTTATCGGTATAGACTGACAGATGATTAAATGTTAGGGAGTATCGGTCAAGTGAAAACTTCTTTGATGAGAACCGATTTTATTTTTTATACAATATTTTGACTAAGCTCAGCAGATGCTGGTCTATTTATGTGTGTATATTCCAAAACAGAGTATTCTACTTTACACTACTTAATTATATAGCTGTCATTTTTTGTGCATGTCTATTCAGGCGTCAGTCCGTTTTCTAGCGTACTGTACTTGTCGGCATTAATGTGGGATTTTGAGACTGATTTGATATACAGGGTGTCATTAGACGTAGTTAATAAATGATCAGTCTACGTGCAACAGCAACAGCAACAGAATTTTGACTACACTTAGGAAAAAAATCAAGTTGATATTTCAAACCTTTGTATACCAAAGTAAATCTGCTGATATTTAATTTTAATCCAGATCTCGAAATATTATTATGTTTTTATATCTTTTTAACAAATGTTCTTTCGATAAGTATTCCTCATTGGTATAGTTACACTGTATCAGAGAGGGTAACTTGTGTGTCTATCTTGATCCTACAACCTAAAACCCCTCTTTCGACCGGTTGTTCCTATGGCAACTATATGTTATAGTGATCCGATTTTGTCAGCTCCAAACTATGGATTGATTTGAATAAAAATATGGTCTTAAGACTGAGTAGGTATTGCCTTTTTACAAATACGTTATGACGAATACGTCCCTTTCCAGACTTGAACACAACAAAAATTTGTGGATGCTTTTCTTAGATCTGGCCTTTTTGTTGTTTTTATGTTGCAAATAAAGAAATTATTTTTCTTTTTGAGTGCACAAGTAACAACCAAATTTATCTAATGGCATATGTAATTCCAAGTGAAACACATAAACAATTTATGCTCAAACGTGAATTATAAAAAAAATACGTTAAAATGAAAAGGCTAAAATTCTGCGGCTGCTGCTGCTGCTGCTAAGTCACTTCTGGCTGTCCGGGCTGTCCTTGCCTCCTAACAGTCAGCGAAAGCGACAGCGACAGTGACACTCGCGGCATGACAAGCTGACATGGATTGTGGATGGTGGCATTAGGATGATGATGAGGCTGACGCTGAGGATAAAACTGAGTCTGAGGATGAGTAGCAGTGCTCTGGTAGATGCTGACTGTCAGCGATTTGTATAAAGTCGGCTGAGTGCCCCTCATGTTGGCGGGGAAGGGAGGGCGTATCACGTGCCTCAGGTGGAGGCGTGTGCGTTACAGGGCAATAATTGTAGAACGCGGGGAGGGGGACAAGCTGGAGGTGCAGCAAAAGCAGCATCATGAGATGCTTCTTTCAGTTTCGGGTGTCGCAAATAAATGTGATTACAACGCCCCGCTTGAGGGTGGCAACGTTGCTCAAGTACCCACGGCTCTGACATACATAGACACATAGTTGAGTCCAGTGCCAGCAAGTGGAGCAGCCATCAACTGGCAGTGATTTGTCATTTGGATGCCACTCATTGTTGCTGTTGTCTAGCGGCCATAAATAAACATCTGCAGTCGAGGATTGGTGTAACCACAATGGGTACCAGGTATGAGTATCATCTGCTCATTTCTACATTCTCATTGCTGGCTGTCTGCGCTGATAAGGAATTCGCATGATTTCAAATTCATAAGACCGAAGTATGTTCACCCTCTTCTTCAACTATATACATATATCTATCAGTTGAACATAATAACTACCTACATAATACACTTAGCCATTGAAATTTTCAATTCAAATCAAATACATTTTGAAATATTCGATTTAATAAAGATTAAGTGAAACACACATATTGTCCTTAATAATATATTAAACAAATCTATAAATTAAAAATCCAAAATGCATAAGCAATTTGATACAATTCTCTTCGCGAGATTAACTCAATACATTTCTTTGCTGCAGGTTATTTTGACTTAGCTGATAGCTATAGCTGTTTGGCCTGATTTCCACAAAACTTTCACAACTTAATTTAGAGATTCAAAGCATTGAAATTCAACGCTGACATACGTATGTATATAGTAGAAAACCCTCCCTCAAAACAAGCAACAGCCTCTGTGTGCTCCAGTTGCATATGATTAGCATCATGCCCAGTGTCACATCGTTGTAGGGTATTCGGTTTCACTTGGGCCGCCGGCTGAAATATATCTGTTCATAAATTTCGCGTCCGTGAAATCAGTAACAGAAAAATTGTCTTCTGTCTGTTTTTGTGTTTTTCTTGCTATTTTTTGTTGTTGGTTTTATGATAAGTATTTTGCTGCTTTCGGGAGGGGTTGGTGGTGGGTAGTTGGTGTTGTAGGTGAGGGAGGGTGGTGGGGGGGGGGGGGGGGGGGGTTGCTGTTGTAACTGCTGCTTAATAGAACAAATATTGAAACGACTTGGCTCACGGGGGTGTTTGGGGTTGACAGTTGGGTGGACTGGGTTCGGTCGGTCGGTTAATCACCGTATCCACTCCCCTCGCGCACTGTATGTGTGGGGGTGTGTATGTTTGGATGTTTGCCTTTGTGTCTGTGTGTGTGTCTTCGTTGTTTAATGGGCATTTCATAGACCATTGACCAGTGTGTGGGTGGTGGTTGGCTGGAAGTATCAGAGCGGTACATAGCTGATTAATTATCTTCGATGATGGTCCTGTGTCCTGCGTGCAGCATCCAGTGGCAACTACCGCTGCTGCTGCTGCTGCTGCTGCTCACTTGCATGCGTTTAATACGTTTATTAATTACATTCCGGCCGACAATGCTGCTGGACATTGGCCAAGGCACAAAAATGTTTTGCGAAAAGGTTCAACAATGTGTAAGTAATTGGAACAGTCACCCACACAGAGAGACAGAGAGAGAAAGAGAGAGGGAGGGAGATAGGGACAACATGGCTTGGCGACAATTTCAGTTAATGTCCCGCTCCGCTGCCACTCCCACCGCCCTCCATTTTTGGCACCACCATCGCCACCCCTTGCATGTTTGCGCCAATTAATTTGTTAAATAAACGCATTTGTCCGGGCGACGATGTCGACGTAAACGTCGCTGCCAACAGCCAATGCGTTAATTATTGTGTATGTGTGTGTGTGTGTGTGATTGTGCGTGTGTGTGTGTGTTGGCATACTCGTTAGTTACGGCTACGTAATTGCCTGACTGCTCGCATTAAGCAGCGTTCGTGATCCTCATGATCTACCTGACCAATTTTCCAGCTTCCTTACACGGCCCTCAAACACCCCCTCCCCCCCCACACACATTTCTTATTAATTGATTGGTAACTGCTGCAATAATGGCAGCTGCGGTTGCAACTCCTTTTTAATTGAATTTCGCATTCACCAAATGTGTTGTAGTTGTTGTTTCCACTTTATTCATAAATCAATTTTAATTGTAGGTAATTATTGGCAAAGTTTTTTGTTCGCATTTTTTCCATTAAATCGCTGCTGTGTTGCATGTGAAACCTGAGGCTCAGCGCCAATTTGTGTGTGCCACCATTAATTGTGCTGCAATTATTATCATAATCGCTTCACTTGGACATTTAACGGTTTCGCTGGGACAACACTAAGCTTCCTACACTAAGCCTGCTTCTTAATACATCATACATAACAAGTGCTTACATTTTACTGCATTGCATTACAATATTGAGTTTGAGCTTGAATTCTATTTGGTATATGCTGGCTCTACGAACCAACTAATTAACTTCCAAATTTAATAAAACAAAACTATTTATCGTATATAAATAAATTACACTTTATTGCGATCATATAGTGTAAGCACAAATCGCTTTTGAAGGATGGAACTTATAGTCAATATAAATCGACTAAAAACCTGCTGCATGTGTTTTCTGTGACATTATTTCACTTGTAAGTCTGCTTGGTGGTTGTAGTTAAACTGATTGAACTGACTTAAGTCAATAAGATAGGATAAGATGGGCGAGATATTCTAGAAGCATGGAGTTGTATGGGTTGAAATCGCTGAATGTTTCGAGCATGTGAGTTGGAATGCTTTTGAAGAAAACATATAGTTATATGAATAATAATGTGAAATTTATAGGTTGAATTGAAACTTCCCAGTTCTTCAGATCAGCGTCCTGAAGAGAAGGTCTAAAGGATAGACTCATTTTATTAGTGTTCAGGTTGTTGGGTTGGTCAGAGAGGCGTCTCCTGTATCTGAAGTTAAGTCGTGCTGTTACCCCTGTGTTATGTATAGGAATCAAAGCTATTTATATATTTCTCGATAAGTATTGATTAGTATGAACCCTGCTCTGGAATTTTTGAAGCGTTTTCACGTTAGTTGGCTCTTCACCATAAGTGTGTGTTTAAGTGAGTTTGTTTCTCATTTTGTATTCGAATGCCATTGTCATTTAGAATTTAAGAATCAAAAAAGGATTTACCTTTCTGAAAACAATCGATAATTCGATTAGCACTGATAATCAATTATGGCCGCAGTCTGATGTGAAAGGTCGGATATTCCTATTGGGAGACTCATATTTACAATGTCGCACTCGATTATTGAAGTCATAAACAAAGAGTTATATGATAAATATATATCGATATATGCATATATATATATGTATATATATATATGTATTTATAAGTTTCAGCAAAAACTTATCGAATAAGTAAATTGAAAACTGAAACTTTCGATAATTTGCATGCAAATTCGTTTAAGACGCTATTCAAATGCTGCTCATAATAATATTTATGGCACTTATCTGTTGGCCCGCTTAACCGTTTTCTGGCAGTCAACCCACAAATGTACTCAACCCCTGACCCCAGCCTGATCCCATGACAAATGCGATAAAAAATAATATATTTTACTGGCTGCCCTCATCATTCGTTTTGTTCATAATTTATTCAGGCTTTGGCCAATTGGCCACATGAAAAGCATTTGTCTATTACATACTTACCATAACTTGTCCAACATGTTCTAGTCGGATTGGCTCGAATAGGAGATATCATGTAGGTATGTATGTGTAAGTATGTATGTGCTCATGTATGCAGAAACTGCATGCATTGGCTTCTGATTGGAAATATAACAATTTCTGATAAAGTCTGAACTCTTGATCAATATTATGCCTAGGTAAATCAGTGTCCATTTTGATTAATATTAATTATGGTAATAAATTTATTATTGACAAAGTCAAATGACGGACATATGAGAAAGTTTTATCAATATAACTTTTACATTGACGGAGTTAATGATGCGGATCTAGAATATATGTAAAGGCAGACAGACAGAGGAGCATGGCTAAATCGAATTGACACTGATCAGGAATATATATGTATATATCTTATGGGGTCAAAGCTGTTTCCTTCTGGCTGATACAGAATTTTGCTCTAGATCCACCTCTTGATGCGCTTCTTGACCAAATTTTAAAGAGGAAAATATAAATTCATGTTTTGTGTTTTACAGCCACTTACCTAGCAGCGGCAGTTGCGATTTGATATGGAGCAGAGCACCTTTGTATGCATAGGGCATTCTGAGAGAGAGAGAGAGAAAAAGAGAGAGAGAGAGACAGATAACAACTGTGTATGCAATGAAATGGTGTATATACATACATACATAGGTATACCTTTATATGGATGTGTGTAGTTGCTGGTTTATGTTGGCCCTTAAACTTAAGTTGGCTCAAGTGGCGCTCTTGCATAAATGACCACTTGGGTAAGCGGTCCTGGAAGCCTTAAACCCTTCGGGAGGGTCCCCTTTTGGCAACCATGTGTTCTGGGTTCCATCTGCCTCACGTGCCACACTTCACATTTCACATTTCGTATTTCATATTTCATATTTTGCGGCAATTGTCGTTTTTTGTTTCTGCTCATGGCCGAAGCAAATACAAATGGCCAAGTTTATGGCTTGGCTATTTCAATTTCATGCAGCTTGACCACCACATTTACCAAAATGTTCCATTACCTCTCAGCCAGGTCCAACCTCGGTCCGCTGCCCCAGACGAAGGCAAGACACTTGAGCATTAACTTTCTGCTCCTTACTCTCTCAATTTCCACAAGGCACTTGAACACTTTGCGATGTTTTCCTTTTCGTTCCCTTTTTTTCACAGTGTAGTCGCACAGTCCGCATCCACATAGCGTTAGTTGTTCAAACTTGAAGTATCATTGACCTTTTCGGGCAGAGCGGTGTGGTTGGGGGCTCAGTTCGCCGGGCACAGCCATAGGCGCAACAGTTGCCGCATTGAGTTAAGCGGCGGCGAACCCAGAAAATTACCTTCAAATATAAACAAGCGTTTGCCGTGTGGAACAGATGGGTGGTGGTGGGGGTGGGAGTGGTGGTGGGGGTATATGACGCGGGGAGGGGTAGCCGGAGCGTGCCAAGCAACGTGTGAAAATAATGAGCAGGCATGCTTAACACAATGGACGGGGATCCAAAAGGGGTGGACTGAGGCGGGGTGTATATGTGTGTGTGAGTGTGTTTGTGTCTTTGTGTGTGTGCACAGTAGTAAGAAGAATGCAATTGAAATCCCTGGAAAGTCATTTTTAAAACTAAAAAAAACACGCTCAATATGTGAATAGGTGTGTGTGTGAGTGTGCGTGTGTGCGTGTGTATGTGTGTGATTCATTATTCAGTGGCTAAACAAACAAAAGCAACAGCAACAACAATCTCAGCAGCAGCAGCAGCAACTTCGACGTTAATTTGTTGCCTCCGCGTGGAAAATAAAAATTAATATATGCCGCAACACGTTTTAACTTCCCAAAAGACAGACAGAGAGAGAGAGACAGAGAGAGAGAGAGAGAGAGGGATAGGATAAACAGAGCACGCGGTCTCTGAGTGTTGGTTGGCTTAGAGCGGAGGGGCATGGCGGGCGGGTAAAGAGTTACGCAGTTTCAGTTGTCGTTCAATAAAGAACGAAAAAAAAACACAACTTGCCACAACATGAGTAACGATATCGCAACACAACTGCCATTTCATGACGCGACTCCACACTCGATTCGTGCAACTCTCCGGTACAGTGTGAAATTGTTGCATGATTCAGCTGGTCATTCATTTGCCGTGCCGAGCAGCGTGAATGGAAGTTGGACTTGCAACAACGAAGTTAATTTGATTTAAATTCCTGCCACTTGCCTGCCAACTGCATTAGCCCGAAGTCTCTACCCACTTCCCCACCACAGCTGTCTGCCACAAGGTAGGAGGATAACAGCCCGAACAGCGATTTCATTAGCGGCTTCCCCGCACAATAAATAAGGGAATGCCACTGCAAATACCAACTAAATGTAACAGAAATCTCTGTGCACACAAAAATGCTCCATAAAAAACCCAATCAAATTTGAGGGAAACAAACAGAAATTGTTTTCATAGTTTGTATTTCCAATGGTTCCAGGTTATTTGTCAGTCTTGAAACTTGGAGTATCATGCTGGGAAATCGACAACATCGATAAATCGATCAATTAAAGCTAAAGTCACCAAATGTTGCGAGTAGATTGTTAGTGAAGTTCTTCTGCGGCATGTTTATTTAATGTGATCTAAAAAGACTCCAATCTGGGGTTATCAAAATATCAAATAATCCAAAATTGTTTGCAAGGTTTGGGCAAACACAGAAAACCCTAATCAGACCAATAAATGTATAACAGTATTCGAAAGGTAAATTATTGTTAGCATTTTGCAAAGATCAGATCCCTCGCACACTAGCCCACAAAACCTTGGAACTAAATTAAAGGTGTCTTCCAACGATTATTCAGTGTTCGAGGTCATCCGTTCATTTGTATGCAATTAAACTCTTGTAATTCCTTTATGTTGCATCGAGGACAAATATACTGTTGCTGAACATTGTCTTGAATCGAAATGTGTGTTCAAACGTAAACAGGTAACAAGTCGACATAGCAATTTTATATCATTAAGATCTTAGTATACCCAAACAAACTGTAAACAAAGCAACAAACAACAACACCAGAAATGGGTTGCAAACAACTGTATATTTAGACATGGCTTAGTGGAAGCTTGGCAATGGAAATAAGATGGCAATAAAAGGCATACTACACACTTGAACCAAGACAGGAGACAAGATAGGGGAGACAATGTGCAAACTATGCACAGTGTGACATATACATGTTCATGTATAAATATACATACGTATATAGTATATAGTATATTAAATTTTGAAAATGGGATTTCTATCCTGGTTTTTTTGTAATGTAAATGTAAAATAATGAAAAGAAATATATTCAGTTAAATGGTAGATATGATAATAATTTGATTATTACTTGTATGTGTGATATTCACACAAATGTTTGGTTGGTTTTCTGGTGTTGGGGCTTGGGTGGGTGGCTCCTGTGAGCTCAAGCTTAAGACCAGCTGTCTCCGGCGATTTGGACGCGTTGTGCAATGAATTGCATTTCTTTTTGTTCCTCATTCGTAATGAAGACAAGTCCCAAAATGAGAAGAGAATAATAATAAAATAAAAATAGTAGTAGCTACGACAAGGACACGGCTTAGACAGCGCAACCGGAGTCGAGGTCCAGATCCAGGTCCATGTTTGTTTGTTTGTTTGTTTGCAAACTGTCTGTGCCAGCAAACCGGCCAGGCAATCAAATAAGCAACAAAATGAAATGGCTGCAGAACTTGGCAGCCGGCGAAGACATCTTTCGAGACGACGGCTGCACCTGATGTATATATATGATATGTATGATATATATATATATATATAGAGAGAGAGAGCTAGTTGGCCCTAAGATGCCACAGCGTGGGTGCATTCAGCAGCAACAGCAGCAGCAGCAGCAGAAGTTTTTATTTTTCCTTTCTTTCGCCTGTCGCAAGAAATAAAAATATTTACCAATAGACGCAAGCGTTGCTCGAGATGATGCTGACTCAACTATCCCACTCAATCTATATCTACTTTTTGTTCTATCTCATTCGCACTCTTATTAGCTTGAGTCTCGTTCTCGCTCTTGCTCTCGCTGTCGCTGTCGCTCTCTGTGTTGCCTGTTGGCTATGGGTGTGAGGCAGGCGGCAACTAACGAGTGGCCTTTGAGCGGCACGTTCGTGTTTAGACTCTTAACACATTTCTCGGTTCGCTTTCGTTTTGACTCAAGTGCAATCAGCAGAAGGAGTCGGACAAAGGACAACAAAGGACAGCTGACGACGGACAGCGTACACCGGACTGTGGCACGTACAACATTGTCTCGCCCAGACAGTTTGCAAACACACAAGACACTGAGTCCTCTGACCCCTCCCCCACCACCTACGATGCCTGGTTGCTTTCCAAATGCTTTCACTGCTCGTCCTTCCGTTTAGCTCTTCAAGATAAAAACTAGTGGATCAGCAGCACTTAATTACATGAAACGAAAACTGTTAACATTTTGGGTGCGGGTGTGGGTGTGGCTGTGGCTGTGGCTGTGAGTGTGGGGCAGGGATTCGACTTTTACATCTTCCGCTTGGTGCCCAGCTATATCAGAAGAAATGGAGGGGATGTCCTCTAAGTGGTCGTGCCATTGTTATGGCCTGCCTAGGCTCATAAAAGCATTGAGTGATGGCATGTGACATGATAATCATCGTCAACGCCAGCGCAAACTTCTGGCCCAAAGCCTTTGCTTTCAAGACGCTGCACTCCTCGTCCACTCAGAAGAAATTTCATCATGAAATCTAGCAAAGCCCCAAATTGTATATTTCTTAAACAAAAACCGTTTTTCACATCCAAATTCCAAAATCATTTTATCTTCAATTTAAAAAATAAAAAATTTAATATAAATTAATTTTTATTTATACACAAAATTCTTAAACAAGCCTTTTCTCAGTATGGATATTTCTCCGAGTGTAAGCGTGACAAAGACTGAATCAGAGAGAGAGAAAGAGAGAGTGAGTGAGAGAGTTAAATGCTGGTGCGTGCAGTCATAAAAGTAAACGCTTCCGGGCTTAATGCAGGGTTGGGTGTTAATTGACCTAATTGTTGCTGGGCGTCTTTTGGGCAGCTGCAACCCATACCACCAAACCCAACCAAAACATAAGCTGGCACAAATATTGCAATATTTATGTGCCAGTTGACAGAGAGAAAGAGCGTTAAGGGGAGCAACCCAAAGTAGTAGGCAGAAGGAAGGCGACCCCAAAACCAGCAGCAACCACACCACCGAAATTGGGTGGTCGGGCACGGCTCATCGCTGTGGACTCTCCACATTGTATAATCCGATGCGATTTTGCGATTTGTAAAGCACACAAACAGAGGAAAGCCGCTTTTAAAAACGCAACAGCAGCAGCAGCAGCAGCAGAAGCAACAGCAAAAACAACAGCAACAACAGTTGCCGGAGGAGCATCAGGCAGTTGCCATAAAAGGAGCTAAAGTACAAATCGTTGTCACATGTGAGCCGCATTTTTATGGCCACTGGCTTGGGAATTGTTGTTTGCTGGCAAAAGCCTCCGGCATGAGGAATTTATTGTGCACGCTGTAAATGGTCTGGAGCAGGCCACTGTTTGGGCATTGGCCAGTGGCTGCTTTACCAACAACACCACCACCACCACCACCACCACAAACATTATCCCCACTTGCAACTCATGTTGCTGCTACCATTCAAATGTGCAACAGGTCAACTTGCATCAGCTCGCAAAGTAAGCTGCAGGCGCTGCAATTTTTATTGCTTTCATGAGAATCGCTCAGGGCAGAGGCCCTTAAAAGGACGCACTTGCTGTGGCCGTGGCTTCAGCGGTTTCAGTGGTTTCAACTGGAATGCATTGGCCAGCCAGTACAAAGATGATTCAATTGATTGATTGATTGATCGATTGAACGATGCTCGCTCGACTCTGCTACTGATTACAAGCAGCACTCAACGATAAGTCGCCCTTATCGGCTAAGCTCCCAAAGCTCCCAGTTAGCAGCAAAATCAAAATAATGCCTTGTTGACACAAATATCAACCGATGCCACATTGCAGCACTCAGTTTGAGTAATTATCTGTAATTGTGTAACTAGTTCAGTTTTCGTAATACCAGAGACAGAGTCTAAAAATATAAGCTGCAAATAATAAGATAGAGATGGATTGAGCTCTTTATTAATAATATACATTTACTGAAAGAGTAGTGGGAGCAAGCCGACAACCTTAAAAGCAGATGAATCAAAAGGTAAATCCCTAAATCCCCTATATCTGGGGATTCAAAAAAGTAATAGCTATCTATGCTTAAATATTATTATTATCATTACATGAGTTTCTATTTCCAATTCGATTCAAGTTTCAAATTCGATTTATGCATAATAATTTCGCCTATGTAAACCGAAAATTAACTTTATACAAACTAAATGTATGCTCCCCAATGACCTCTATACTCAGAAAAGCAATTGCCCTGAAATTAAGAAGATTGCCCCAAAATGAAAATCGTTGTAAAAACAAGAAACTTTGGTTTCTGGTTCTTACAAATAATTTGTAAATATAGAAAACCAAGTTTCTTCAAATTAAAGAGACATATTTTCTTTTATTAAGATATGCAATTTTGCAAGTCATTTTATTTAAGAAATTACTTTCAGAATCTTAGAATTAATCAGGAATTAATCAAATTTGCTATTTGAGTGGCTCAGTGGGAAATTGCATGCGAAATTTGCAAATTTTGAAAATGTTTGCATATTTCTAATCTTAAAATTCAGATGCTTAATAATAATACAAGCAACAAAACCAGCTCTGCTAAAGTTCTGTGTGTTTACTCCTTGAAAATAGTCAAAATTATTTGACATTCAACAAAAATCGACCCTAAAAGAAAGAAAAGAAAAACCAAAATTTTTTTTTTTTTTTTTTTTTATTTTTTTTCCCCCTTTAGAAATGCATTTTCTGAATAAGAGGGTGAACCAAAAATTTGTCGAATTTCTTAATTTCAGAGCGATTGTTTTTTTGAGTGTAAAATAAATAAATCACTTACAGTATCAGTACGTAAATACATAAACGTGCTCATCACTGTATACGAATCATGTTCGTTGATTACAATGAGCTGGCAGTCAAAGTCCAAGACGCTGCTCATTGATAAGAGAAAAGGCCGCATCTGATGTTGGTCTAACTTTCTCACACATTCGTGAGATACATTTGGACGTTCAAGCGCAGCGGTTCATTCGACTTGATTGCCTGCCAGTTTAATAAACATTACGTTATGATTTTGGCGCGGAGCTTGAAAAGTGCCCTTTCGCAATTGTCGCTGAGCGGATTGTGCCGCCGGCTGAGCGCGCGAATCGTTGATGAAGTCAACATTGAGGTGCAACCGGCAAAGGTTGCAAGCTCTGCTGCTTTGACCTATCCGGGAGTTTGGTTGCGGGACAATTGTCGCTGTCCGGCCTGCTTTCACAGTAACTCGCAGTCCCGCCAGTTGAACTGGGATAACTTCGATGCGGCAGTGCGTCCGCTATCCCTGCACATGCACCCCGAAAAGGAGCAGCTTCGGGTGCATTGGAGCGATGGCCACGAGAGCACATACGAGCTGGATTGGCTGCAACGTCGTAGCTTTAATGCCAAAACGCAACGGGATTACCTCAACGACTTTTATCGGCCACCGGCGATCCACTGGTCGGGAAGAGAGTTTGAGCAGATTGCACAGCGATTCGATTACGAGCAGGTGATGTCCGAGGATGCTGTACTGCAGCACTGGTTACAGGCACTGGCCGTTTATGGTGTGGCCCTGCTGCACGGTGCCCCACTGGACGAGGGCGTGGTGCGTCGCCTCGCCGAACGGGTGGGCTTCATCAGACGCACCACATACGGCGAAGAGTTCATTGTGCAGGCCAAGCCAGGTGCCCAGAACTATGCCTATCTCTCACTGCCACTGCCGCTGCACACAGATCTGCCCTACTACGAGTACAAGCCCAGCGTCAACATACTCCACTGTGTGGTGCAGACCAAATCGCATGGTGGCAGCAATCTGCTCGTGGATGCCTTTCACATAGCGGATCGATTGCGTCGCGATCATCCGCTGGACTTCGACCGTCTGACCCAGACGATCGTCGACTGGAACGATATTGGCGGTGAAAATGGATGCGAGTTTCACAACATTTGGCGTGCGCCCGTCATCTGGTAAGCGATCGATGAATACTACCAGCACTCGTCCTGCAAGCTACTAAACCGCATTCATCCACCACAGTTTGGATGCCGGCGGCGAGTATACGCGAATCAATCACAGTGTGCCGCAACGAGACAGTCACTTCAATGTGCCCCTGGATCAGGTGCTGCCCTGGTACGAGTCATATGCCCGCTTTGTGAGGCTGGCACACACGGATGCCCACTCCTTTAAGACGCAACCCGGCGATGTGCTGACGTTCAACAATCTGCGACTGTTGCATGGTCGCACTGGCTACGACGACACTGAGCACAATTCGCGATACATTGTGGGCGCCTATCTGGATTGGGATATTATCTATTCGCGTTTGCGTGTACTGAAGAAGCATTTGGGAGGCAGTAACTCCTCCAGCTGCTCAGACAGCTCAGCCGCTGCCTAAATGTGCCAATAAAAGTCAGCGACATATTTTCCAAGCCATTTGCGTTGAGCTCATTTGTTTATATAGTTGCCAACAGCTACAGTTAGCTGCAGCACACATATGCCTGCCACGGCAACGCCCACGCCCACTCCCACGCCCATTTGGCATTTGGTTGCCCTAATCCTATACCACTTGCTCACTTAGGCCACGAAAAATGCGACGTCGTCGTCATCATCTCATCATTGGCAGTTAAAGGAGCTCAAGCGCGAAAATGAAAAGTTGTAAAAAGTCATGATGATCCTGGGCGCGTTGTTGCGGATTATTATCGTCTGACAAGTCGCTTGCGAAGATGATTGACATCAACGATAGCTCGCACTATGCACTATGCACCATGGGAATAAGTTTGATGTTTAGCATTAATTCTAAGCTCAAAGCTAGAGTCTTCAAATTTAGCACGAACATTTGCATGACTAAATTAGAACAAGTAAGAATGATGTAGGCGAGTGGGCGCGACTCTGATATACACTGAATTTAGCTGTTAAATATATATTGGTTTTATTGCTAAATTAAGAATGCGGAGGTGTGCTCTCACTTCTTACATTAGGTACAGGCCCTGTGGTGTCAAATTAAACTAATGCGGCTCATATATTTATTATCAATTGGATGGATCACTAAAATTATGGTTTTTATTACTATCGGAACTCAATATATTTCCATATTCGCAAAATTGAGGCAGTTATCGATAAAAATTAAATTATCGCTATAACGACTCGGCTGTTGATCCTGATCAGATGTGTATAAAGCTTAAGTCTTCTTTGAATGGATTCAGGATATTAGAAAATAATGAGTTTCTGCCAAAATTAGCAACTTTTTACCCATAGTGCAATGCGGTAAATACTTATTTATATGTATGTATGTATATGTATGTATGGTGTCGCCAAATTGGCTAACAGTCGCTGCCACTTCCGCAGCCACATCCGCATTTGCATCCGCATATTGTAAACATTTTTTTTTATTATTTTTTTGCCTGGCTCCTAAAGTGTCAAATGCTGTCAAGTTGTGACGACACTCAAGGATGTTGTTACTGCCACAGTCACTCAAGCACCCGCACCCGCAGCCTCACATACCTGTGCCGCAGACACCATTCAAGTTTTGGAGTGCATTAACCTTTAGCGGGCGCTCAATGAAAATGCCGTTAATCGCTTAACACTCGGCATTCCAAATGCTAGGCGCACTGCTTCCGGCCAGCTCCGAGTGCTTCAGGCCTCATATGCGCGCGCTACCCCCCGCCACCCCGCCACTGAAACTTTCTCACCCTCACCCTCACTCTCTCTCTCTCACTCTTTCTTGTGAAACTTTCTATGCCAATTGCTTTTGAATATTTTATAGAGCTCCATTATGCCTACTTATGTCTTGTTATAGTAATAAAATAAAATTTACAAAAAACCTCACTGGGGGGCGTCCTCGAAATCGTTAAGGATAATATAGAAGGCACCACTCCACCGCCCAACTCAGAGGTCTGAAAACATTTTTTTCTTGTACAACATAACAACAACAACAACAACAACAAAAACAGCAACAGTAATAGAAAATTTGAAAAGGAGTGAGAGCAAAAGTGAAGCGGCTGGCCCCAAGCAAAAGACCAAGGAGAATGGGGGGTGTTCGCAAGTTGCGGTTGAAGCGGCCAGGTTGACAATTGGATGCGCTGTGACTCACCATCATAAAGTTGAAATATTTGATTTCATTATTTATTTAATAATAGCCAATGATATTTAGTTTAATTCCCATCGTGATAAGATCACAGCAATAGATAAAAATTAAAAGAAAATAAATGCCCATAGAAAACATACCATTTTATAACAAAAAATAAAATTTATTTGCAATTGCAAAGTTGCATTATTTAAATTTAATTTGGATTTCGATGATTGCAAGCATTCTTAAAAAAAATCAACTTATTTTTCAATCATGAGCTTCTTTATTACAAATAATTGTAAATATACAGAAAGAAATACAACTTTTTTTTTTCTTTTTTTTTTATGTTTATTATTTATTGAAAAAAAAAACAAGTATTCATCAATTTAATCTCAAAGCTTACTTGATTTTGTAAAACTAATTTACAAAATAAATAAAGTACATTTCGTTTATATTGGGAATTCAGTATGGCAACTTCTTATGATGAAATGTTTTTGAGTTATTAGAAACCGATGCAATTTTTTTAAGATTTCCGCAGATTGTCCTTTGATATTTTGTGTCCAATGTTGTCCACAAATTCTCTATTATATTGAGATCCATTGGTTCTGCCGGCGGACTTATTGCATAGGCTCAAATCCAAATAAGCCACATTTAGACTAACCCCGACATATGCTTCGCATCGTTGAGCTTCGAAGATACATTTTTGTTGTTGACAATCTCAAGGTAATTGTATTCTTCCATCGTCGTTTATAATTACTTAGATATATATATGCAAATGTATCTGAAAAATGCTTTTGAAGTTTTGAAAATTTCGATTTCTTTGATCAAGACTTATAAGAGCTGAACATATCCATATATTTGATGTGTAAGAGTTGATACAAGGATTACTACAGTTTCCCAGACTTATCATAGCAATCATACGTATAAGCGTATTTCTTTTGTTATGGTCTGCAGACTTATTTGTAAATCACAAATGGTTTCTAGTTTTTACTTGATTCGACTCGATCCTCAAAAAGTATGCCGCAAAACTAATTCTTGAAATAGGGCACCCATAACTCAAACTAATCCTATTGCATACTTTGGGGCCTGTCAAATGCTCAGCTATGAAAATGATTAAAGTGTTGTCGATAATCAAATCTTGCCTTGCTTAACAAGTAATCCACTCAATTTACTGTAGAGCATCGCAATTTTTCTTTTGCGTTTTTCCATGTGTTGTGTTGTGAAGAGCATTTCCGCATTGCTGTGCGCCATGGTGGGGGGGGAGCCAGTCCTGCCTCATGCCTTGTATATCAGAGTATGTGTGTGTGTGTATATATATTCCCTTAACACGCATCATGACGCCCAGACGAAAAGCGTAAAACTTCTATGGCTCAACAACGGCGAAGAGCGAAGAGAAAATGAAAAGTCTATAAAAGTTTACTTTTTTAATACTTTTCCCATTTATATATGTAATAAAAATCTTGTAAAATGCGCCTTTTTTGCACTTTACAATGCGAACCGTAAATGTATATGTGTGTGTTTGTGTGTGTGTGAAAGCTGCACACTCCCGTTTAGGGTTCAGTGCAAAATTCTGTTATACTCGAGTGCCGCAGGCAACAACTATGACTCGAGCTTGGACTTGGTTCTGGGTCTGGGTTTGGATTTGGATCCGGATCTGAGTCTGGGTTTGGGTTTGGGTTTGGCGCTTCCTCCAATGGCTTCCAACTTTTGTGTTGTAGCATTTGCTGCAACGACACAGTAAAAGCAGCGGTGGCACCATCAGCATTGGTAACAGCAACAGCGACAGTAACAACAACCACAACTTGTGGCAGGCAGCACTTGAAATCCAGGCAGCGTAATTGCCGCACTGTAACAGACGTTAGCGATGGCGATGACGAGGATGCTTCTTAGCCCAAGCTAAGCATCTCCTGGGGCAGAAAATTGCAGAGACGACAAATGTTAAAATAAAAATGTATATATATATATATATATATATATATATGTATATATATATCCTTTGACTAAAGCAGCAGTTGTAGGGGGAGAAGGGCAAGACTCTGCCAAGTGGTGGGAATAGCCACGCTTTGCGGTCGCCAAACTAAGTACAACCAAACCAAACCAACAACAACACAAATTACAACAACAAAAACAGTATTGAAATAAAACGATTTAATGGGGCCTTAGTTGGCCGGGCAACGGATATACCAAACGGGCCATTGGCATTTCTGGCCATGGCAACCAAGCCAAAACCAAAACAGAATTCGTTGGTCTTTCAAGAGCTGCCACAAATCCAGAACGCCTGGCCTGCGCCTGATTGGCCAACTAATCCGCCGCTGCATATCTCTGTCACCCTGGAGGCTGAATGCGGATTGTTGAATGCTGATGTTGCCCCCTCTTCCCGTACAGTGGCGAATTTTTAGATTCGTCACTCTTTCCCGCAAACTTTACTGCAGCGCTTAATACACTAAAAGCTTCGTGGATGGGTTTGGGGTTGCTGCGTGCCGTACTGGCAGGGTGGCTGCTGACGGTTGGAAAAACTGGCGATTTTCTTCAAATTTTTCAATTTTTCACTTTAATCAAATTAAAATTCATTCGTTACGCTTATGAAGCGTGCAAATGGAGCTGAGACTTTGAGGCGTGTGCTGCCGACGTGTGTTTTCTGATTGTTGTTGTGAAGCTGCTACTGCTTCCGATGCTGATGTTGCTGCTGACAGAGGCAACGCAGCCTTGTACTCGCTTCTGCTGCATTGCCAGGCAACCAGTTAGCTTCGTCAGCCTATTGAGCAGCAACCACCCATCGAAAGTGGTTTATCCAGCCGAGCGCTGCTTTTTATGGAAGTTTTTGCTAAGGGCCCAAAAACTTTGCTTGCCGCTTTGCATTGCGGTCTGCCGGCTGCGTCTTTCTGCTCTGCCAACCTTCCCCCTTCTTTTGGTGCTGAGGAACGCTGCAAGGCATTTGTTGGGCAAATACTATGAATGTACATTTGGGCGTGTGCTGACGTTGGGCTGAGATTAGTAGAGTGGGGGAGGGGCGAGACGGTGGGTTGAGAAGATCAATTGAGTGCAACAGTAAAAGCAGTGCCTTTTGCAACCCTTCAGGCACTGAAATTTTATAAATATGCGTATTAGTTTCAGTTGCCAGCCGAAGGCGCCACATGGCTGTATCAGGAACATGACCAGGACCAGGACGAGGACCATTAACAAGACCAGGACTAGGGCCAGCAAAAACATCAAATAATAAGCTGCCCTGGGGGAGGCGAGAATGTTACATTAAATGAATTTTCTATTTATTTTCAGTGCATCAAATCTTACAGAGCTCTGCTGGAAAGTATGCAGCAGAATCAAAGATGAATGATTATTTATTTGCAGCACCTGATTGGGATGAGTAGATCGGTATTTGTACGGTATATGTACATACATATTTATTTATTTTTAATTTTCTCTTTATATGTATTTGTATTTTGAGTCTTATTAGAGCACATTTGAAAAGTAGTCTTATTTTGTACGTTGGAAAAAAAGGATACTTACCTCGAACTTGTTGCTTAGTCCAAAACTACCCAATACAAACAAAATGTTTAATAAAAGTCCTCAGCTATTGAATTTCGTTAATATATATATATTAGCAATTTGTCCACTTAATACGATTAAACTTTGTTTTTTATTTGCTTTGCTGGTTTGCATCGTTTATCGGTTTTTTTTATTTAAATTTTTTTTTACTTTTTCAAGTACACATAAATGATATATGCATATATATATGTATATTTATTTATATATATACTATATGTATATAACTTGTTCTTTTTCGGCTTGTCTTTAATATAATATATTTTATATTATTTACTTAGTTTTTGCTTCGTTTGGCACAAAAATTGCATAATTTTCTGTAAGTGTGTGTGTGTGTGTGTGTGTGTGTGAGAGTGATTTATGTTTATTGTTAAACATATTTCCATAAATAATTGCAAGTATGCACGTGTATTTGTTTGTGTGAATGTATTTGCTTTTATTTTTCTGAAAATACCAACTACAATACTTTTATATCAGTTTATTTTTGCATTTATTTTGCTGATATTTTACCGTTTCTTTTCTTTATATGTATTTCGATACAACATAATAATTACCAATAAATATTGTAAATTACTGTTCGCTGATATTTATTTTATTTGTTTTTTTTAATGTCGTCTGCGTTTTGAGTATTTACAAAAATTTAAGAAAAAAATTTATTCCGTTTTCTTTTTGCTTTTTTTTTTGTTTTGTTTTGTTGTTTTATGTTATTGGTTATATGTGGTATGTATATTTATAATCGTATATATGCATTTAAATAGTGTTGACGTTTTTTATATAAAACTGTTTTTTTTTCCTTTCTGTTTATTATAATTATTATTATTTATTTATTAGCTTTCGTTTCGCGATACACACACAAATATAATAATAATCGTAAGTATTAAGTGATAAAACGTTTCCTTAAAAAACATTCAAAAAAATATTCTATTTTATTAAACTTGGCAAGGGTGTACGTGTGCGCTTGTGGATGTGTGTTTGTGTGTGTGTGTGTGTGTGTGTGTGTGTGTGTGTAGGATATGTGATGTTTAGTGTTGTTGTTTTGCACTTAACTAAATCAATAGTTTGAAGTACTATCAATGTGCACAAGGCGACTCAACACACAGCAATGCCACACAAAAATACAAGCATGCAACAAATATGGCAACAAATTCCAAAAAACATTAACCTGCATTTTGGCATGCCACTGATATTTCTACAATTTTGGCGATTTGTGCTGCTTTGTGTATGTTTGCTGCCTTTACTCATAACGTACAAATACATTTAGCATATACACATAATATGTATTTATTTTTATATTTTATTGTATATATATATATATATATATATATATATATATGATTTTAAATACCTCGTTTGACAACAAAAACAATTTGCTTGCTTTTGTTCCTGGCTTTTCAATTTCAGAATTTTAGTTCATACTTTAATTATATAGTTAAGATTAATAAAAAAAATAAATATACATATATATATATATATATATATATATAAGTATGTTAAATACATATGTATATATATATATTTATATATCTATATAAATGTATGTAAGTATATATAAATGAAAATAAATAAACGGCTTGACGTATCAACTAATGACTAATTTGGTTATGTTTGTGTCTCAGTTTTTAAGTACTTTTTAGAGTGTTTTTTTTTTTAATATTATTTTTTTATTTCATTTATTTTTTTTTTTTTGTCTCTTTTTGTGGATTTTGTGATGCTTAACGCGGAAACGGAAGTCAATTTGTCAGCTTTGGGGCACAGAAATCTTATATATGTGTGTAGTGTGTGTATGTGTGTACGCCAAATGCTTTCAAATTGTTGTCTGTATGTGCGCATGTGTGCATGTGTGTGTGTGTGTGTGTGTAGATAACTGGGCCTGACTTTTCGCGCTCAACTGGCGCACATCAATTTATATGCTAATGGCGCCTGCAAGTTATTTAAAATACATATGACACGCAGCCAGTCAACGTTGCGTTAAATGAAAAGGCCGCAAAAAAAAGTTTAATATAAAATAAAATAAAATAATAAGAATACCAATTTATTTAAATACACATAAATGTTCAGCAATCACATATGCACGCTGTGTGTGTATGCGTGTATAACTGAATATGGGTTTTCATGGTCACAGCACGCCCACATCGGCTGGCCACGCCCCTGTCGCGGCTTTGCTGGCCCATTCCATGCGCGTCATGCTGACAAAATTCAGTTAACGCAAAAATCTCATTTAAATATGCATGAAGGCAGCCACAGTCGCGACCGACCCGCAATTGAATTTCTCTTTTCTCATTTTTTTTTTTATGTGTGTTTTTTTTATTGCATTTAGCTTACTGCAGGATACCCCGCATTCTCTCTGTGTATGAGTGTGTGTGTGTGTGTGTATGTGTGTGTGTCCTAGCCATGTCGTCGGCTAATTATGCGGCCCAGTCGTAACATACAAATCTCTGCTTAAAGCTCCACACGCAGCTTGTTAACTGTCCAGTCGATCAGCTGTCCAGTTGAACAGTTGCTGCTGCTGCTGCTGCTGCTGGAGGTATGTATAATAATATATCATGGTCACGGTCGCCGACTGAGTATGGGGCAATGACAAAAGCCCACAGAGACACGCAGCTGACTGATGCCAGCGAGTGGAGCTGGTACTGAAAACGGGTCAGGGTGCGGGGGAGGAGCGGGGGGGGGGGGGGGGGGCAGCGGACACAACACTGAATGAGACTGTTGTGCAGAACATGAAAATAAATTCATTAAAGCATTTATCAAGTTCGACACTTGCTGTCATATATCATGTTACATTTGGAGCTGCAGCATGCTTAATCCACGGCCCCCAGTCAAATAAATGTGTATAAGCCAACAAATATGTACAAACAAACATGCCACATACATATATGTATATATGTATATGGCAAATGTAACTGTGTAAATGCATACAAAGGGCAGAGGTAGAAATGTGGTAGAGTGGGGGGTGCGGCAGGGGTACCATATCACCGTTCAGCCTACGAAACGTTTTTTTCTTTTTTTGTTTGTTGTTTAATTTGTGTAACGTGTTTCTTGTTATTGCGCGATGTTGGTTTGGCTGTCAAGTCAAAAAAAAAAAAAAAAAAATTAGCTGGTTGACCACAGTCTGCACTGGCTAGCGTGCACTGCATGAGTTTTCACTGTATTTGCTGCTCGATTTGAAGATGTTCCAATGGTAAAGCAATAAAAAGTCTTTACATTTTTGAGCTAGACGCCCTTCGTCACGCCCCTGCCGCCCGCACAGCAAACCACTCAATTTTGATTTGGCCGTTTTTTCGTTTTTCAGCTGATTTGCATGCATAATTCAAATTGAAAATTAAAATCAAATAAATGTATTTTAAATGAATTTCTTGTGCTGCCGGCATATCGATGTTGCTGCTGCCGTTCGTCTGTTTGCCTTTATTTATATATTTATATTTTGATGTTTTCTTTTTTCCCTTGAACAAATTGTTATGCAAAAGCGCGTGAAAATCAACTAACAAATGGATACAAACATCTGCATAATTAACAGCCAAACTGTTTGCATACATTTCAAAAATGCAGCTCGACCGAAAGGCAACAATGAAAATAAAATGAATGTTAAACTGGCAAATCGAGTGGCTGGGTGCCATCGAAAAGCTGTAGGCGACCACAATGAAAATACATATCCGGAAAAGCATACGGCAAATATATTAAAAGTACTATTTTCAAAAACAAAGCAATAACTGTGCTGAATGCGATATGCAAGGCCACAAAAAAAAAACAAACAAAAAAATGTTGAATAAAGTAACTTGCGACCAGCAGATGGGATTGAGACAATTTAGCATATGGCTAAGATAGAAAATTTGATACAAATATATGGATGAAAAAGGAAAATGCAACTGTAAGCTGGAAAAATGAATACACCCAAATTATAAGTCATCAGCTCAAAAGTTAATATTTCAAATTATTATTATGAATACCCCTGCAGCAGGGCCTGCTCAAGTGAAGTTCTTTTGCTTGTTTATGACGTGTGGATTATACCTGCTCCCACCCCTCCGCTCCCCTCAGTTATGCCACTGTTGTTTGGCACACGCAACATAATCACCATTAAACATTCAACATGCAACTGTTTTTTACGCTTATTTCAAATTTATAACTTTTTTCACTTCTTTTTTGTGGCCTGCACAGCAGTTATTTACACACACTCACAAAAAACAGAGTTTGAATTGCAATTCGCATTTGGCCATCTGTGGTTATTGTTCTTATCCAGTGTTGTGTGGTGTTTGTGTGTTGTAGACTAGAATGCCGCTGAGTAGCTTAACTAGAGAATTTCGGATGTTTTTTTGTTTTTGGGAGACTTTGCTTTTGCATGAGTATAATATGTATAGTTGAAATTATATATGTATATATATGTGTGTGTGTGTGTGTGTGTGTGTGTGTGTTAGTGTGATTAATTATAGCATGATGCCGAAGAAGGTCAGAAACTTGAGTAAACTGTACAATTTATACAAAAACCGATACCTAGCCAAGTGTATGAAATTGAAATCCGCTCTGACATATTCCGTTTCCGGTTCGATTCAACTGCATTTGCGAGCGCGACGCTGGAAACGCTTCATGCGTAGCGACCACTCATCCTTCCACTCCAACACAACGGAGCTGGGTCCAATAGCCAGATAGCCCGGCGCTGCCTCCGAGTCACGTCCGAGTATTAGATACGATCTGCAAAGTATACAAACAAGCAAGGAGAAACGGAACAGATAAATGTGAGTCAAGGCATCAAACATTGAAAGGAACCATTGATAGAGTGTGTGGATTGCCCGCTACTCACTTGTTCAGCTTGATTTTGGGGCACTGGCACTCGATGCTCTTGCGTGGCACAAGCAGCATCATGTTGCCACGCCCCAGCAGCGAACTGGTCGTGCCCGACATAGGATTCCGCTTGAAAATTGTCTGTATGTTTATCTCGTATTTGTAGATCTCGTTCTGTCGCTCAATCGAGAACTTCTCAGTGCTAATGTCCTGAGAGGCGCGATCGTGGCCAATTACCTTGGCCAGCAAAGCTGTTGGTGAATGGAAAATTAGTTCAACACTCCCTCGCATATACACTTTGAGTTTGCTTAGCAAGCATACGCACCGTAGTCCTCCATGCAAAACTTGTTCAGATTGAGCTTCTTGGGACTGGCCTTGCACTTGCCGCAATCTAAAATCGAATGTAATTCATACATATTTATAGAATCACTTATGAATTTTGGTTACATATTATCACAATTGCAATTGAATGCTTATTTATGAGTAAGAAATGAAGTTGGAATGTTCTAGTCGAGAGACTGGGAAAACATTCAAAGACTCTTGTTCATAGTCTGCTCTGTTTATGTCATTTATTTGCATTCGCTTACAAATAAAACTCCAATTTTGATAATGACTTTCCCAAGGGAGCTGCGTGCCACATATATATTTTTCTATTTGGAAATGCTTAATTGAAGAGTTCAGAAACGACTCAACTAGGTTCGCCTATTGTCACTTTCTAAGCAAAAATCTGACCATCATTTATCAAACGCGAGTCGCAACTTCAAACTCGCTAATCGCAACTTGCAGTTCGCTACTTGCTGCAACTTGTGGCACTTACACTTTTTCATTTCCTCGGCCTGCGAGCCAGCGCCATCCTTATAGTCACCAGTTCCTCCTCCGCCGCCGCCGCCGCCGGCGCTTTCCGCTTGGATCATGTTCGCATTTGTGGGCACTTCTGTTAATTGCGAGTGTAAGCAAATGAATGTGAAGCAGGTTAGAGAAGAGAAGACGAGCGAACACTTACTTATGCAGGGCGCCACATGGGAGCGCGTCTGTTGATAGCCGCGTGCACAACGATTGCAGGTCAGGCCGGTGACGCCCTCCTTGCAGGGGCACTGACCACTCAGATGATTGCAGGTCTTGCCAGTGGAGCCTACGGGATGACAGTCGCAGCCTGCATATATAACAAATAACAAATGGAGTGGGTGCAGGCCACAAACCGAGAGAGATAGGGGGAGAGAGAGAGAGACAGAGACAGAGACAGAGAAAGAGAGAGAGAGAGGGTGTGAGAGTCCATCATTAGAGACATGTGTCTAGTTGACAGTTGGCTGTAGTCCGCTGATTGATGACCGAAGCCAACAGCCTGCGGTAAGCTTTGCCAGGATAAACAGCTTCACATTCACTTACGTTTGCAGACTTTGCGATGATTGGGCGGCTTGGTGGCATCCCGATAGTAGCCCTCGCGGCAATAGTGACAGTAGCGTCCGGTCGTATCATGCTGACAGTTGTAGCAAACCCCGCCGGAGACGCGACCCGACAGCTTGTACAGTTCCAGATTGAAGCGGCAGCGACGGGCATGTCCATTGCACTGGCACACTGAAACAAGGATAAATACAATCATTAGTAATATGTACATCAACTAATAATAATTAGATATAAGTAGATAATTTAATTCATATTCTTATCAATTGCTCCAGATACTGAAAGAAAACTTTAATTAATTGCTTGATTTAGATTCACTGTTTTGAATTGAAAATGAAATCTTCATTTTTCTGTGTTATGCTAAGCAATAATGATAATTTAAATGAAATAGAGTAACCGGCATCATCATCATCATCATTGAATACATCAAAATGTTATTTCCCTGAATTTTCATTGATTCAACTTTAAGATCTTATTGCTTAAGGCTCTTTTCGCTTGAAACATTTGCAAAGAGTTTCCCTTCAGTTTGCCAGGTCGTTGCTGCTGTCTGGGGCAGCATAGAATCCTAATCATTTAATGGCACCGGCTTCTCGCTTCTCGCACATTTCATAAATAATTAATAATCATAAATATTTTTACGTGCTTTACTTTTATTTGGGACACGTTTGAGGGGCTGCTGCTGAAGCCAGTGTTCCTGCTCCTGTCCGGTTATGATTGATTGTTGGCTGGTTGGGTTGATTGATGAAACTGCAGACTAACTACAATGCGGATGGTGCGTCCAAGAATTAGATGGGAGAGGAGACTAGTGGGGGGTGGCTGTTTTGAGGGTGGAGGGCATTTTTTTCACCTGCCTTTCGCCTGCTGTGACTTTTATTGATTTTCTGACCAGCTGACCCAGACCCATGCAGCGTGTCCTGGGCCAGCTAACTGCTGACTGCCGGTAACCTTAACGTCAGCCAGCGTAATGCTGGTTTAATTAGTTGGCCAATATCATAAAATAATTTTTAGCAGCTAATTGGCAGTACTTGACTGCAATTTATGTGCACAGCCAACGTTCTCTGAACGGTTCCACTTGCCCCCGGTGGTGGCGAGGCATCAAGCGTGATTTATACAACGCAACTCATATAAAGACAGACAGACTGGGACACAGTGCGACAGACCGACAGACAGTGCGACGGACAATGCCAGCATCCATATATGTATGTGTGAGGTGGATGCCCACGCAGATCTACTTCGACTTGCACACGCATGAGCGCCTGCTTTGTGAGCTGGTAACCAACCGGGCAACAGAAGGCAGGGAATTGGAATGGGGATTGGGGCACAAAAGTGTCCCTTGAATGCGCCGTAGATGTGGTTGTGGTTTCAGCGCCGGCTCCGGCTCTGGGCTGGGCTGCTGCGACTATTGTGATGGTTGTTGCTTCACATTTTTCATATCTTATGTCTGCATCATCGACTACGACGATGATGATGATGTGGCTGACAACAATGGAGACGCGACGGTCATGGGCGAGGGGGCGAATGCACAACGTGGGCGGCCGTTCGCTTATTTGGCAAATAACAACAATAGCCAACGACAATGGGCAACAGCGCGACAAGCAGCAAGTAACGATGCCACCAATGCCCAACACATCCGGAATACTTATCGACAACTGTTATCCTTGCAGCATGTGGCCAGCTGTCATTCTCTCTCCCTCTCTCTCTCCGTCTCTCTCTCTCTCCCTCTCTCTCTCTCTCTTTGTCTGTCTCTTTTTGGTCGGCGACAATCATCTGTCAACTGCTGCCCCCAATCCAACTATCCCATACCCTTCTCACTCACTCCCTGCATCTTCACATCACTGTCGTTATCGTTGCACAAATTAAAATGAATTTTATTTCAACTTGACACTCGCCGAGTCTTTGGCCAGAGTCGTTATATCAGCTATTTGAGGAGGCTGGGAAACGAGTATGGGATACACAGCGATATAAATCGCATGAAGAGATCACTTAGTTATGTCATTTAAAAAAAGGTGAAAGTTGCACCGAAAGCTGGAGAAATTAAGTCACTCACTATCAATGTAAACTTCAAGATGTCAGAATGAAAGATTCAAGATTTATCAAATTTGTGCAGGCACTCACTTTAATTTCAAAGTCTCATCATTTTTAAGAATTTATATAATTTGAACAATGTTAATGTTGTTAAAATGTTGTTTTCTGTATAAGATTCTAAATATTATAAGAACAATTTCGTGAAACTTTTTCATTAGGCTTCAGTTAGAGCATTTTAGAGTCGCTAGGAATAACTGATGTGGAACTGTAGCGCAAGTATAAGCTGAATGGGGGCAATAATGATAATAAGATAGCTAGACTTGGGGCACATAGCAGTTATTGCCATTGACACACACATTGTAAATGAGTTGTCTTTGTGGCCAGCAATAAGCCAAGTTGAGCTGCTGCCTCATAAATAGCGGAGGGCCAGCTGACGATGAGCTGAGCGGATGGCTGGTGCTTTGGATGTTGCAGCTAGTATATATACATATGTAGTAGTAGTCCCCGCCCCCAACCACAACCCCTCACATTAAATGCTGTTGTCGAAGACCCACATAAATTCCATTGGTAGACTATTGGAAAACCAAAACAGTGAAAAACGCCAAAAAAAAAGCCTGAGCCAAAAAAAACGCTATCGAAATATGCGACGCTCTCGACGATTAGCTAAAGTAGCACATAAATTGTTTCTGGGTTGGGCCGTGCTGACGCTGTGTGGGATTAACCGAACCATGTCGGATTGCAGTCTCCAGTTTACAATCAATATAGTCTGTAGTCTGTGGTTTTTTTATTTTTTTTTTATTCAGTATCAAGCCATCATATACAATCCAAATATATACATGTACATGTGTATGTATCAAGCGACGCACTCAATCAGCTTAATTGGAAACAATAAAACGCATTTTAACGCGAAATTTTCTTTACAGCTCATTTGATTTTCAACGCGCCAGCTCACAACACTACAGTTGTGGACCAGCTTTGTATGCGATTCCACACCATTCCCCTTCAGTCTACTTCAGCTCACTCCACTCCAGAGATTGCCTCATTACTCATCTACCCATCTACACATCGTCCCAGCCACTCATCGATGCATTGACTTGTGGTATTTGGGGGCCCCAAAAGTTATTGCCAACTAGCTGAGAGTTGAGTGAAAAGTTTGCCAGATCATTGGCAATAGATTTTACATTTCGCATTTCCTATTGCCATTTCCCTAACCCCTCCCCAATCTCAAACTATGCAGAAAGCTCGCATCTGGCAGGCAATTTTTTGATATATGACTTTCGTGGCGAAAACAAACAAATTTGCAGGCGGGCGAGAAAGAAAAGTTCATAATTTTGCAGGCTTTTTTAATTAAATGCCAAAGCAGCTCTCGCACCCAAAGTGCGAGTGAAAAACACACACACAACATGTCCAAAAGAAATGTGCCAAAGAAAAAAACATGTGAAAATCATTTGGCACCATGCGAATGAGTACGAGTGCGAGTGTGAGTGCGAGTGCGAGTCTGAGTGCACCATAGACCAGAGACCCATGGACCGTGGGACTACAGCGACAGCATCGACAGATAAGGCGGGCTAAGTTGGAATCGGGGGAAACGGGTGGGGCAACAGGGCTAGGCACGGGCACTGGCACAGGCACAGGCACAGGGACCGGGATCGTTGTCGTACCGGGGCCGTTCACAAGTTATGTGACCGTTTGCTGTAAACGGCACAAAAATTATGGGCGAAAAGCAAACAGGCCTCGGCAAAGCCTGGCAACCAACTCTATAAACTGGCTACAAAATGTCTACATTTTTATTTTCTTTTCTATACGTATGCAAAAAAAAAAAACAAAAAAAAAAAAGGAAAAAGAGAAAAGAAGGCGGCAAAGACTTCAATGCTGGAGTTATGGGCAAGATACTAACACAAACAGAAAAACAATAAAGAGGTTGAGAAATGGGGGCGGAGTGTATGTGATCGAATCGATCGAGTGGGTTCAACTGGCGCCACAGCCTTAAATATAAAAAAAAAAAAAAAAAAAAAACAGAAAACATTCATGTGTGTTTCATTAAAGATGTAACACAAAGATTTGCTTAGGTGCAAACATTGCAAAGGAATTCGAGCTAAGAAGATTGCAGCTGATCAATTGCAATGCTCCCACTTGCTTATTTATTTATTAATATTAACTACAATAAACTTAAATACATATAATAGAAAATAATATTAACATTATTATTAAATAAAAGCTCTTGGGACTAGACTCTCAGCAAGTGTTCCTTGTTGAAATACGAAAGTTGTTCAAGTTATTCACATATACATATGCATGTTATATATACATATACATATATACATATACATATATACATGTAATATATACATATACATATATACATGTAAACATTTTTATACGCACTTTATTTATCATAACTGCCTGGCATTGAATAGTAGAGACACCACATATGAGTATTGTCTCTACTACAAAATCAGGCACACATAATATAAATATATATATAAATATATATATAGATATATATATGTATAGAGATATGTAAAGCAATCCTTTACAAAGCTCAAATTAATCAACAGAGCAACAACATTAACAGTGACGACTGAGTATGTGGACAACAGCATTCTTGCGTGCATGCAGGGCATCTGACGGTCGTCACTTTCCTTTTTGAGCATACTTAACGTGAAGTGAAGGCATTTCCCCGAATGGGCGAGGCAGCAACACAATTTTCACTCTTTTCATTTTACACTCACGCCGTAATTTGCACAAACAGTTTGACACGCACACACACCCGTACGCCCAGCGAGTGACATACAAATAAATTTGCCATATCGCCAAGTTTTTCCATTTTGAATACCCCTCTTCCCAGCGAGACCCGCTTTTCCCTTGTGCTATCACAAAGATCCGAATTTGCCTTGCCGGCACAGAATATTCTTTGGCCTCTCGGTATTCCGGCATTTAGAGCTCTCAGTCTCAGATTTGTGTTAAGAAATTTAACAGCTCGTCCAGCTCGTACCGTCTGCACCCCATGCACACCCTCGTAGTCCTTAAACTGCCGCCAGTTCATTGTGAATGCTGCTTTTGGTTTCAGCTTTGGTTTCTGGCGCTCTTCATCTTAGACTCAGTCTGTCTTTTATTATTATTATTTTTATGTACTCGCATTTTTTTATTTTCCCCAACGACGATTTGCGTGGTTTGTGTATTTTACAATTTGATGTGATTTGAATTTTCAATGATGCCCCATTTCCAGAAAGGGGGAGTAGAGCGCTGGGTCGAGATTGAGAGAAGCCAAATCAAGTAAATTTCGTATGGCACACGACGAACCAAAATGGAAAAAAATCAAGCGATGCGTGAAGCCACTCGTCCGCCCAGAAAGAAGAAAAAATAAATAAAAAAAAAAAGATGTTCAATGATGACAACGTCGACAATAGACGATGCCTCAAGTGTCAAACATACACACACAAGCACACACACACACGCACACACACACACACACACACAACATCGATATGTCTTTGGCCAATGATTTCAAATGTGTTGCGACGCATAATTTTATTTATTTTTCAATTTTGCTGTCCACTTTTGGCACTGAGCTCAGCTCCATCCTGCGGGCTGGCTACGTCCTTAAGCACTTTGCTTGCTTATGAGCTAAGGCTGTTATGATAGCACACCACTTCACACACACACACACACAGACACACCTATCGCATACTCAAATGTGTTGACAATTTGGTGTCGCCGCGTGCGCCTTGCCACTGCCTTGCCACTGCCTTGCCCCAACTTGTCGACGTTGCTTACATTTTTTCGGTGGCCGCATCAATTTTTTTGGCTTGCCAAAATATTTGTCGCTCGACTGGCATCCACATTTTCCGCTTTCCCCTTTCGCCTTCCTTCTTTCTTTTTTTATTTTTCTTATATTTAGCTTCGAGTGCAACTCTCTCAACTATGAGAAATTTGCTATAAAGTAGCTCTATCAGAGAATATCACTTGCACAATTCTCAATCAAATCTTTTTTTGTTGTTCAACAGTGAAGATCAATATTGTGTCACCTTCACATTATCTTCATTAAGTTTATGAATATATCATTTCTGTATTAAGGAAAACAGTGAGAATTTAGTTTGTCCATTATTTGCTTGCCTTCAATGACAAGCTTCACTGTATATGTATGTGCTGCATATGTTTTTTAGCTTCAATTTGCAACATTTATTTCTGGCAATATACTTTTTCCATTCCAAATGTGCGCTTCAGTCTTGGCGTTTATGGCAGTGGGTGTTGTTGGGGAAATTGATGATGTTGTTGTTGTTGGTTGTTGTGTACTTAATTTGGATGTTGTTGTTGTTAATGTTGTTGGCAATCGAAATCGACACCCCCACAAAATGTGTTGACGCCTTAGACGCCAACACGCAAATTTGGCAAACAAATTACCCAAAATGCATTGAGCCAAATTGCCAGCCAAATCGGAACTATACTAAGCTGGAGTTAAAACTGAAGCTGAGCTGTGTTCGGTCGGTCCATGGTTGTGGTTTGGTTTGGTGGTTGCACCACACTTCATCCAGCAGATGGAGAGCTAAATAGATAGCAGTCAGTTGTGGCATGCCTGGGCGTTGATAATTGAATTGAAAAGTTTTTCGTCGCACTTTTGGCATGCCAATTGATGGGACAGCGACAAAAACCGCATACAGTTAAGGCGGCATAATTTGTGGATTGTGCAACAGCCACAACACACATACACTTACATATATATATATATACAACTGTAACTATAGAGTGAGCAAACTGGTAAATGGAAACTGGAAATTGGAAAAGCGCAGGCAAATTAATGCATAAAAACGCTGCTCACCCAACAACAACAAAAAAAGGAGAAGAACGAAATGGGCATACACAACGACGACAAAGAATAAGCGAAATAGGCACGATGAATATGGCCATAATAAAAATGAAAATAAATCAGTTTTAAGTTCTCAGGTTTTCCCAATTCCCTGTTGTATGCAACTATCCATCGCCTTACCTTACCCCACTAGAATTTTAAAGATGATTCTCGGAATACACTGGACTAAACCCTTTGCACATTTTCATGATAGATAGATATAAAATAATATACATATATATATATTTATATGCTTGAATCTGCTTAATATGAAAAGATGAAGCAATTTTTGTTGCTGTATTGAAATGCTTGCTTAAGTCTACCACAACTGAACCAGTCAGAGTGCTCAAGCGTAAGGGCATTTAAGTGTCGTGTCGTGCATGATTTTGCGTAAGGATGCCTCCTTTTTATTATAGCCTCATACATTAGCATTGCCGCTTGCGCCAATGTCACTTGGCTGCAGCTTCAGACTGCGACTTGCAGCGCATTTTCATAAGACATAAATTCTGCGATTTAGCTAAATGCGCTCCCCGGACTTTGCCAGAGTAATTTGTGGCAAGCCAGCGGCAGCCAGAAGCAGGGTAGAGTCCGCACCGAAGGCAAGAAAGAATATAAAAAATAAAAAGAAAACTAGTAATATTGCTCTAGTCGAGAGAGAGAGAGAGAGAGAGAGAGAGGGAGAGACTCGACTTGGAGACACCTTATGCCCAAGTCTAACTAATCAGGTTGTATATACATATGTGTGCCAATATTTTTGATTGAATCATAATAATATTTATACAGTTGATTAATTGTAATCAGACATATTCCCAAACATTTTAGCTCAATCGTTAATCGATTTGTAACGATATTAAAGAGAATTTTGAAAGTTATCGATAAAAAAATGCAACTAATCTGCGAGAAACTATATTCAAAATTGGAAGTCTATTGCTTCGACATTATACAAGCAGACCGAATATGATGAATCCGATTAAGAAAATACATGGAGCCGATTCATACACTTGTACAGCTTCAGCATGACCTTCTGGCCGTTTCGAATGTGTACAGGGTATAAAAAGAGGAGAAAAGAGAAATAAAAACTCCATTGGCATTAAATTACAATCGCACAGCGAAACTATGGAAAAGGCCCAGACAAGGCGACGCTGCGACTGCGACTGCAACTGCGATTGCGACTGCGACAAGAGCTCATATTGCATTTGGTACGTCTACAATACATGCACAATACTCAAATGGGCCCATTGCTACAACCTTTCCTCTCTCCCCATTCCCCTCTCGCACTCTGCTTCTCTAGCATCTTACACTAACATTTTAACAGTATGTTTATGCGCTTTTAATGGCACATTTTGTGCGTAAATTGCATTAATTTAACGTCTAAGGCGCATACGTTGAACAAAATCGAGACGCCAAAAAGAGGTTCGTTGGGGGGGGGGGGGGGGGAGATTGGTGTCCGTTGGAAATAGAAATTGCATTTAGTATGACATACGAACCAAGCGGCCAATGGCGTTGTCAATGTGCCACTGATGATTGAACGATTTATGAGTAGCAGCAACTGCAACTGCAACTGCAACTGCTGCAAGAGGAGGATGAGGAGGAGTCAACCGGTTTCGTAGCCAAGTTTCGATTTGTTGGCTTATATCAGCAATGCAATTAAAAGCAGATGCAACACAGCCCAGGCCCAGACAGTTGGCAGAGTTAAGATGTTACTATCGATTGGCAGCAGAGCAGAGAGACGCAGTTGGAAAAAGGTTTGCCGCAATCAGGCCAAGGTACTTAAAAGAAAACCAAACCAGACCAGACCCGACCAGGCCAGACTAGATAGAAATGTTTGATTCAAACAAACTGTAAGTCAACCTGTTCCATAGATCATCAATCGCAAAGCTGACTGCTTGCATTTCAATCGCACACTCAGCTCTCATCCACTTTCAGTTGTCAACAGAATGCAGCAGCAACTGAGGCAATACCGCTATGAAAGTTATCAGAAACTATATTTGCTTATGCATGTGAAGAATCAGTTAGATCTCGGCATGAACTTAACTTATCAATATTATTTAAGTAAATCTAGTTATACGATAAAGATTCAGGCGTGCTCTAATTTGCGCCTCTCTTTCTCGTAAATTGTTGAATTAATTTTCTGTTAAGTGGCCTTTTTTAGTTCTAATTTTAGATATTTGTTTCGTTAATTACAACAAACAGAAGAAGAAGAAGAACGTTGTACAAAATATAGATAAATACCATTCAATATTTTAAGTGTACTATTTATCTTTTATATTTTTAAATCCATATTGTGCTGAGCGCACTCATTGTTACTTGGATACTAACACTATTGTGCTGCTTTTGTGTTTGACCTGACATTTGCTGCTGAACACACACATGCACACACAGGCACAACCAGGCACACACACAGGCACACACAGGCACTCAGACAGTTCACAGTAAATAACGAAGAGATTTGTATATTTTTTATGTCGAATGATTTTGCGTGTTGCGAAATATGCATATCGAAGCGCTCTGAATGCAAAACTAAAAGCTTTTGCTTACCAACCAAGTGTGTATGCTGCTGTGCTGTGTGCTGTGTGCTAAGCGACAAACAAAAGCTGTTGGAAAATATAGAAAATCCCTTTGGGAAACAAAGTGCAGAGTAAAGGACAACCACACAAACACATCCACAAAAAGTTTACCCCTTGCCTTTTGTTGCAGATCTAAAGCTGCATAACTGACAAAGGCAGCCAGTAGAAGTAGTAGCAGAAGAAGACAAAGCAGAAGAGCTGTTATGGAGCAAATAGCATATGTAAATATATACATCTATAGATATATATATTCATGGAGCGGTATCCTTTGGCCGAGGATTTCGATTTTCAGGGCAGCAGCAGCAGCAGCAAGCTACAAGCTACAAGCAGCTGCATTCAATTGTCACAACTGTAGTTTTAACCCAGAAACATAAATATTGCAATTTATTGCAAGAGCCGTACGGCTGACACGCGCTATACATGCAACAGAAATGGAAGCGGCACACACTCACATGCCGCACAATGAGCTGTGGAGCGAGTCTGCCAGCCACCCGCTTGCTAGATCCTTTTGCTAAAAGCTTTTGCGCTGCATAAGTGTAGCTGAGGTTGCTGCGCAAAAAGTTAGCCGCAGGATCATTTGGCAGACGAGTAGCACTCAAGCTTATCCATATCCTCAATTCAAATGATAATAAGGCACGTGTGGCACGTTCGATGCGGATAAGAGATGCCCGCACGCATGAGAACATCAAATGTATTTAACTTAATTTAGTTGGAGTTACTTAAAAAAGCTTTTAAAAGTAATAGAAGAACAACGACAATAACGCCAATGAAGCCCAAAGCAAAGCGTAAACGTAAACAGCAAACAGAAAGCATCTGACTGAAAAAGTATTATTGGTGTGCCAGACAAGCAGATACCCTGTTCATTATGGTTAAACAGTTGAAAGCACAGACTTTAAGGCAATTTTTACAGATATAATATGTATAATCGCTTGTTGATGTTGCATATATAAATAGTTTATGGGCCTTCCACAACCTCGTTAACCCATTTTGAATCGGCAGAGGGTATAAAAAGAGCCACGCAAAAAGAGCCCAAGCAAAAAGCTCGCAAAGCAAACTTTCACACAAGGAAATGGCTTAGTGGATTGTTGTGTTGTACGAAATTCATTAATATGCACATACATGCATATGTAGATTATATGATTAAAAGCATAACATACATACACCCAATCCACTTTAGTTACTCCCTGTTGTTGTTATACAAAAGCTGTTCTTCACTTTTTGCTGACAGAGTTGGTGTTTGCAGTTGGGTTCTGTTTTCCTTTTTATTTGTTTAATTTGGACAGGCGAGCACTTGAAACAGTAAATGCGAATTGCTGCTCATGGCTAATGGAAGTGAGCAACAAAAATATCAACGACAACAACTCTAGCAACAAACAGACAAAGTTAGCGTAATGAAAAGACAACAGCAACAACAGCAAATGCCTCAGCTGTAGCTATCGAAGCTACCACAGCGCCTCCACGTGTGATTAGATACACAGATACACAAGAGCAGCTTACTAAGATGTGGCAGGGGCAGGGAGTGGGGAGTGGGGGCTGCGGCTAGCCTGCAAAGGATCAAACGAACTGTGAAAGGGATGAATGATGTTTCAGCTGAGCAATGTTTGCCCTGGCTAAACTATCTGCTAATGAAAAACAAGAAAGGATGTAACAAAGCTCACACGCCAAAATAACATAACCCCAACCAACGGACCAACCCACCAACCCACCCAGCCAACCACCAAACTTATCTACCCGCTGGCATGTCGCACTCAAAGGGTTCCAAAGTTATTTGTTTGCCCAACGGAAATACATCAAAATAAATGCGAGCCAAGAGCAAAACGAAGTCAAATGCAAATACATATGACGAACGAGGCGGATGCGAGTGCGAATATGCGAATAAGCGAATATGTGTGTATATGTGTGCGTGTATGTGCATGTGTGTATGTTTGTTTGGATGTGTATATGTACGAGTGTGTGTGTGTGTGTGTGTTGCACCACTGGCCATTGACAAATATGGTCTTTTTGGCCTAAACAAATATTTGGCACACTTTTGCCAACAATCGTTGCCAGCCAAAAACATTTAAGGCCCAACGCACCCCTCCGCCCCTTTCGACGAGAAAAAAGACCAGCCAGAGATGTATAAAATTTACCTGATGTCAAAAGTAATTAAACGAAATGCCAGGAACAGCAGAAAAGCAACAACAAACAACAACAACGACAACTTGGTAAATTTGTCACAGAGGCGCGATGAATAAAACATGCACAAAATATATGCATACATACATACATATATATGTATGTGTATATACAGCATGGAAAAAAGGAAAATAGAAAAACCAAAATGGCGTCGGAGTTGGGAAAATTTATTAATAGTGCAAAGTAAAGCCAACTTTCAAGATGTGCAGCGAGCGACACGAAAAACTGCAAAAGCAATGAAAATCACAACACTTTAGCAAAGTCGCAGTGATTGCGAAATACCCTGCTTATTTCAAGGCAGGCCTCAACCAAACCGCCAATTATTCTAACAGTTTTAAGTTATTAAGCAGCGACTAACGAAGAATAGTCTCTTATGCGAAACTATTCAGGTAGTACTCAGTTAAGGTGGATATTATATCAGAGATTACGCGGAACAAAAGTACTTACATATGTATGTATATCAGTTGTGTTTCAAGTCCTTTATTTATAGATTGAGTAACAGCTGACCTTGAGAATAATATGAATTATTCCTTCGATTGTAAAAAATGCATGAAAACAAAAATCCAGTTTATTTGACAGCCAAATTTCTTTCCCTCAGAGTTAATTTATTTCTTTATTCACAGATTTTAAAAATTAAGAAACTAAAGTTAAAGTTATATCTTAACTATCCTGGCTCCAAGTCCTTTTTCATATATTTATAAAATAGACATGTTAAATGCAACAATTAAATATGAAAGGCTTAAGATGTTAAGCTTAAAGGGATCCTCAGATATATTCCGATATTCTCAACTACGATTGAAATAGTATAGGAGTACATAGGCAATGTATCAATCAGAGGAGTGCACTCTATAATAATTAGCTTAAGCAAGTTTTGAGTCAAAAGTCGAGTCATTAAATTACCATGACTAAACTGAGACACAGCGGGCTCTAAGCAAATGCAAAAGGGCAAAAAGATGACGGAAAGTTGAAAGTTTGCCAGCTTTTGTTTGGCTTTTGTGGTAGCCGTCGTACAGCAGCCAGCAAGAAGTCAACGGAGCTGGATAAGTGTAATGAGAAAAATTTTTCAACCAGCAAAAAGAAAAAACGTGGAAAACGAGGGCGACGCAACACCAAAAACAATAAACAACACAGCCAAAGACTGGAGAAGTTGGAGAAAGGGTGAGCGAGAGAGAAAGAGAGAGGGAAATAAGCAATGCGAAAGACGTACAAAAACTTTTCAATAGTAGTGTGACAGTGGGCGTTAGCCCGGGAGGCGTGCCAAGACGCCAACTACAACAACGAGGCCAACAAACACATCAAGCAACAAGCAACAATTTTGCGCTTTGGCTTTCCGTTTCCGTTTGAGCGACGTCTTTAAAAACTGTGTTGCCAACTCATCCCCGCCCCTCATCTGTCTGCTGTGCCTGCTCGCCAAACAAACTTCAATAGACCTGCCCCGCTGCCCTTTCGCACTTCTTGTCGCTGACAGTCACTGTAAGTAGCTGTGTAATAAAATTACTTTTTAAGTGCGCTGTGCTGTGCATACCTGTAAAAGACAGCAGCAGAGCAGTCGCAGCAGCCGCCTCTTACGCACAGAGAGACACAGCAGACGCAGGAGTCGCAGGAGGCATGAAACAACGCGCTTCATTGGCCACCACTACCCGGGAGGACCTTTCGAGTCGTGGTAGTCATGAATTGGCAGCCCGAAGCGTCAAAGTCAAAGTCGGAAGTCATTTGAATTATTTAACACAAATGAGGACTGAAGGCCAGAACAAGAAGAGAAAGCGGCTGACATCAACTGAGATGATGCGTCGTATGAATAATATACATGTGTAATATATACCTATTAAATGTATATGTATGTGCATAGTGCAGTAATCTACAAATACAAAGTTGTGGCTGTTGTTGGCCGTTTTCTATCAGCAAAATGGCCAACGAACTGCATCGTAAATCAGCGTTAAAGTTCATCTCTCTCATTTTTTCTGTTATGTTTCCCAAGGAGGCAACTGCAATGTGGCCCATAAAATATGTTGCAAATTATGAAATATTTGAAACTTTCGCCCAGCATGCCAGTCAAGGCAGTGAAGGCAGTGAAGGCAAGAGCAGCCGCCTGCAAAGAGAATTGTGTAGAGCAAAGCGGCTGCTGCTGGGTCGCCGCTGTTCGTTATGGGTTTTAAGTTTTGTGTGGTGTGGAAATAAATTTTAATCGAAAAATGCGCCAAGGCAATAAGAGCCCAATGTTGCCGGACTCTCAGCTGGAGCAGTGGAGAATGGGCGGTTGCATGTGGACGATTTAAGAGGGCAATGCGACAAGTTTCAACTGCAACGGAGCAGCCAGTGGAGCCTAAAACTGCAGACAGTCTGGGAATATTTACAAGCATCAATCGGACACAGAAGACACCAGCAGCAGCTGCAGCAGCCACCGGACACTCGATAAAACGGTTTGATTACAGCCAATATCTAAGAGTCCTGAGGCACATTCGTTACGCTTGGCGACAACATGAGCAGCTATTAAATATTCAAGCAACCTTTTAATCAAAATAATAAATCGAAAGGCTGTGCGTTGCAATTCATAAGCAGTGTAAGAAATACAAAATAAATATAAATTTGGCTATCAAAAACAAAAAATGATGAAAGTTGAGATGTTAAGCCATGATTTAAGGCCATGTTGTCTAGCCAATATTTAAAAAAAATAGAAAATTATAAAAAAAAAAATCTATAAATTTAAATGGCATGCACGAATTGGGTAGCTTTGCTTAACTATGTCTATTTTATCATGCTTGGCCTGCCAACAACTAGACTTTAATTTCCAGTTTATTTACTTGGCTAAAATCTGTTGGCCACCCCCCCAAATGGCATGGCAATGAAGTATGGTCCCAGGACACCGCGTAAACAGTAAATGAAAACGAGAAACGCAAGAACACAAAAAACAAATAACGTGGAAAACAGGTTGAGGGTGATTTAGTTGTTGTTGCTGCTGTTGTTGTTGTTGTTGTTGCTGCTGTTGTTGTTGTTGTTGCTGCTGTTGTTGTTGTTGTTGCGCTTTTGCTCAGCAAATTGTGACTCTCATTGGACTGCTTAAATTTTGTTGTTGCGAACGTTGCGTTGTTCTTAGCTCATTTGGACTTAGCCCTCGATGTCGTCGTCGTCGTCGTCGTCGTCGTCGTCGTCTGATAGTCTGCTGTTTATGTAATTTTGCATGCGGACGTCGCATTTATAAGACTTACGGCTGGGGAAATCCTTTTTTTATATTTTGCTGCTATTCTTTCAGTTGTTTTGCCTGCGTTGGGCAGTGAGTCTCTTGGGGTTGATGTAGCTGTTGCAGCTCCAAACTTCAAGGCGCGTGCTCATAAAATTTAATTAAGTGCAACAACAACAACAACAACGCAAAAATAATAGTAACAGCTAAAGCAGCGATAGCAGCAGCAACATCGTTTATAAAATTCACATAATAACAATAAATTTTAAAAAGCGCCCTAGCTACACTCTGAAAAATAACATGAAACTGAACTTTAGAAAATCGCTGTTAAGTTGAGTTCATTTTTTAGTGAGTTCATTTCTAAAACAGATGTGTGTGAGATTCTTAAAGGTTCCTCTTTTTTCACCAGCTACATATTTCTAGAATTTATAAATGATATTTCTAAATTCTTGAGTGTTTTTAGTATGAATACACAGAAATTGATTTCTTTTTTTATATCAAAATTTATCAAAAAACCTAACATGGTTGGTATTGATAAATTTCCAATGTAAAGAAATTTATTTTTGTAAATTTCGAGATTATTTTTAAAAATCGAGAAAGACTTTAGAGACTTTCTAGAATCGGCGCTTATTTTGTGCGAGTGTAGAGCTGCTCTGTCGAGGCCGGCAGCGCGGCCAACGCCGCTGGGGTATTAAAATTTATCGCCGGTTGCGTAGCACGCTCAGAAATTTTGCGTTTTCGCAGCCGACAGCAGCAGCAAGTGGGTGGCAGACTAATGCCACCAAACTCTGAGCCTCCTGAACAGAAGTAACGTCTTTGCCGCCCCTGGAGGCGCTTGCTGCTGCTGTTGGTGTTGTTTTTGTTGCTGTTGTTGCTGGTGCTACTGTTTCTGTTGCTGGTGTCTTTTTTTTTTTTTATTTCACTTAATTTTATTTCTATAAACTGTGGCGCCTTTTGCTGCTGCCACACATAGTTGAAGCGACACCGAGTCACATATGCTGCATACTCCCCCTCCTCACCGTTAACATCTTCCATTCCCATTAAATAAGCAAAATCATTTGTCTGTTTTGTTGCTTTGTTTGCTTGTTTGCCTGTTTGCCTGTTTGCCTGTTTGCTTGGCTTGCTTATTCATTTGGCGCGCATTAATTACACGACACGCATACGCCGCGTTGCACGGTTGGATAGCAAAGGGCCGGGAGGGGTCGCATAATTTATTAAAAAGCCAAAAAGAACACCCCAACAACAGCAAACCATGTCATTCATTCCCTGACAGGCTCTCGTGCTTATGCGCATAATTTCAGGCTGGCCAAATTTTGCTTACATCTGAGCAGCAGCAGCACCAGCAGCAGCAGCAGTAGATAAAGGAGGCAAGCAAGCAAGGAGGCAAGAAGAAACGCTGTCCGCCTGAGATGATGGGGATTTGCTTGGTAGTTTCGGCTCAACATCATCATCAGCTGTTGTAGCTGCTGTTGTTCGCCTCCTTGCCTGCTTGCCTTGTGGCATCCTCGTCAACACAAATGACTGTCTCATGTTAGCTGCTAAGCTGTCTTATCTGTTTGCTCTGCCACATCGCCCCTGACGCATCTGTTTGCATGTTTATCTGTCAGTCTGTTTCGGTTTCTCTCTTAATGTCTGTCTGAATGTCTGCTCTGCTCTGCTCTGCTCAGCTCAGCTCAGCCTGGCCTGCCAGTGATTTCGACTTTGTTACTTATTTAATTTGTTGCTTATTTGCTTGGGTCGGCAGCAGAACAAAGCTCGCAACACATCCACGCACTTGTTTGCATATGTTTAACATGCTCCCGATGATGCTTCCCAGCTCCATAGAGCTCATGCTCCTCTTGCCTTCTGTCCTGTCCTGGTCCCTGTCCCCGTCCCCATCCCTGTCCTTGATCTTTTCCTGAGCCTGTTTACTCTTGTTTGCTAATGATTTGCCAGCCTGCTAATCAAATAGGTTACCCCACAAGCTAATCCCATTACAAATGATGCTCCAGTTGCCCCCTGAACACTGCATTATGTTTATTGATCAGCCAATGGGAAAGCGAGGAAACGGAAGTGTAACAGAGAGCTTCAGTCACTTCAATAAATTTAAAAAGAATTTAAAATATTTGGCATTTGAAAAACTAGACACTTAAGAAATACACTGACCCCCGATTAAAGCAGCAGATTATATTACCTGAGTTTTTGAGTATTTCGTAGACCCTATTCTGGCTTTTTCTAGCTTCATTCGCATCGTAATATACCCTTTTGCGAGCAGTGTATGAAAAGTAGTCCCTGGCTGCAACTCACCTAAGCCCAAAATCAAGTGAAGCGATTTAAGGCGCTTGCAAAGTGTTTTTGGCCAAAAGCGACTGTGATGATGCCAATAAATTGCTGGCGCCCATTTGTGTGCAGTGCACTAAATAACTGCATCGGAGACAGACCACCCAGCAAGGCACTCACCGTGCAGCACGCACCACGTACACCACTCACCAGCCTCTTGGGTGCAGTGAGTGTTGCAAGCATTGCCAGCTGTCGCTGGCAGACGCGTCGTGCAGCAAAATGAATGAATGCGAAAAGAAAGCAAGAATTATGTGGCAACAGGATGCGCTGACATTTATCACCTGCGTCGCTGCCGACAGCAGCGTCAGATGGCGCCAGAGGCAGAGGCAGAGGCAGAGCCAGTGCGAGTGGCAGCATCAGCATCATTGCAATTTTGCAATGTTTAGTTTAGTAGAACGTTTGTGCTTTGGACCCTTGGCACAGGTAACAGGCAAGAGGTAAGCCCATTGCCAGTTTCTCTGCCAGTTAAAGCCAAAAGCTTTTTTTTTTTGTTTTTGTCAGTTGTTTAACTTGCAGACTGTTTGATTATGCCCCAACGCTGACGGCGACGCTGGCTGCGTGCGTCGCGGCAGCATTAGCATAAATTTTCAACAGCTTATGCACGCATATGAATATATTATGCCGGCTGCCGTTATTTATGTGTACCGGCTACCGAAACTTGGCACAAGTTTTTGCTGAAGGGCGTGGGGAGTGGGGGACACAATGGCAGGACTCGTGGCAGGATAATCGCTGCTTAATGCAGTCGCGCGCATAACGCGCCAACCGCCATTGATAACCAGTCGTCTGCTCTGCTCTGCTCAGCTCTTGCCCCTATTCCGGGGCAGGCATTCTCTAACATTCCCCATCCCCTCTCAGTCTATCCTTAAAAGCTCATTGAAGAGCATTCAAATTGAATTTACATGCAGGCAACTTTTGTTTACTTTGTGGCAGCAGCAGCAGCAGCGACGGTGAAATCAAATTTAAATCCGCTGCCTGCCGCATTACATGGACGAGCGGCCAGAGAAGAATTCAACAAACTCACCCAAGCCAAGCCAAGCCAACCAAGAAAACCACCCACCACCAAGCACCACGCACACACACACACACATACAACCACCGCTCAGGTGGCAGGCAGGCCAAAAACTGTTTGAAGTGTTCTTCGCTTGTATTTCTCAAATGGAGTTGGGTTTGGAGGGGGGTGGTGGGGGTTGCGTTGCCAAATTATTTTTATTTATTCGTGCGTTTAACATAAATTTGAAATTAGCGCTCGCTAGATGGCGCCAATACAACGATTTATGGCCCGAATACGGCCCAAACTGGGAAAAGTCCCGTATCGGCTTACATTGTTCGATTTCAAGCGAGCACTTTTGACTGCATATATATATATATGTATATATATATATATATATATAAATTATATATATTATATTACAAAGATGATACCTAATAGATACCATATAACCATAACATACCCCCTGGATGTTGCCCCTGATAAAGAGTATCTATGCCTTATAGTCAGAGATGCTTCCTTCTGCCCGTAACAAACTTTGCCACAACTTCAATATACTCGTTTTTCCCTTCTCCACAGAAATGCAATGAATTAATGAACTAATATGAATTAATTAAGAAACACTCAAATTAGAACAAAAAAACCCGCTTGGAATGATTATTTTGTCCAACACAATTATTCACAGAATTTCTTAAGCTTTGTATTGTGTGTTATCGATAGGCTTTTGTATATTAGCATGTGCGTAATGTTATCGATAGACCTGTCTATATATTGTTATTGTTGGAGAGCACTGCTGTCGATAAGCAGTAAATTGCTTACTCTGCACAAATTAGCACTAACCAATATTAAAAATTAGATTTGCATTCAAAGCACAACTCTTTCGACATGAGCGGTAGATGGCGCCACTTGCTGCTGCTACTGCTAATGCTGCTGGTGCTGCTGATTTATGAGCTGTTTATGTGAATGTGTGCAAACAGCGACCTTGCTTCGAATTGCCGACAAAAACAAATCTTTATTGGGCGCGTTTGGCAGCTCATAAACCTCAAGCACAAGCGCAGGCCCAAGCCCAAGCCCCATTGAGCCGCCTATTAACCTCAACGTGTTACCTGCCACATGAATAAATCAAAGCCTTCCCACACACCCACCCACAGAAACTTCTATATGTGTGTACCCCCCTAACCACCGCCAGCATACCCCTTTTCCCCCTCACAGCATGCTGCCCCGTTTCACAGTCATTCAACTGCCTGATGATAAATGTGTTCGGGGGTTTTTCGTGCTTCGCTTGGCTTCGTCTTCGATTTGCTTAACAAATTTGTAAGATTCTTAACACATTTGCATATTGCGTAAGCGAGAGGAATCCCAACAGCTGCCCCCCTCTCCCCACACTCCACATTTATCCCTTACACTTGCTGCTCCCTTAATCGTTGCCATTCCTGTTTCTGTCTCTATTTTTATATTGCACACTGGCTTCTGGGTATCAAGTGTGGAAGTACTGAAATTCCTTGACGACTTCAACTTGGACTGTTTCTTGTACTTAATATTCTTGTTGTTGCTGATGTTGTTGTTGGTGTCAGTTTTGTTGTCATTGTCGTTGTCGTTGTTGCTGTTTTTGTTGTTGTTGCCACTGAATGAGTTGCACAGTAATGACGACATTTCCTTCCGACATCGACGACAGAGTTGCGCTGTCGTTTGCGCTTTTTATTGCCGTCGACAGGGTTGCCCTTGCACTTTAAAAAATGGATTTCTGTATTGAGTTTATTTATTTAGGTTTAGCGCGAGGGGGCGTGGGCTTAGAAGGATCCGGTCGGGTCGCTCAATCGATGCTGCTTGATAAAAAAAAAAATGTGCTGGAATTTCCTTCGACATTTACGCCAACATCAGCTTCCACGCCGCGTCCTCCTCCACTGTCAATTTTCATTGCTGGCATTTTGCAATGACTCTCAACAGATTTTTTTATATTATTTTTTGTTTGTCGTTAAGCTCTTGGAATTTTTCGCCACCCCTGGCTGGCACTCAACGAAATTGACCTGCATTTCTTTCGTGGATTTTCTGCGTTCGACATTCGAAATTTTAGCGAAGGTATGCGCCAATCATTTGCGGCATTTGCGAAACGCCCACCAAGCCTGCCACTGCCACTGCCACTGGCACAAGATTTAGCTACTCCCACACTCACTGTATGCAGGCAGGTAATGTTCGCAAAGCCTTTCAGAACTCTACAAAAATCAGAAGCTAAAGAAGTTGCAGGTGCATTGCGCCTCCGCTTGGAGCACGCACTCTCAGACCAATTGCAAATTGAACATTGAGGATTTGTCTGTCAGTTAGTTGTTAGATACTTGTGCCACTTGTTGCTGCAATCAAAACAGTTTACAGTTTCAATTTAAAGTTGTTAAACGATCAGGCTCAACTGATTGCATTACTTTAATTTTAATCAGCATATTTGAAATATTTGCAATTGCTTAAAACATATCAATTTTAATTGTATTTTCTTTAATTTAAGCGAACTTTTATAATAAATAAATGAAATGAAACTGTAAAAATAATAACTCGTAATCAAATCTCCTATATAATAAGAAAAAACATGTCTGAAAAGATTTTTTTAATTTTTTGCATTGCCTAAACTAAGTTTACAATCAAAGCTGTGGCAGCGCTTGCCTCATCCAAGTGGATGCCACTTGGCGGCCAGTGCGCCGCGGCGTCGACGCATACATTTATTGCAAGCAAGTTCGGGACAAGTGGCAAGAGCAGAGCAGCTACAAAGCCGGCCAACTAACCGGAGCCGCCACCACTTGGGCAATTATTAATGTTAATGTCTTCATTACAATTCATTCTCGTGTTGTTTCCAGGCCGCTTTTCGCCCCAGTTGAGCACGCCCCTTTATACCAGCAACCAGCTGGCATTAGGGTGACGATAGATGGGGGCTGAGTCCATTGACAACAAGTGAAAAAGCGTTGCGAATAAATTACTGCTAATCACTGGTTTTAAACAGACACGAAACTGAACTACCAACAAACAAAAAAGAAAACGCAAATCGCACGCAAATCGCACGCAAATCGCGTAAGACAATAAATTATGTTTGGCGCGATTTGTGAAATGAATACAGTTAGGCTGGCCGAGTGCAAAGCCGGTGTTGTGGAAAGGTTGAGGGCGGCCGTTGACTTTAATCGCAGGTAAATGTGCGGCAACAGAGGCGTGGCAATGTGGGCGTAACACGATGGGGAGGCGGCAACAAAAACTCGACCGGATTGAAAAGCCGAGTTGAGTGACTGCAAATGATACTTTAATGTGACAGGCGGACGTTTTGAAGGTGTTTGGACTGTGGACTGTGGTCTGTCTAGGGGGAAGGATGAGGGGGAAGGCGGGGTACCTTTGTCAGTTTGCTGCTGATTTTTGCACTTCTTTTATTCAGTTTTTTTTTTCTGCGCTGCGGTTTTTCTACTCAATCGCTGTCGCCATAAAAAGAACGGCAGCCTGCGATGAGGGAATGAGCAAAAAAAAAAAAAATAAATAATAATAAAAAACTATCGCATCCCATTCTCTGTTGGCAACCTTTTTTTGCAGGCTTCTCGTTGCTGTTTCTTTTTTTGCATTTTAATTCCCGGGGCGCGCTTTCAACGCTTGTCATCTTACCGCTAATGGCGGCTACATGTCAACCACTCATCTCATGCACCGCCGCCACCGCCACCGTTGCCATCAACGTCACCGGTTGCCAGGTCCGTGTACGGGTCCATATCCGTTGGCTCAGAGCTGGCTGCTCGTTTCCAGCCATTCATTCATTTAGTTGTGTCGGGCACGTTGACGGCAACGTCATCAGCAAAAGCGGCAAAGCATCACCACCACCACCAACACCAACGGTGGCACCCACAGACGCAACAGAATGAGCCGCTAGGTGGCGCTGGAGCGCGCCCGCATGATGACATCAAGCATGAAATCGCTTTGCCAGCAGAGCATCAGCCAGGCAGTCTGACAACCAGCCAGCAACCTGTCGTCATAAAAATTTTTATACATAAAAAAGAAAACAAACAACAAAACGCAAGCCCAGAAGCAGAGAAGCGCCAGTAGTTATTGCTGTAAGGAGGCAGGAAAGAAGATGCAAAAGCCGGGGAAGAATCTGTGCAGAAGGAGGAGCGGGGCGAGGCGAGGCGTGGCGCAGCGAAGCGAAGGAACAATGCGTCGCCACTAACGTTGAGGGCGTTACTTGGCAAACACAGAGTACAAGTGACAGACCCGCAACGAAGTCCAAATACACTTACGTAAACTCAAAGAGTGTGGCTTACCTGGACGGTAAGAATGGTGTGCAGACCATGTCTGGTGAAGTGTGCAAATAAAATTTGAAAATTAAATCCAATTTCAATATAATATATATATTTTTTTTTTGTGAAAATGGTGTGCCTCTGGTTTTTAGATTATGGCTATTATCCAACCAAGTTATACATCTATCGTGCCGCCTTCTAAGCTTATAGCTCTTCTAAACCAAGCCTGTTTCTTCAACAAATTCAAGAATTTTTGACGGCTTGATGATTTCTTTATCCCCAGGTTTCTCTAAGAAACTGCATCTTTTGCTGTAGAAGGCAACCTAAGCTGTTATGAAGTGCTTTGGGTCCTCGTTAAGATAACGTACAGTCAAATTTTTTGACACATTTCTGCATAAAATTAAGAAAAGTTTAACTTATACATACATCATTATCTGTATTTGTACGTCACATGTACACTCTACTTTGAAAATTTACAAGTTTTTGTCTATATGCAAGGAGCAAAATAAAAAAACAAAAAATTTATGAAAAGCACAACAAAAGTTGTGGCACATAACAAAATTACAGTTCAAGCATTTAAGGAAAATCGCTTAAATGCTTTTAAACAATTTACTTTGTAGAACTGTAGATTCATCCTTAGCACAGCTTAATTTGTTGTATTCAACTGCAGAGAATGCAATATAAAGTGAATCAGTTATTGTAGCTGCCCCAATTTGGTTAGGGCAGCAACAGCACAAACAACTCAAATGCCACATAACGATGCAGCCAGGTGACACAGTGCGTGGGGAAGGGGGTGTGGATAAGGGCGCATATCGCTGGTTGCAGCTGGAGCAGATCGGAGACTGCCAAGACACAGTTTTCGCTAATGAGTTTCCGTCTGTATGCAGTTGTTGTCGTTGTTGTTGTTGTTGTGTTCGTTGTTGCTTCGGCTGCTGCTGTCGCTTCTGCTGATGACGTCGCCTAATAGCCAGACCGATAGAACAGCAGCAATGAGCTAAGATGCCTTTTGCCAGTTACGAAACCTTCGACTATCAGTGAGTTGAGATGCAACATCAACAGCAACTGCAACAGCAACAGCAGCAGCAACAAGCAGCATCTGCAACATATTTGCAATGATTCAGAGTCATTAGCGAGCTCATTAATTGGCCAGTCAGACTTTTCCGTTTAGCCTGTCAGTCACAAGTAGTTGTAGCTGTTGTTGTTGCTGCCGCTGTTTGCATTGACAGCAACAGCAACAGCAGCAGCAACAACAACAAAACAAACAAGTAAACAAACAAACACAGTCAGTCAATCTATCAGTGAGTCATTCACGCGCTGACAAGTCAAACAAGGCGACAAGGACAAGGACGTTGCTACTGTCCCCAGTTGCCTGTCACAACAGCAACAGCAACAACAAGAACAACAACAACACCAATGGCAACAGTGGCATCACTGGCAGGAACAAGCTAATCCCCAACTGAATTTCAGCAGTGCCAAGCTTGGGCCACATTGCCAACGACAACATTTGTTAAGTATCTTGAAATATTATTTACACTTTACGCAAAAGACTCAACGCAAACAGCGGCAGCAGCAGCAACAGCAACAGCAACACCAGCAGAAGCAGCCGAAAAGAAAATGATTCTACACTCAAAGAAAAAAGTGCACAAAGAAATATAGAAGCAGAAAGTTGTGCTGGTCTCTTAAAAATAATGTGGGCTGCTTTTGGAGCAAATTGTTTATTTCTTTCCTTTTTTTTTGAGTGTTTGCCATTCTGCTGCTGCTGCTGCTGCTGCTGTGGGAGATGATGTTGTTGTTGTCTGCTAGTCAAATAAGTTAATCGCTTTACCAACTGATGGGGCTGACGTCCAATAAGAGCGGGGGGTTGCATGGGGCGGTCAGCACTTGAGTCAAATTGTGAACCGGTTTAGCAGACTTTGCCGTCATATTTTTAGCTTAGAAGAGCCGCCTGCTCTCCGCTTCTTTCACCTTACCCTTACCACACCCCATCCCTCCGCATGAGCATGCATACGCAAAACTATTTTTAAATGACATTGCAGGCAGACAAATCGGCGCAGACAACGAAAAGGCGCAAATCGAGAGAACGAGAACTAGAAGCAGCAGCAGAAAAGGAAACTGAGCTGGATAAGGAGGAGGAGGAGGAGGAGGAGAAGGCACAGCTCAAGCAGATGCTAAAGATGGCGTTGGGGAAGGGAGACGCCTGGCGCTGTTCGATGTCGACCTTTAGCAAACTGCTGGCAATGCTGCTGCGGTCAAATGCCAGCCTCTGAAACTGCTCGACTGAGTCGACTTTAGCGTCGGCGTTGCCTCAATTGAAATTGCATTTGCATTTGAGATTGAGATTTTAATTGAATTGCATTGTTTTAAGGCGACGACGGCGCTGTTGACGTCATTTGTTTGTTTTCGATACCAGAAGAAAGTGAAATCTCTTCTTCTTTTTTTTTTGGAATCCATTGTCTACCTAAAATTTGGTAAGACATACACTATATTGTTCAAACGGTCGATCAACTATGCTGCAACTAGCGGTTTATGGTTAATATTATTTGTATTCATTATTTTATTGGTATATTTCCAACAAGTTAACAAGTTTATAACAATATATAGACGTGAGATACTGGCGATTACTATATTAGTGAAAGTAATAAAAATAATAATTATAACAAAAGAATTGGTTATAATAATCATAATACAAAATACTAATAATAGTACAAATATTAATACAAACTTCTCTTCCCAAACCAAACCAAAAATATTTATTGCTTTACGTAATCGTGATTATTTTTATGTTCTGCATAATTATAATCAAGTATAGTGTATATTTTGGTGTACTATATAGATTTTTAGACTTGTTTGCCATATCTTAAAGAAGCTTTCATCTTTTGTATTGTGATTGCGACCCTCTTGACAATGGGCTCTTCAGACACGAATTCGAAATTACATCAAGTAAATTGATTTCGAAAAATGTAATAATTACGCATTAGGCCTTCTTGGCTCTAATGTGGCCTGTACGCTGGTCAGGTCTGGTTGCCGACATTCATCTGATCCCCCCCCCTGCTTGGCCCCTTTGTGCCACATACAAATATCCGTTTGTGGTCTGGCAACATTTGGCCCTTTTAATTGGCCAATTTCAACGTGACGAGTTTTTTCTCCACACAGCAACATTTTATTTGTTGTTCCTTTGTTTCGTTTACTTTGACACCGCATAAAGTTATGAGCATGAGACGAGTAACTGGGGGAGGCTGGGGGAAAGGGCAACGTCTGGCATCAAACGCATATCATTTGATTACAATTTGAATGGCTCCCTTCTCTTCTTCTTGCCGCTATGCATCTTTGCATCTTTTGGCTTGTGTGTATATATATTTTTGTGAGAGAGATAATTGAAAATTAATTGCCTTGGACAGCTGAACATGGCCAGGGAGCAGTCAAAAAGCAATGTCGAAAAATATCAGCTGGTTGCCCAGGCAACCAGACCAGAGACAGACCCAGACCCAGACCCAGACCCAGACCAGACCGACACCAGACCGAGACCAGACCCAAACCGACCAGATTAGCCGTGAACGAACGAACGGGTTATTTAATTAGTTTTGACGCGCCCAATGTTGGTTAGCATTCGAGGCATGTTCAAGCATGTCTGCCTGTATGCATGTATGCAACCAAGAGCGCGCTGTAGGTTCTGCAGTGGGTCTGCAGGCGTTTTGGATCAGCGCGACACGCGATCGGATCGCGTGCGACACCTAGCGTCCCAAAACGGAAGCTGTCACGCGCAAAATTGATTGAGTCTCGCTGCAGGCCAAAGAACAGCAATTTGGCTTGGCATCTTCTAATAAACTTGTGCGAAAAGTTCAAAGGCGACCTGAATGAGAATGAGTATGAAAAGAGGAGTTGACTATGACGCATGTGAATGTGAGTGGACAATGGTCATGACTATCAGCTAAGTGGGTGTGTGTATGTGTTTGTGTATGTGGGCGTGGGTGTGGCAGTGGGCACATTGCACAAACGACAAATAAACAAGATTTCACAATCAGCGATGGCCCCGAAATTGTGTTTGAATTTAGAGTTAAGTGAGTGAAAGGGCACTGGGAGGGGAGGGAATAAGAGGGTGGTGGGTCGGATTGAGGAAATCAGAGAACTGAGGCAAATGGCAGATGCCGTTTGTTCTCGTTTTGCTAAAAAGGGTATAACAGGCCGAAAAAATATATATATACATATTATTGATGAGCATTAAAATGCGGCTGTCTGTCGGTATGTCTGTCAGAATGAACGCGCCGATCTCAGCGACATCAATTTATTTATGCATTCATTGTAAATGTATGTTCTAGACGCTTACTCATTTGCTCGATGATACTTCCCCAATGAAAATCGATTACCGTCTGCAATCAAAATCGGAATTTTCAAGACCCTTCAATCACGTTACAAATAATATATTCATATTCAATCATAGTCAATTACCTAAATCCTGAATCCACATTTCAATTACATAAAAAATGTTTATATACTGTTACATAATCGAATGATTGTCCCCCAGGTACAGACTTTCAATAAATAAATAAATACATACTTATAGACAGACATTAGATAGGTAGACAGTTGAACTTAGGATATCTCCTAGTCGAACCCCCTTAACCAGAGCATTCTAGTTTCTTGCTGCTGCTGGTGAGTATGAAAAATGGAGCACGAACAACAAGTACGTAAATTCCCATTCACAATCCCAACCAAATGCAATTTGCATGTGAAGCTTTTCCATCCCACCCCACCTAATACATTGCTCATATCTTCCTATTGGCTGACACATGGAATGATTGTGGTGAAGGGGGGATAGATAGAGGGAAGGGAGAGCGGTCGGCGTTGTCTACTGATTTCAAATGACAACCTGCAGCAGTAGCAGCTGCCTGCTGGTTGAGTGGAAGATATGCCAAGCTGTTCCAGCCACAGGCCATGAGAGTGCACACTTGTCAACTGAAAGTCCCAGTCAGCGTATACAGTGGGACAACAGGACAACTGGCCAACTGGCAGGATGGCAGCATGGCAGCATGATGAGCTTGCACTGCAGAATTGGGCTTGTGCTCACAACTGGACAACTGGGTTTGAGTTTTTGGGGGCAGAGTTTCAACATTTGGCTGCGCTTGTTGAGTTTAACGATCGCCGCAGGCAATGTCTCTGCCTAACTGAGCATGTGTGTGTTTTTTCTCTCTCTCTCTCCATCTCTATCTCGCTCTTGGTGTGTGTAAGCAGGCAAATAATTGGAGCGTCAAGCCTTTTACCATTTTTCCATATGCCAGCGGGCAGATTTGTTGTTCAGCTGCCAAATGCATTAGCCTCACATTTCAAATAAATACAATGACGGCAAAAAAATAAATTAAAATTACTTCGCTCTTAAATGTGTGAGCTTTGATTTAATGTTTTGTGCGTCGAAAAAGGCTCTCTGGCTCTCATCATGAAGTGATGCCAGTATTGGATATTCAATATGAAATATTGGCAAGTATTAGCCATGAAGTTTCCTTATTGTGGGTAGTAACTTGGAATTCATTTGACTAATGCCGAACCAAACTGCTGCAAGACATAATAATTACCCTTCCACAGTATATTCTTATGCATAGATTTATTAATTGAAAGTGATTACCTGTTCACTGCCTCAATACCGTAATAATGACAAATTGTTGAAAATATTCTTGTTCTTGCAACTAGTTAAGAAACCAGAATTATTGAATTCAACCATTTTTATCCATGCTTGGGCGGTCAAGACAGTGTTTTTGGCAACCGTTTTTTTATGATAAGCCATTCCCATTAGAAATTTGTTTGTTGTTTTTTGGTCTTGGCTATCCTCTATGACTATAGATAATTATAAAACGCTAGTAAGACGCGCGTGAAACGCTCGACAGATGTGGAATGCTAGCTTAAGACTTAATTATTATTGCTGCCACAGGCTGCCACAGGCTGCCACAGGCTGCCACCCAATGGCAAATTAAAAATCAAACATATTTGTTGTGCGAGGCGACTTTCTCTCGTGAGTCACGAGTAAGGCACGGGCTGTGTCACGCGTGAGTGGCGTGTTTGCTGTGCAAGTCAAGCGCATTTAGCAGCTAATTATGTTCGCAGGCAAACGTGAATAAAAGGGGTGCGCTGCATAATTAGGGGAGTGGGGGTGGGGATGGATGTGGAGGTGGAGGTGGAGCTATCGCACATTCGCATAGCGCATATGATACGTTGACCCACATACACACGCACACACACACACATAGATACACACATAAATTATAATTTCTCTTTGTCGCTGTTGTCATTTGGTGTTAAGCGCATTTTCGGCTAATTAAAAAAGAGCGACAGGAGAGCAAAGCACCGCCAAGGAACATAAAGAAATGGAAGGCAGCGAAAGACGGACAGAAAGAGACGCACAGACAGACGGACGGACAGGCAGACGGACAGCTAACTGAAAGATGTGTAAGAAGAATGCAAATTAAATGAAGAAAAATGCGCCACAGCATGCGGGGCAATAAAACAAATGCGCCGACTGTGTGCGGGGCAGAGGGGATAGCTGCGGGCGACGAAGAAGAAGTGTAAACAAGCGCAGCTAAATTGAAAAGAATAAAGAGAAACAACAAATATAAAAACATTTTAATGAAAAAGCAGCTAAAAAGTGAATGACAACAAGTGTGAGGTTGACAGAGTGAAACAGAGAGAGGGAGAGAGAGAGAGAGAGAGAGAGGGAGGGGAGAGAGCAGCAAAGTTTAGGCTTTTTTTATTGTTGTTATTATCTTTTTTGTACGTATAAAAAGCAGGCAGAGCAACAATAACAACATAACCAAATTTCAGACTGACAAATTATGATTTATGCTGCTGCAGCTGGTTGTTCTTAAGTTTGTTGTTGTTATTGTTGTTGTTGTTGCTGTTGTCATCGTTATTGTTGTTGTAGCTCTTTGTTGGTTGTTGTTGCTGTTACTGTAGCTGACATTTTGTCACTGTCGCTGACGTGGGCGCCACAGCAGCTGCGCAGCCAGAAGACAAGCTGTACGCTGACAAAAGTTTTAAGCGCCGTGACACGCGTGACTCACGAAACAAAAGGTTGTTCGTAAATAAAAAATTATGACACAAATGCCGTCTTATTGCCCAGTGTTGCAATTACTGCTGCCAAAAGCAAAGATATTCAGGATTTGCCTGCCAGGCAATCAGCTTGATGTATACATACAGTGAGACCAATATATATTCGTACACTTTCGTTTTTACTTTTTTCTTTAATAAATATCAATTATATAAATACACGTATAGATTTTCTCTCAAAATAATAGTATTAGATGGATGAATTCCTTCTCGCATTTAAGTAAAGAGCAATAAATATTCAACAAGCGTAGTAACAAATTGAAAATAAACAATAAATTCATGAGATGGCCGCTCAAAATAATAGTAGTGACCATCAAAAATATCAAAAATTGCTTCAGGTATCAACATATTCTGCACATGCCTTAAATGGGATATCACTTTACTAGTTCATTGAGTTTATAAATATTGGTTAGCTGATTTTTGGATAATTCCCTTTTGTGCATACTTTAAAAGTCCCATTCTACATAGTCTACATAGTATATACATATTCTAAAAGTAGATCATCTTACAATTGCTGGGATTATCTTAAATATGTTGGCCATATATTTGTAAAAAGGTTTGATAATTATAAGTACATTAATTATATATATATATCTTTTAACTGCAGTCCTATTTATATTTAAGACCACAAGCAATGCGATTTATCAAACTATTTTTATTTACTAATATATGTATAATAAATAAATATTTATTTAAATATAGTAGTCAAAGATAGTTAACCACTTGCACAACTCACGTGTTTACTAACCCAGTGTCGTCCATTGATGCTGTTGAAGGTCTACTTAGCCCCGATCTGTACAATAAATGCCCAATTTTTGTATGTCGAGTTATTTATTGAGTTTCCCACACACACACACACACACACACACACACACACAGAGAGAGATATTGAAAACAATTGATGTATATCAAAAGGCAATTCAAAAATCATATTAAAATGCATCCACACCGATATCGGGGGTCTATATGTAAATATCTCCATTGGCAATCGCATCGAACGTTGCTCGCCTTTTTTTTGCCAATCAACTGCTGCTCGTTCAGTCAATGAATGAATAAATGGCAACTGTAAATGAAAACAATTCAAATTAAACATGGCCAGGGGTACGTGGATGAGCCCCAGAGGGGGCTCTGGCCATGTGCTTGAAAACTGCAACAGAGGCAAAAACTTCAATGGGCCCAACACAAAAAACAAAAAAAACAAGGAACAAAAATGAAATGAAATGAAGTAACAACAACAACAACAAAAATATCAGCAGTGTACTTCAGGCTAATATCACAAACGCAATTATACGGCGAGGGAATCGGGCTGGAAGTTTAGGAGTGTAGTGGGAGGGTGGGGGGGATGGCAGCTGGTGTAGCTCTGGTCAGCCACCAACTGGCATCCAAGGATTGGCAAGCGAAAATGTGTTTTTTGTTCTAGCGCAACAAAAGCAATTGCCCATTGAGCCAGGCCGGGAGCAGTCACAGCACACAGGACACGGCAGCCAGGAGTGCCAGTAACAGGACCAGACGGCATACAAAACACTCCATACAGACTCGGACTCAGCAGCCCCATGGGGCATGGTCATTGTGGCACATTCAATACATAGACACACACACACACACACACAGACACACACGCACACATACCCTGAGAATTCGAGGGGAGCCCAACTAATAATAGGCAGGCACTTGGACAGACTGAGCTTTTGTCTCTCAGCGATTTACAGGTAGCAAAAGTTTTCTTCTCCGCCCCCATGTGTTCATGTTGGATTTGTTGATGATGTTGTTGCACGCGGCCCGCTGGGCAACTTAACGGAAGCGAGCAATTTAGTTGCTAAAAAGGCTCATTGAATAGTTCCCAGTTGGCAGTCGACAGGCGACAGACGGCCGACCAGACAGCGATTGGAAACCTATGAGCAAACGGATGCACACATGGAGCCAGGGTGTGGTGTGGGCGTGGCTGATAAATGGTGAGCGCTCCAAAATAAATTCATTTATTGACCGATAAATGCCATAGCTATTATAATTTTATGGTGTGAGCAAATTAATAACTTGCCGAATAAAACTTAACTTTGACAAGCCTTCTCGGGATTAATACTGAGATATAAGTCAAAACCCAACACTGGCAATTCAAACTGGGAAGAAATCCGATCTTCAAGTATGCATTTTATTTTAAAATATTAATCGACTGCGGAATGATCTGATACTTTACACCAGCACTATACCAGCTGACGACGACTAAGACTTTGTGTAAGAACTGCGGATTGACACACAGACGGACATGGCTATAACGATTCGACAAGTGATGCTGACCAAGAATACACACACTTTATAAGATTGAATATAATTTCTAATTTTAATACCGTCTACAAAGTACAAAACCTCATCTTTACCCAATTAACCAAGTGTTATTTTGAATAGATTAGATTATTAGATCAGTTAAAGAAACAAGTTTTATTGTTGTTAACTTTTAATATTATCATAAATGAGGGGATTATTTTTAAAGTCACTCTCTTGTATGTTTGTATGAAAGCAAGTCGGATAACAAAAGAATTAGTGATGTCCCAGAAGAATAAGTGCACAGAAGCTTGACTGCTGCCACACGTCGGCTGTTAACTGTAAGCAATTCCTGTACGACTGCCATGTACCTTCACTTGAGTAACTAATCCTTAGGGATAATGGCTTGTCTAGCTTATTTGTTGCCATGAAATCCAACAGCTTTGCGACAAGAAAAGCTAAGCACCTGTGAAAATCAATTTGAATACCCGTCAACATATTATCTCCTAACGAAACAAACATTCCATTGTCGTATTTATTGATTTTGTATGGCTTTGAGCTACTTTTTTATTCAGAGTTCCATTTCAAACACTCTCTCTCTGTCTGTGTCTCTGTCTTTCTCTCTCTTTCGCTCTGTCTTGCTCTGTCTCTCTGTCTCTTGCTTTTTGTGTGTGTAATTTGCGCGCTTTGTTTTAATTAAAATTCAAATGCGTTGCAATTTCATTAATTACCAGACACACACACATACACACACACACACACACACACACACACACACACACACCACACACACTGGTCAGTCACTGTGGTGGTGCTAGTTGCATCCATTTTGCAATAGAGGCTTTGAAAACTGGCGCTGACGTGACTCTCACGTTGCTTTGCGTGCCCCTTGTTGTTGCTGCTGCTGCTGCTTGTGCTGCTGCTGGCCATTGCATACCGGCAGTCAAGCGAAGCATGAAAGCAAACGCAGACCCATCAACTAAGCCATCCCGCTCCCCCTGCCCCTGCTTGATGGCCACGCGAGCATGTTATGTCTTCTGTGGCAGTTGCTGTTGCTGTTGCTCTGCTCTGTGTGTGTCAGTCAACAATTCAATTAACGTGTTGATGATTTTGTGGCATGCAACATGGCGTACGAGTCCTGCCATCGCTTCATCTTCTTACTCTCTTTCTATCTCTCTCTCCAACTCTCACTCTCCCTCTATCTCTCTCTCCTCTTGATCGCTTGCCACACTCTCTGCCGCCGCTCTTGTGCAATTTGCGCTGCAGCATTTTAATGAGCAAGTAATTGCAATGCAACATTTGGTTATTCTTTCCATCCCTGTGCCCCTGTTTATATAGCTCTCTCTCTCTCTTTCTCTATCACTCTTCTTCTGTTGCTTAAATGCATTGCCTACTTTGTAGCGTCAATTTGTCAATTAGTTTGTCAATTGTCTCGCAACACTTTTCATATTCAGCTGGCAATGAAAAACTGTTCATTGAATCCGCAATTAAACAAATGCTTCGCTTCGCCATTTTGATTGTATTGCTGTTGTTGGTGTTGTTGCTACTGTTGTTGGTGCCGTCGCCAGTGGCAAAAATGCTTAACACTTTCAATTAAACGCATTAATTTTATGGGATTATGCGTTAGGACGCTCCAATCGGCTGCCAAGGTAAGGAGCAGAGTGCGGCAACGACAAAGTGGTGGCATGTAGCGAGGGGGCATGCCGCATCGCATATCAAATTTAATTTGCTCATTTGCCCTAAAAGCTTTTAATGTGTCTTGGGTGGCGAACGACAAGACACAACCACTCCCCCAATCCCCCTACTGATGCCACAGCTGGCCGCATAGTCGAAATAGCTAAACGACCAAAAGAACGCAACGCGTGAGTTGCGGTGGCAACTCAGCGTGTGCTCCGCTCCGCTCTGCTCTGCTCTGCTCTGCTCCGCAGTTGCTACCTAGCACTTGCTTGCTCGCTTGCTTGCTTACCGAGCAAAAATGCGCCCCTAATTAAATTCAATATTAAATTGAGCTAAACGCAATTAACTCGAAAGGCGCACCGAGCACAGAACACAGCACAGCAGGGCAGGGCAGGGCAGGGAGGGTCAAAGGCAATGGCAAAGTCGACGTTGCTGGCAGACGGACTGGCATTCCGCCAGCACACCCTGTCTCACTGACTGCCTGTCCGCCAACGACTTTGCTGCCATAAGTTGCCGCAAGCAGCAAGCAGCCATATTACGTATACGCAGCAAAAGCAGCGTTCACATCTGAACTGTGATTTGGTCAACCCCCTCCTGGCCACCTCCTTGCAGCAAGCAATGCAAAGTGCTAGCTGCTTAAAAGAACAGTTCACACGAATATGGTTTCAATTTGTGAACAATCTAATTAAGAACAATGTTTATCGCTGGCATTAACTATTTCCAACTCAAAATAAACTTGATTTTGATATTTTTCTATATCACAACCATGGCATAACTATAGATTTTGATAATCGAAAGGCAAGATTTAGTTGCGAGAAGATAAGTTGGTGGCATTGAGCTTATACATACATACGTATGTATATATATGTATATATATTTATCTATATATATATTTTTGTTGTTGCTATATTTGAATATATTTTCTATTTGTGCACAACATAAGAAATAACATTATTGCCCAACAATTAGTATCAATCATATGATATTTGATTTGTTTCTTGTGGCAACTGCTGCGCCTATGAGTCGCTCGCTGCCTCCACAAGCCGTTAACTGCTATCATTGCTGCTGCTGCTGGCGTTGTTTCAACGCCCACACAGCGAAGGACATCGCAGCAGTTACACAGATAACAATTAACAACGTTTCACAGTATCACCACAACCACCCACCACCACCCACCAATCCCCCTGTCTATGTCTATGTCCCTCTGCGTTTTGGCTGTGTGCAACCCGCTGGCTACGTTTTGGCAATCTAAGATGTCGGCAAATATTTTGTATGCGTGTTGAGGCAGCAACAGCGGCAACGGCAACGGCAACAGCAGCAATCAGAGCAGCAGCAGCCGAGTCTGATGTGTGCCAGCGATAACTGTGCACCCTCGGGGCACAAAGCACGAGACGAGGCAACTCATGCCACTCGCCACCGAGCCGACTCCCCTGCCTGCTTCACTTTGCTGTTCTGTGCTATGTACGAGTCGCATTTTGGCACATGCGAGCAGCAAGCAAGCTAAATTAATGTCTGCTAATGATTTGTGCCGGCATGCCCACAACCCACGTCAGCCCCTCAACATGTCTAAGCACAGGCAGCATGCAAAGTGTTTAATGTTTCATAACTGAGCACTGGCAGCTGAGCATGGGGACAACACTCAGCTGAGAACAGCTCGGAACAGATCAGAGCATACACACACAGAGCATACACACACGCACAACACAATGCAGAGCAAGAAGAAAGCAAAGACAAGGCGCACAAAGTCAAATTGCAGCCACTGTCATTAGTGTGTTGAACCTGCCACAGGGCAACTACATAGTTTGTGTATAGTACAGGGACTTGTGGCACGACAAGGGGCACAACCAGGTGCACAACCTGCCGCTTGGCATTGCAATCTTACTTTCAGTTGTCAGTCAGTCAGTCAAACAGGCAGCCTTGCAGCCAGGCAGCCAGGCAGGCAGATGGCAGTTGCATATGTAGAGCGCATTAATTGTCAAAGCAGTACGTGCAGCAGGTGGAGCAACCAGCAATTGTGTGTGCGGCAACATTGTCAACGTGGGCATGCAACTTGTTTGACTGCTAATGAGTTGAGAGCACCAGATAGATTTAACTATCGATATAAATGCTGATGAGCTTTGCAATTAACATAAACTGCTCAAAATACTGAGCAAAAAGTGCTTAATCTTGAAATGGTTTCAATCAATTTTCGAAAATCTGAAAAGTTTTTCTAGTTTCTCGAAATAATTATTTTCAAATTAACGAAGCAAATTTCGAAAAATTTACAAAAATATCCTTTATCGGCAATTAAATTATATTGAAAAACATTTTATTTCTCAGAAGTATGCGATTATTTTGAAAAGTATTCCATTCTAAACTGAGAATGGAAATCGTTCTTTAATTCAATTCAGCTTTCAATAGAAACAGTTTACAACATTGCAACTGTAAGTATTACAATCGAGTTATTTTCAATGAGCGATATCAATAGTCAATCGATAACATATCGAAGCGCATATTTAGTGAGCTCACAAGGCCACCATACCATACACTCAAAAAAAAAATACAAATAAAAATCGCTCTGAATTTATCAATTTCGAAACGGCACTCATCCTAAAAACTGCAAGTGGTTTTCTAGCTTAAAGAAATCGTTCTCTAATTTACGATATAAATTAATTAAAATTTACATTTTTAAAATTTAGATTTTTTCGACATGTCAGCGGATTGCTAATTCTCTAAGTGTAGCAGCAGCACAGCAGCAGCGCTGGAGGCAGCCTGCTCATGCATATTTATTGACCACACACATTGAAGCGACAGGGGCCACGCCCAGCTCGCCCACCGCTGCCACCGCTTTGACCCAGGCACGTCCACGTTGTTGGTGGGTGTTGCCAATGAGCGATGAAGAAACGCGCGCTAAACTCAATTGCAATTGCTAGGAAATTTTAGCTTATAATTTGATTAAACTTTTCAATTACAATATGCAATGAAGTTGCTCAAGCTACACCGCGGGACGGGGCGTGACGGGACGGGACGGGACGGAACGAAACGGAAGGAGGTGCGTCAGCTGAGGCTGCTGCCCGGACTGCTAATTCCCACAATTACAATTTGCTGGCAAGCAATCAAGAGCCAGTTTGCACAGGCCCGAACCTGAGCCAGACCTCCCAAGCCAACATGGGCAGAAAAAACACCTGCACCAGCATGGGACGTCTATATGGGAAGTCTGCGGCAGACTGGCTCGGATTCCATCAGAGCTTGGCGAAGTGCCAGAGCGAAGGTAACCAAAAACCGACAACTGTCAGCAGTTGGTAGTGAGCATATGGCCAGGCCTAGACTTGAATCTGGACTCTAGGCTTGCACAACAGCGACGAACAGAGAGCAAGAGAAGGGGAAGCGGGAGCGGGAGCGGGAGCGGGAGCGGCAGAGATAGACCCCCCATACCGCTCTTGTTTTGCTGTCTGCGTGTGTGGTTCATAATCTTAAATTGCCAACCAGCCAGGCAGTGAGACAGTGAGGCAGCCAACTGGTTGCCCCTCGCTTGCTCTCCCAGCCTGCCACGTACGTGCTCTCATGTGTGTGCAATGCGATAGAATTTTCCTTTTTATTATTTTTTTCTTTCTCAATTTTTTGTTTAGCTCTTCTTTTCTTTTCCTTTATTTTTTGCATTTGTTGTAGCTGCAGGTTAATCTAAATTAGTAAAATATACACGCAGTCACAGCGCAGACGGCCGGTGTTGAGTTTAACTAACTCAAAGGTAAATAAACAAGCGTCGCTGTCGACGCTAACGTCGCCGTCACAGCATCTCTCAGCATCCGCGACGACGTCGTCAAGCCTCGACAACTCTTCAGTTGTCTCATGCATTGTTGTTGTTGGTGTTGTTGTTGTTGTTGTTCTTGTTACTGTTATTGTTGCCGCTGTCTGTTGCTGATGCCTTGATGCTCGACGTTGTCTGTCCCGTTGCTGCTGCTGTTGCTGTTGCCGCATGCAAGCCCAGGTAAACTTTAAGCAAAACTTGGCAGAAAGCTGCTGCCTTCTTGCCAGCCAGAGCTGAGCAGGCACCTGGCTAAACTGTGACACGGAGAGTCACTGTTTTTGATGGCAGACAAAGTTCAAGTAAACACACTTACATATTCAAACACGCACACACACACACACAAGCACACACAGAAATTAAGTTACTTAATTCTATGGTAAATTATATTCTAATTACACACATTCATTTCATACTCTGAACCATTGCAAGAGGATTTAACACGCCGAAGGCAGCATAAACATAAAGTGTACATATTCTTGATCAGCATCACGAGCTGATTCAATTTGGCCATGTCCATCTAGTCGATTGTCCAATCACAGAAACTAGAAGAGCTATGGAATTTGGAATGGTTCTGCAGATCAAGTTTGTTTAATTTGATCGATAATTGCCTTCATTTCGTGAATATCGATACAAATCGATTTGCGATAGCTATCACGAGTACAATTTTAGAAACATTCCAATTAATACATTTAAAGTTCATCACAGCAAAAACGTATTTTAATACTGAACAAACTAGGTTGATTATGAAGTTAGCGAAATTTCAGATTTGATATATTTATCTGGAAATGTTCAACTTTAAGATTGAAGCTTAGCACTCAGTGTTGGTGTATCTTATCTATGCACTGCATAAGTCACAATTTCCTGCCTGTGTTCGTGATGCTGCGCCATATTCAATCCCATATTCATTTACATGTGCCCATGTTTATTCGCTATTCATTCGGCATTCGTTTGCAGTCAGCAGCAACATAAGAGGATTTTCATTAGAGCACATAAAAATGTGAGCACCCTCCATTGTTGTTGTTCTTGTTGCTGCTACTGCTGCTGTTGTTGTCGCCGCATGCCGATACAGAGATACGAGATAGGAGACTGGCTTCCAGAATCACAACCACAGCCGGAAATGCAAAGGCAAAAATGAAAAAAAAAATAAAAAAAAAAAACAAAACGCGCGTGCCCCAAGAACACTGGGCACATTATACGTTGTAGGTTGTTTGGTTGTCTGCTGCCTGATGGTTGTTTGCTGCATGCTGCCTGCTGTTTGCTGCCTGCCGCTTGCCTTGGCCTTTGGCCCCAAAACGCAGCCAAAGGTAAAACACAGCTTTAAAAACAAATCCCAAACTCTAAACTCAAATGACTGAATCCTTGACGTCTGCTGCTTCTGCTGCTGCTGCTGTCGTTGAACGTGTAATAAATACATACAACGCAGCAGCAGCAACAGCAACAGCAGCAACATTTGCCACACAGCAACAGCAACAAAGTCAAGTACGTTGTGCGCTGTAGTATCATTTGCACGTACTTGTCACACGGCCTCAAGTTGTTGTTGCTGCTGTGGCAGTAACTTTGTTGCAACTTGGCTCTTGACATTGCCTATGCCTACGACTATGCCCCTGTCACTGTCTCTATATCTATATCTGTCTCTGTCTCTGTTTCTCACACTCCTTAAGGCTTCAGCTTGACCTGAGCTATAGCTGCTGGAAGTGCGCATTATGTCCAGCTCGCTGGCTGACTGGCTGGCTGGCTGGCTGCGTCTTCGTTTCCACTTGGGGACATCTTTCGAATGCTGCTGCACACTTTGCATAAAATTAATATCAAGCCACTGGCTGCCTTCTGGCTCACTCCGCGCGTATCATCATCTTCTTCATGTTTCCGACAGTTCATCGCGAGTGTTTTAACGGTCGCCACTTCCGCCGCTGGGCGACGCCATCGTCCTCTGCACTGTGTCCGTCCGCTCGCATAATTCGCTTTTTATGTTAACTTTGCCATTTCAAATATTTAATTTTGAAAAATAATTTATTCATTTCCGGCTCGACTCTGCAACAGAGCCGTCACGCGTCGCCCTGTTGATGATTTCTTTTTTTTTGTTTTTTTTTTCCTTGAATCTTTTTTACATTTTTTTTCGTTTTTTTTTTTTGTTTTTTCTGTGCCTAACCGCAATTTCATTTGCTTTGTTTTGGCCAGCGGGTGTAAATTGAAACTGAACTGTAATCAAAGCGCGGCTATTGATGTCATCTGCCGCCCGCCGGCTGTTGGGGCTGCTCAAATGTAAATGTAAATGAATTTCTGCATCAATTCTTTGGAACGCACTCGCACATTCCCAATATGAATTTCAATTGTGAGCTCTGCGAATGAATGATGATTGGTAATAAAGACGCAAACGACAATTGAGAGACTTTCTCGTCTCGATAAGGAAATGTGCCCGTTTTTGAGTTTGTATTAACAGAAGAAAGGAAGAAGGAAGAAGGAAGCTTCTACGATGCCCCAAGATATTTATAATAACTTGCTCAGTATCAACAGCCAAGTCGATATAGCCATGTCTGTCTGTGGAGGAGCATACTCATCTCAGAGGCTATAAGAGCTTTGGAATGTGCAGCTCATTTATTTTGATCGATAACTGACCCAGTATCGCGAATATCGACACATATCGATTTCCGATAGAATAAACCTATAATTATATATATTTAACAGCCGAGTTCAGGGTATGTCTTAGTCGAGCTTACTCGACAACAGCACTCTGCCTTGCATTAACATCCACAAGAAGCGTGCTTCACATTGCATGAATGTTGATGGGCAACCCTAAACCGTAGAGAATAGCCATGAAGTGTGTACGGTGTGCATTACTCCAACTGCACATAAGATATGCTTACAAATGACGCTGTCCAAACAACAATTACAACATACTTAGTATCTTCGTCTGAGATTGCTGCCCGCATGCCGGCTATTTATATATTCTCCACACTAACTCAGTCAAATGGACAACTCATTTAATGAGAGGGGCTCTCATTTATTTATGTTGTGCTCGCAGCAAGAACAACAAAAAAAGTATATATATAAATATATATGTATATTATATTATATCGCGTATACGCCGCGCTTCACATGCGAATTGTTTGAAAAATGCACATAATTAAGTCGACGCTTAAATTGATTGCACACACACATTTTGTGCACAGCTTAAAAGTGCATTCAATTTAATTATCGCGTATAAATTTCAGTCGTGACAAGAGTCGGAGTTGCCAATCATTAGCAGCAGCAGCAGCAGCAGCTGCTCTTGCAGTTTCATATGTGTGTGGCGGTCTGTGTGTGTGTGTGTGCATTTAATTCTGTGGCTTTGCCACATCCAGTATTGAATGCAATGCCCATCACAGCGAATGTTGGCAGCATCATTGAGCGACTAACAGAAATTGTGGCAAGTGCTGTAAGCCTTGTGCACAGTCGGATATTATTAGACGAACTTGCTGCGAGCCAAGATGCCACATCTTTCATCCAATTAGCTTGTAATTGATATTTAACAACAATATTACAATGGCACGGCAATGGCAATGTATAAACAAATCGAAATCATTCACACACACTCACTAAAATGTGCATAATTATGTTAATTGAAAATACTGAATACACTGAAGCAACGATGCTTAGACAATTATTTACTTGCGTTATTCTTTTTCAAAATTGTATGTGAAAGACTGATAAACTGCTTAAATTATTGGTATACAAAATTGTAGTGAAGAAGTCTTGGAACAGCACCCATATATGATTATACTGGCTGAGTTGCAATATTTGCTTAAATTGTTTGTCTATGATAATACTGGATGAAGCTCTCTTGCCAGATGCTGCTGAGATGAGATGCCATTGACTTCGAGAATCTGTCGATTACTCTATAAACAGCCCAAACCTTGCTGGGTATTTTGAAATGGGGGATTTGCAAACAAATACTCTACATGTTGCATCAACCCATTGTATTTCATTTGTTCAAATATTATTAAGACACAGAACTACGATTCACTACTGTAATTGACACATTTTTTTTATATATTATAAGACTTTCATATTTGTTGTTAGCTTTTGTATCTGTCAATGTTAACAACAAAAAAATTGTTTCTTTTTATTATTATTATCGTAATTGGGGGAAAAGCTAGCACTGCGACCTATAAGGTCTATTGCGCCCCCTTTCTGAGCCTACAGCTCTTACATCAGTCCCAGCTCCTGCACGAATGCCAGGATCTTCGTTGGGTTGACGGTTTCTATGTCCTTGGGCTTTATGACATGCTGCCCTAGGATGCTGCATTTTTTCCTGATTTAATTATTTAGTTTTAACCATTTATTTTAACGCATTCCAATATAAATGTGCGCCCTACAATTATGTTGAATGCAGCTGCATTTTTGGTAAGAAATATTTCTCTTGGTAGGTTTCTGAATCCTCGATTGGATATCACTTTAAATTCCGATTACATATTTGTACGTTCCATGGCATTCTACACATGGTTCAGTCTCTTTTAAATGCGAATTTATATAAATTGCAATCCGATCACGTTTTAGCATTGTGGCTTTCGGTTTACTGTCAACTTTTACCACTTTGTCAGTCAATTTGCATGCAATTTGGTGCAACAAAAAAAATGAAACAAAAGTTGACAATTAAATGCTAGCCAATAAATTGAGCAACAAATGACCACAATGCATGCAAAATGGCTTACAAAAACGAAAAGTGAAAAACGGAATACAAATAAACTGCAATAAACGAGAGAGAGCGCCAGAGAGAGAGCGAGAGAGAGAGAGAGAGAGAAACAATTAAGAACAGCACGCAACATTTGACTTGAACTCATAATTTTGTCATTTCGTTTATTTTTCTGTTTTGTTGAAACATGCAGAACAATTAAATACTATCCGCCTGTTTGAGTGTGTTCGTTTTTAAATGTTGCATAATTTGTTGCAGCCACAACAACCAACAAAGCAACAAATCAGCTGTTAAACATTTTAATGATGCACAAAATGCGTGAGATTTTATTAGTGCATTTTATTGTTTATGGCTCTTTTTTCGTTGTGATATGTGTTTTATTATTGTTATTGTTCTTCTTCTTTTTTTGTTGTTGTTGTTGTTGTTTTTTTTTTGTATATATGTATTAATTTTTTTGGTCGGCTGCTGCTGGCTTTAGTGGTCATCAATTATGCTGGAAAATCATGAACAGGGCTGAAAACCGATGCTCGAAAATTGCATTTACATATTGTGTTTAATATTTAACACTTCACTTGCGACAGCAGTGCTTTTATTGTGTGTGTGTGTGTGTGCGTGTGTTGTTGTTGTTGTTGTTATTTCAGTTTTTACACATTTTAATTAGCTGCATTTTATTACCATGAACCAAGCCCCCGCTGCTGCCGCTGCTGCTGCTGCTGCTGCTGCTTTTGGGCGGAACTCATTAGTTGTCATGCACTCAATGAATGGCCGCAGCAATACATCATTTAAGCCTTCATTAGTTTAGCTGGCAAGCGCCTGGTAAAAGTTATTAGCGACAGTTTAAAATTAAATTGCTGGCCTTTTGTTGTGCGTCAGCTCCACCGGGTGTGTGTGTGTGTGTGTTAATACATTCATTTCAATTTAATGAACTCGTCAATTAGTTAGCCATTGTTTGCCCTGACAAATAATTTAATATTTCGTATGTTATGGTTAATTTAACTGTTACTGTTGCTGTTGCTGTTGACCATAAACCTGCACATTACTTGTCTAATTGCTCAACAAGAAGATTTCATTTGCAATTACTCACATTGCTCACATGCACACATTGAGTACCCCGAAAGGAGCAGGAGAAGAACTGAAAATCTTCGCTTGCAGCCTGAAACTCATCGACTACCCTTTGGCTGCCCAGTGACTTGGCTCCCCTTTGACTTGGCTTGGTTAACTGCAAAACAATGCGCTGATGTCTGCTTGCCATTTAGCCAGCAATTGCGAACAGTAACCCCCTCAATTAGGGGCTGCTGCTGCTTACTTCTGTTTTAGACTTTCTCAAGCACTTACTATTTAATTTGCGCCAACTGCGGCGTTGGCTGTGGCAATGGCAGTGGCAGTGGCACTGATATTCGCTTCTGCCATGCCCCTTTTGCCAGGCGGCTACCATCCTTAAGGCAGCAAGTGCTATTTGTTCGGCCTTAACTTCATTTCATGTGCTGCACTTCCTTTGTTATTGTTCATGTTGCTGCTGGCGATTTTTTTGTTTTTGTTTGTTTCTTTTTTCAGTTTTGGGTATACCCTATAAGAATTTGAAGACGGCCATTACAAATTTAAGCATTCTAAAGTCGAAAAGACTTGCTTGAATCAAGTATTCAATGTCAACTATTGAGAAAATCCAAAATTAACCGAACTGCTGACACAGTTTTTAGATACTGTCTATTGGCCTGTGCGATAAACTATTTTGAAAGCAACATTACACATACCACATCACTTTACAGGGTATCTTCTAGTGTTGCACTCGCGACTAGTGGCTTTTGGACTTGTTTTTTTGTTCTGCTCTTTAACGTTTCGATCTTGTCTACGTAGCTGGCCACAAGCCGCTTAACAACAACACACACAACAACAACAACAACAACAACAACTACAAAAGGCAGCCTCAAGTTTGGCCCCCACGCGAAATTGTGGCTGGACATTCACGCGTTTCACGCTGGCTTTGACTGCTATGTGGTATGTGGAGGAGAAGTCACCGCAGTCGTCGTCTACTTAGTCATGTTTTATGGCTCTTTTGGCTTTATAATTTGTCCGACAACAGCTGTGGCACACAGGCTGCGAGAGAAGCGCCTCCCCTTGCCGCTAGCAGAGACTGATCCAGTTTTTAGTTATGGCCAAACAGAAAACATCAAAGCGTTTCGCCTTTTTTGGGCACCTTTTGTTGTTGTTGTTGTTGTTGCTGTTGCTGTTGCTGTTGCTGTTGCTGTTGCTGTTGCCGTTGCTGTGGCCGTTGTAGGTTGCCCAATTAGTTGGCAAATGTTTTTGTTTTGTTAAATTTAAATTGTAATTTTATGATTTTGACCAAATAGTGTTGCTGTTGTTACCAACAACAATTGAGTGTCATTTGCTGGCCTCATTTAGTACGCTTGGCTAATTTATTAGTGTGCTTCATAGCCAAAATAGGTTTACATAACCAAAATAATTTACATGATCAAATTTGTTATGGCTTTGGGCCAGTTTTAACATTTTTCTTTTTTATAGAACGCCACGCCTCGATTTTTTTATTTTATTTTGTTGCTTTTCAGGAATTTTGAAATAATTGGTTTTGTTGCCTTTTCTAGCAGATTGCTGAGAAAATGATTTTTTCTCTCTTTTGCAATTTTTGTCTCATTTTTGATCTTTTTCAGTTCTTATGTTTCATATTGTTTCTTCCCATTTTTGAAGTTCTTTTGTTGCTGTCTTTGGCCAGAATGCGTCAAAGGAGCAATGCGCTGTCTGCCCTATGGCAGTTCGAAGTGAATCCAGACTGTGTTCGACTTGTAGATACCCTCTTTGCATATATATTAACTATATATTTATGGAACTTAATTTGTGATATGTTAACGCAGAAATGGTTTAATTCTCAGTTCAATTTGTGCTTATGCTAAACAGTCAACAGTGTCTTCGTGGCATTTGCGTTTCATCTACTTTTTGTTTGGATATTTAGCTCTTGAATTATTTGTTAGCACATTCACGCTCATATTTACATTTAGATGCTAATGGCTGCTGTTTCGACATACGCATTTCTTCGACGATTTTGATTGAAACTCTGCCAGCTGCATATTCTCGATATGAAATGTGTGTGCTCAGTTTCACTCATATTTATTCATAAATGATGTGCATTATTGATTTTTTAGCTATCCGCTGAAGCAAAATAAATATTTGGATTCACAAACATATCCGATTACATTCAGCATACTATGTATACATATATATATATATATATCTGTATGTACTTTATTACAAAACGAACGATTTCAATGCCAACGAATATGTTTTCTATACTCGAGTTTATGTTTTATTATTGTTTGTCTATTGAGTTAATGATGACAGCCCCTTTTGCGTGGGACTTTGCCAAAGTTCGAATAACTTTTTAGCTGAGTTGTCGTCGCCACAATTTGTAAGAGCATCAAAAGCAGCTGTTACTCTTCCTTTTCCCATGCTTTCTGTTTTTTCCTTCGCTCTGTTTGAATTGAGCTGTGCAAATTAAATTGCAAATGTGTCCTGCTCATTCACTGACTCGCACACACTCGCACAGTGAGTTGCACTCAGTCGTTTCATTCATGACATCTAAAATCCAAGCTAGCGCGCCTGCCACAACCACAACCAACAACTTGCAACAACAACTACACCAACTACCTAGTTGCACACACACATACTAATGCACAGAGATTGCAGTTGTTTTTGTGGTACTTTTGTTTCATTGTGCGCCATCCTTTTACTTTTGCCGTGTACTTTTACCGAGTATATATATCTATATATATGTGTGTATGTGTGGTAAGCTGCAAATTGCAATTAGTGTTGACTTATGTTGAAGTCATCGTGCACCAGTTTGAGGTTCATCCCCTTTGCCCTTGTTCTGCCCCCTCTTTCATTTTGCCCTTGCCTTGCTGCAGCTTTCCCCTTATGGCCTCTGATCTGTTGTTGTAATTGTTGCTCCATGTTGTTGTTATTGTTGTTGTTGTTGTTGTTTTTCGACGCCATTGCTGCTGCAATTGTGGCACAGACATAAAAAGGAATTTGCGGCTTCAAGCCAAGTGCTGCTAACTAACTACCCGGCCAGGTTTAGTTGGTCAACAGCAAATGGGCGCAACAGCAACATTTACCATTTGTAGCAATTGTGACTCAGACTCAGACCATCACGACCATCTCTAATAGCCACGTTGCTTAACTTCAAGCAAACAACTGTGATTTGCTTGTAAATTCTATCTGTTGGCTACTATTTATTCTTCTTCTTTTTTTGTCTTGTCTGCTGCTGCAAAAACAACTTTATTTAAAAGCAATTTCTGTGGCAATCTCGAGGGGACATGAAGATCGAATGCAACACTGTTGTTTGCTGTGCAGCTCGTTAGCCATGTTGAACAAACTCACACACAACACCACCCATATACACTCACCCACCACCCACCCCCTCCCAACCAACCACCTTACACTCCTCTCACATCGAACACTTTCCTCAATGCTTGGCCAACAAAATGATTTCAAATTCACATAAATTAAATGCACGAAAAAACTATTAAAGCGTTTGCCGTGCCGAGTGCCCCAAAATTCGTAAGTGTATATGTGTGTGCGTGTGTGTATGAGTGTGTGTGTATGAAGAAAATAGATGAATGGTGTTTTTGAGGTGTGCATCCGCAGACTGTGAACTGTGAAATAGCAGCAGCCTAATATGCGCTTAGTATTTTATGTCTTCGCGTCACATGCTGGCGTATCTTCCAGTGTGTGAGTGTCTCAGTGTGTGTGTGTGTGTGTGTGCGTGTGCATGTTTGTCTGAGTGTATGCTACCGTTGGAACACTCGGAAAACTATGTGTACTGCAAGTTTAGAAATCGATCTAAAGCCAGAAAAATTTTCTATTTTCTGGAAATAATTTTGAAGCCCTAAACTTGGAAACGCTTGACCCAAGTCAACCATCTCAGAACTATGCAAAATTATGAACATATTTTAAAAAATATTTCATCGAAATTCGGAAATGAAAGCCACAAAACTCCGATTTTTTGCAGTTTTAAATCAGAATGGTGAGCTAAGCCTGACGCCAAAGCTGTGCAGATCTTCTTAAATTTCAGAGTGATTTGTTTTGCTGAGTGTATTAGCCCTCCCGCCATTGATACACACACACACACACACACACACACACACACATACACATAACAAACACACATAACACACTTCAGATTGCTTCGTTCTAAGCAGCAGGGTGCCGACAGCAACAAATTCATTTTTGGGGAGCAGAGGCAGCAATTTGATGGCTTTTTCTGGCTAGGCTACAATTACGTGTTGTTGTTGTTGTTGTTGTTGTTGGTGTAGTCGCTGTTGTTTGTTAATAACTTACAGCGATTTGTCCCCTGTCGAACACAACACGCACACACATGTAAAAAGGTGTTAATTACTTCCAATTGGAATTTTTGGTTAGTTTATAATTTGCCATGCCCATTTTTTTTGTGTGTTTTTAATGGGCGACAAATTGATGGCCTCTTTTAACAAAAACACTTTATGCGAGGCGAGAAGAGGGCGTTGCTCTGGGGTTGGGTGCTCCCAATTGATGTTAGGGGCGCCACTGTGTGGCAGCTGCTGCGATTTGCAGCACCGATTTCGTGACTAGCTCTCGCTGCAATTTGAAGCCATTTGAATTGCGTGTGGTCAGCTGAGTGTCCGGCCAATAGAGGGGCAGTGAGGCAGAGCCATGTGGCAGAGGCAAGCTTGCTAGATTGCCATGGCTAAAAGGCAGTTAAAAACTGCGGCACGTAACCAATAGGGTACCAAATGGGTACGCGCGAAAAGCCAGGCTGATAAAAAAAAATAGGTGGCCAGCAGAGGGGATCAATGAGAAGAAGAATGTTAAGGCCAGTTTAAAACGAGGAGGGTGAGCGGGTGTGGGGAGAGGCAATCAAGAGAGAGAGAGAGAGAGAGAGAGAGGGAGAGCGATGGGGCAGTTGGGGCAGGCAATGAAAGCAGAGATTCGATTACACTAAAAAGCATGCAGCGTAGTAGCGAGTGCTTAAGCGCAGGTATGCCAACTGATGGGGAGACAACTGGGCTGGCGGCAAGAGGCAATGGGCATGGGGCATGGGGCATGGGGCATGGGGCAAGTGGCTGTTGAAGCATAGACCGCAAAATCATGCGGCTGCGTTAGCTTCAATGCAAAAACAACAACAGCAGCAGCGCCAGCAAAGCAACTAGCTTTCAAACCATTTTCAGATTCAGATTCCGTTTCCGTTTTTTATTTTATTTTGACTTGTTTTTTGTAGATAGGTTTTTGAGTTTTTAGTGTTTTTAGTGTTTTCGTTCGCTTTGGGGGTTTTACGCTTTGCTTTGACTTGGTTTCTGCTTTGGCATGCACACAGCACGGCGGGGTTGCAGCGGAAGAAGGGGACGGCGAGAGGAAACTGCGGATTTGGGCGTTTGGGTGCTTGCCGTTGCCGTTGCACTTCATTGAGCCGTGCAAGTGTTAAAAGTGTTGCAAATTGCGTGGCTTTTATGCCACAGAGAGCCAAAACGTGGGAACCACACTCAAAGTGGAAGCCACACAAAAATCGACAAGACACAGACGTTACTCTACATATATACGTATTTATATATGTTTACATCTGTGAGCAATGATTTAAAATCATGTTCTCGTCCCATTGATGGAGAAGCACTCAAATTAACGGATATTTATTTTTCATCCAGCAAATTTATTCTTTGACCCTATGCCATCAGGTTGGTTTAGGTTAGGTTAGATTGCGCGGCTATTGACCAATAGAGCTGGGCGGAACGACAAGATCAGGAGGAGGTTCAACGGGTTGCGTTAGTCATGAACTTATTTTGGTTTCCCTCAATTTTATCTATCTATATAATGAAAATATTTGGATATTAAATGCAAGTCACCTCAGTGCATTGAAAGTATTTGAATAGTGGAAATGAAACGTAATTAATGAAAAGTGGTTGCATTTAAGTTGTTGCACGGTTGCATGGACTACGCATAACTTAGTTGGCATTCGTTCTAATTAAAATTCCAAGCTTTTTTCGTTTGCTGCCCCACATGCTTTGGCATATCTTTGGTCTTGACTCAAATTCCTTGAATTCTTAACCACAACAGCAAATCACATCCACAATCTGATCCGTTGCAGTGCCAGCAACATTCCCAAATACAATACACTATGCGCTGGTGGAGTTTTCCAATGGGGTTTGAGTTAAGTTGCCTGACTGTAGTTGAATTAAGTCGAGTCGTGTACAAAGAACACTCATTATGCATTCCCAAACTCAATACATCCCCACCGCAGGGTCTTTTGTATCGCTCTCTGCATCCGTCTGTCTCTCTGCGAATAGTTTTCTGCGCTACACTGTTTTTTAAATAAGCAATTTTTTATGCATACTTTCAGGCGCGGCGCCAACAAACAGCAACAAAAGCTGCCAACATTTTTTTAACATTGCAATCTCGCCCGACAGGACATCTTCCACATTGCCACACCCCTTGCTCTCCACGACCCTTAACCCTGCGCGGCAGCCACATTGTTGCGGTTGTGAGATAAAGTGCTGCATTTTGTTTTGTGTTTCCAAACGATTCGCTCCAACTCCAACTCTTTCCCTCCCCCTCCCCAGCTGCCACGCCAGAGACATATGAGCAGCAATGATTCTTGTTGCATATGTGCAACAACTTAAATGCCAGCTGGCAATGTGTTGGTAGCGGATATCAGCAGTAAATGTAACTGTAACTGTTGCTGAGCAATGTTCGCCATTAACTCGAGCAATTTGTGGCAAGTGAGGCGGGGCAACAGCAAAAAAAAGAAGCAACATAATAAAATGAAAGAGAATCGGGTTTTCAAAGCTGAACCGAAACACGTTGTCCTGCAAAGGTCCAAGCATGCAAAATGCGCACAGCTGTCGGGATTAACCGACGGAGTCTAGATTGCAATGCAAACGCAGCGAATTAGCTCAAGCCATAAACCCCGACCAACACCCCTCGACCGACAACCACCCCCGCGACACACAAAACAAATCACACACACACACACACAAACACACACAAATAAATGTAATAAAGAAATAAAAATTTCTCAATGGGGGCGCGTCGCAGGACAAACAATGCCCTTTGGCGTGTTCGCCTCGGTTTCTGTTTCAGGTTCTGTTTCCATTTGTATTTCCATTTTCATTTTCATTTTCACTTGAATTGCAGCCGTCGCCAAAACCTGGAAACTGAAAATTTAACAGATGGCGCGCATTAGCTACGCTTCACTCTCGACCCCAGAGACCTGAATGCGATCCGCGACAAACGGAACGGAACGGAATCCAACAGCAGTGGACCAGAAGTGATTCACCACTGACCAAAAAAAAATCCAGGTGATTGTTTAAGGCGCACTCACAGCTCACAGCCCACTGTATACTATTTATGCGAATATGACTGATATAATATTACATAATATACATATACATATGCATATCTGTATATATACTTCAATCCCTATCTTACGTTTAATTATTTTGCAGAAATGTGGCTTTCATTTTTGTTCCATTTCACATACATTTTGAATAATCAAATTCGGATTGCTTTCAAGCTGCTTATTTCTGGATTGTTCTCAATTTTGATGCAACTATTAGATTCAGTTCATTCAACAGCACATTGAATGCATATGTCCTTGCTGCATTTAAGTTTTGTTTTTAAATGTTAGTTCCACTGTGCGACAGATGGGTTGGGTTGGGCTGGGTTGGTTTGGGTTGGGTCAACATTGCCATAACGAAATCGAAACAAATTGCGGGCGAATAAAGCAAATCGAAATATTAATGTGCGACTCAATGAGTTGGAAGCGAGTCGCGTCGCATCGCGTTCAGGGACTCGAATTGGGTTCGGGGGCTTTTTTTCTTTTTTTGGGGTAGTCCCCGAGATAAGCCGCATTCGGTTTCTGGTAGTTGTGCAATCTAGAATTCGTAGTTCCGATGGCTGTGCCTGTTTCAATATTTACTCTTTTTGGCTGGCGTAAATCTTGCAAAACTGCCACAGGCACAGCATCCAGTTGGTCAGTTTTAGAACAGAGTGGGTGCATTGGGGTCACATAATGGATGGCCGCGACCAACTGGCAGACGTCGCTTGGAGCTTCGCTCAACATAAATATTTTTATCACTTGCCTTTGCCGGCAATTCGAGTTTGTTTGTTTCCTGTTTTCCGTTTTTTGTTGTTTTCTTCTTATTTTTTTTTTAACTTTCTTGCTGAGTTGAAGGAACAGACCCGGACACGGATACGGACACGGATGTGGATTCGCTGAGCAAGTGGCAGCCTCTTTGAGGCGCGGGGCAAAAACTAATTCAAATTAAAGCCTTTAATCTCAGCACAAAATCGCTGCGACTTATGCGTTAAATTAATTTCACGCTCCCCATTTGGGCAATGCCAAATTTGCGATGATGCTCGGATTTCAGATATTCGAAATATACTTGGGTGGTAGATACCAAGAAAGCACAGAAAAAGCAGTTCATAAAAGTTGAACTACTACGAATCGGAATGGATAAGTGTTTGAAAAGTGAGTGAGGCCTAGATAAAAACAGATGAAACCGAAACTCAACAAAGACGAATTAAAGTGGAAGTTTATCTCGTTTTTTTAAGCATCAATGTCTTCAAACTGGAAATGTGGAAATTTGTGGGAACCCAACTCGGAGATGGTTGATTTTAATTTGAAATTAAATTACGAATAAAACTGACTCTTAAAAGGCAAAGACGAAGTAAATTATCGCTAATATAAACAACATAAATATGGGTTTATGCTTAATCCCGGAAGAAGTATTTTTTTCATTTCAAATTATTTTTGAGCTACTTGCTTCCACCCTGCCCGGAATATCTTCGGTCTTACACAGATGCCACCGCCAATTGCCAATTGCTCGGGAAATTTGGTGCATAAGCTATAAATTAGGAAAGACTACGAAGCTGACCTTCGACCCCTTGAGGCTGTGCCGCAAGTTGCAAAAAGGTGGTTGGCTAGGAGGACGGGGAAGACGTCGGAACATCTCCCTAAGTTGACGTCGGCCGCTATGCATTTGTTTCTTTGATTATTTTTGTGGACGGGGTGGATGACAGGCAACCAACAAAAAGTTAATCGTTAGTAATTTATGACTCTCTGCGGAAGGCGAGACAACCAAATGAAGCAATGGAGGGGAGCGGAGTAGAACGGAAGCGGAGTGGGCGCTGGGGGCGGGTCTGCAAGGTGCGGACAATGCTGGGCCAACAGCAACAACAAGCAAGAACACAAATAATTGGTTCCTCGTATGTGGACACTATGAGATTGAGATTATGATGATGATGATGATGATGATGATGATGATGATGATGATGATGATGATGATGATGGCATAAATGACCCGCTGACTTTGACAACAAGCATGCTCCGAGTGGGTTAGCAAGGAGATCGTTGCACACATTGATTCAATTCAACTCGATTCGATTGGTATCGTTCGAAGTCAAGAACTCAGAACTGGGAACTGGTCGACCATCGAGGCATTCAAATGCCAGCGTCCAAGTGTTGAATAAAGCACCAAAAATGCAAACAGAAGAATGTCGGTGACGTCGTCGATGGCACTGCCATTGACATTGGGCATTGGGCATTGGGCATTGGCATGGGGCATGTGGTATGGACACTGCTAGCGATGGCGATGGCGATGGCATTGGAATGCATTGAATCGAGTTCATTGCGCTCCAGCAGGAGTGTTCACTGTGCGCTGCACAATGGTCGCAATTGAAAACGGCACTCGAAGGGGCCACAGAACAGGGCACACGACTGTCCGATCAAATGGCTGTGGTTAATGCCACAGCGAGGGCTGTTGCAAAAATTACAGCAAATTAATAATGATATGTGTGCTTGTTTTACTGTTATTAACTTACCACCAAAAAGTCAGCACTAATATGTGCTAATAGGTTTCAAAATAAAATCCTAAGTCGTATTTTTAAGCAGATGTTTTAAATTTCACGATTTCCATCCACAAATTTAGTAACAGCAGACAGTCATTTGAAAGTTATATTCGTTTCTGGACAATCAAAATTTCCAGATTAATGCTGCACGCATTATATTTCAATTCTCACAAAACAAACAACTTTTTTCAATATTTCTTCTTTTTGCTGTTTTTCACTTTGCTGGTTTTCTTTTTTAAGCAACACATTGAGTAATTTTCACTTCTTGCACATCAAAATTAAATATTCTGAATTATGAAAAAATCAACTAAAATGTTGTTGTACAGAATTGAGGGAATATCGAAAGTAGTCTAATATGATAAGAAGTTAATGACACATTTGGAATATTTATAGGAATTTGTATTTATCATTTATCTGGTCAGTTGTCAAGCCAAATAGGCTTTATTTAACTTTATTGTAAGATGTGCTCGGTAATTGAGTGGGGCAATATAAATGGATGATGTGTGGATATGTGGCATGAGGCATGTAAAAGTAGAGTAAAGGTGGCAGTCAGTACTCACTCTTGCATTCGTTGGCATCGGTGTCGGTGGCACGTCCCCAGGGTCTGTCGAAGTAGAAGGGTTTGCATCTCTCGCACTCGGATCCGGCTGTGTTGTGCTTGCAGGCGCAGGTCATGGCCAGCTTGGCGCTCAGCTGCAGGCCGGACGTGGTGCGTCCGAAATGGCTGTGCAGCGAGGTGGGCATATCGTCGTCCTGGCCATCGTCGCCGCCATCGCCGTGAGCCAAGTTGGAGCTGGAGCTGGAACTGCCACTGCTGGTGGCGATGCATTCGGAGGCGTGACCATTGCACTTGCAACGGCCGCCAACTGCAAAATCGGAAACGGCATAATGCTGCGAGATCGACAACAAGTGCTGCAACTCGGCTTCAGCAGCGGCGTCCAGTGCGCCTGCGGATGCTGATGCGGATGCAGATGTGGGCTTGCCTGAGGGTGTTGTTTTGGCCAACGCTGGAGATGTGATCGGCGGTGCTGGGGTGGTGGTGGTTAGCAGCTTGCCATGGAAATGTTTATCGTATGCGCTGCTCTTGTGCTTGGAGTGACGCTTGCTCTCGCCATCGTTGGCATAGTCCAGATGCAGTTCGTCATCGAGCTCGAGATGCTTTTTGGGCTCCTCGTATTCGTCCTGGTCATAGCCAGCGCTATCGTTGTCGTGCAGATTATAGTCGTACTCGTCCTGCTCGTCCAGCTCATGACCGTCCAGTTCGTCCATTTCGTCCTCCTGGCTGGCGGTCATCTCATCGCTGAAACTGTTCGCATTCCCCTTCCCCTTGGCCTTGGCCCGTGCACGCTCGCGACTCAGCAGCAGTTGCGGCGGCAACTCGAGGCGATGGAACACGACCCGAATATCGGTTGCGGTCACCCAATCTTGCAGCACTAGCGATGCGTCCAGATCATTGGCCGACGGCCTGCCCTCCAGCGTATTGAATGCGAATCGCTGTGCCGCCCCAGCACCAGATCCATCATGCTGGGAGTTCATGCAACGCGCCTCCTGCTCATTAAACTTGCTGATCTTGGCTCGATCCGCACGGCCGTAGAATTTCTGGCACTGTGAGCTGTAGAATTGAAATGGCTGCCAGGTCTGGCCAAAGTCAGAGCTCTTGTAGATGGCCATGGAGTCGGGGCGAGGTGATTTTGGGCAGAACGACAGCGAGATATAGGTCAACTCATATTTCTTGCCCAGTGATAGGGTCAGGGTGACATTGTCCGGTGGCGCCGTATCCGGATCATGCGGCACATTCACGCTACCCGAGCGCCAGCACGTCACATTGCTCGGATTGTTGAGATCGGTGAGGGCAGCCGGTCCATATCGATGCTCCCTGTCCGCCTTGTCCGCCTTGTCGCACAGCCTGCACTCACCGGCGCTGCCGTCGCGCTGCAACTCACAGAAACGCTCCGGCTGCGGATAGCCGCAAACGCTGGACGCCTGCACGGGATTCCCGTAGGCGGCATTCACAAAGCTCGGCAAGCATTTGCGCGGCTTGCCCTCAAAATAGCACGGATCGTTCGCATGAACGATGTTGATGCCGGCAGTAAGCGCAGCGGCGGCAACAGCCACCAATTCGAGCAGCAACAGCTGCAGCCTCATCTTGACGGTTCTCTCTCTCTCTCTCTCTCTCGTTCTTTCTCTCTCGAACACTTATTTGTATGTCTCTCTGTCTGTCACTCGCGAGGATCAATTGGCGACCGTTCGGCACACGACAAAAAACAATACAAAAAAAAATAAAGAAGGAAGAAAACAACAACAACAACTACACACAACGGTGGTTTAACACGCGACGCTGAGCGGCGGCGTCACTGAGTCTGGCACGGCGGCCGCATGCAACAGCTGCCGCTCTAAATTTTTCGATTAGCGACTTCGATTTCGGTTTTCGTTGTTTCGCTGGCTGCTCTTCGATTCTTATGTTCTCGTTCTCGCTCGCTCTCTGTTTTTATCTTGGCCACTTGTTAAGGTTAAGTTCTCGTATATTGGAGACCGTTGCGCTTTGCGATGCAACTCGGTCAACGGCCAGCGTTGTTCTGTTCTGCTCTGTTCTGTTCTGTTTTATATCACGTCCTCGTCGCGTATCCTGTAAGGCGAGGCGACAACAGACGACCAAAATCCAAATGATTTGTCTGCCGTGTCTGTGTTGAGTTTCTTGGCACTTCGATTCGGTTCGTCTTTCGTTTCGTGTTTTCGTTTTCACCACTGCATGTTGCGGAGGCTGCTGCGGCTTCTGGCCGCAAATGTTGCTACACTCCAAACACCGAAAAAAAAATGCTAACAAAATTGTCGACGACACAAATACACGCGTGGGCTGAACGCCAAGCACGAGTACGAGCACGAGAACAAGCACGAACACCAAATAGCAAATGCACACCACACAGACAACAAATACAGTTTGCTCGCTCGCTGTTCGCTTTGCGTCGGCTTTGTTGTTTACCTGGCAAACGTTTGTCCGTTACTGAACGACCGCAGCATCTCGGGCCACTCGCTTGCCGGCTGCTGCTGCTGCTGCTGCTACTGCTACTTATGGGTCGCAACTTGCGTTCTCTTGTTCGCTCTCACTCTCTTTCTCTCTCTCTGTGTCCCTGGCTTAGTGTTGTGTATTGTTTGTCGCTGTTGGCATCACTTCAATGAGCTGCACTGTGGGCAGCAACCACGTACATTATGAATGAGTGTATCACGTCATAGCTATGCACATTTTGCCGCCACTCTTCCAAATTTCAGCTGAAATTGAGAAAAAAGCAGAACAAAATAAAACTTCAAACTTTTGAAAAAATATTATTTTCTACGTTGCCTTCGCTGATTTCTTCAGTTTATTTTTATCATAAGCAATCATTTTTGTTGTTTCATTTATTAAATATTTCGCTAAAAATTTAATTTAGCTAATTATAACGTATGTGTGTTAAATGCGTTAGATAACAACTGTTTATATCAATGCTCAACTTTTAACTTGGCCTTGTGCATGTCGTTCCACAGTGCATTTAGTGGATTTAGGTTTTGTGGATGCTGCTGCTTAGCAACATTTGTTGCATGGCACATGTTGCCAACGACATTTGTTGCAAATTTGTTGTTTTTTGTTCATTTGTTTTCTTTTTTTTGACAACCTGCCCAAACTTAAAGCCAAGCTATTTGAATTATGCAGTTGCCACTGCCACTTTGCACAGGAAATGTGAAATCAGCAAGCAATATATATGTAAATATTTATATATATATATCTATGTATGTACATGTCCATTTATGTGCGAGTCTTCGCCTTAACCTCAATTCGCAATGCGCTTTCAAAACATCCGTTGTCATGAATTGAATTCAAATCATTTCACTCACAATGCAAAACGCCGACAAATATGCCAACGCAGACGCAGCGACGCTGGGACGCCTGCGCAGCAGCCGTTGCCAAGCTAATGCCTCCGCGACATCAAAAGGCATGCCCTACTCAGGTACGCCCCCCCCCCCCCACTCCGATTCCATACACCCTTTTTCTTATTTGTATTTCTTTCCTCTTCTTTTTTTGTTTTATTTTTTGCTCTTTACGTAGTGTCATCTGCAATTTGTAAGGCCGCATTACGCGCTGCCAGTTTGCCAGTTCACCAGTTCGCCTACCTGCAGCAAGAGCACTCTTCTGGACCCCCGCTCAACAACTCCGCTCAGCACCCAGGCTCTGCTCATCGTCCCGCGTCGCTCGCATTAATTTATCGCTTGTTACCTTTGGGGATTGGAGCTGGGAACGTGCCCAACTCCAACATCAAATCCAGAGTTCGCTGCGAGATGCTTCCGTTTGCTTCAACTCACCCCCTCCCCCCCCCCACCCTTCCACCACTCCTTTTTGTCCACTTGCTGAGCTCCTTTTTGGGGGCCTTTTTTGATTTATTGTTTTTGACATTTTGTGCGTCGTCTGCGCTTATTTCTCAGTTGCGTTTCGAGTGGTTCCCAACAATTCGACTCGTTATGTTTTATTTATAGCGGATTTGTAGCTCTGTCTTCCTTGGCTTTTGTCGCGTTTGTCGTTGGCTTTTTGTTTATAAATATTTATGCATGTGTGCGACAGAGAGATCCGTTGCGGGAAAGCTTTTGTAGCGAGTAGCGGTAAATTGTCTTCCCCTCTGTGCTCCTGTCTTTGCCCCCCCACCCCCCTCGCCCACCCCATCTCCCAACCATGTCATGAGGCAGCGTCGGCTGTCCAAATATGAAGCATATTTGACCTGTGTGCGCCAACTGACTTTTGAGTTGGGTACACAACGGAATTTTAATTTCGCCTAGTTTGCGTGACCCCCCCGCTTCACCCCTTCCCATCTGTTACCCACTTTACACTCCTCATCCCCCCTCACCCTGCCGCCAGATGCCGATTCCAGCTCCGATTGTGGAGACAGCTACAACTTTCAGTTTCAGTTTCAGTTTGGTTTCGCCTTGTCGCTTTTACGACCTGGCCAAATTGGCAGCTAACTGCTTTGGCCACAGCTGACGGCAACCAAAAATACATATCATAACAAAAAAAAATAAAATAATAAAAATAAGGAAGAGCAGCTAGCTTTAGCACGCCGAATATGAAGTACCCTTTCTGACTGCAATGCTCAAGCCAAAATTTATTTATTAATTATTAATTGAGCATTGTTAGTTGAAAGATGTACGAGGATAGCAGTCAAATATTTATCAGATTTCTTACAGCTACATACATTTTTAACTGATCGGGTTTTTTTCATATTTCGAGCATTCAAAAAACGTAAAAGTTGTTGGTAAGCTGACCTGAAACAGGTTTCATCAGAAAAATATTTGTTGAAAACGAATAATTTAAAAAATATTTGTCAATACAACAAAAATTTAGATGTTAACAAAAACAAATAAAAGGGTATTTAATATTCAGAGTAAGATGAACGTTCTTTCGTATTTTTTGTTTCATTTAGCTGTGTTTTGATTTAGAATGCGTATTGATATTTTTCGAAAACGACCATCAACGAAGTCGAGCATTATTTGGAAATTTGGTTATTTTTTTTTTTGCATTTATTTTATTTGGATCAATTCATAAGGATCGCCAATGGATTAAATGTGTATATACTAAGAGAACACTTCAACTTCAGGAAGTTACAGATTTGGTGGCAAAATGAAAATGCCCTCGTGTCTGGTGCAAACAAAAATCAGCTGCAACTTGCAACGGGAGCAGTTGCAACGTCTAATTATGACGCCAGTGCCGACTTGTGAGGTGATGGTGCTGCCAGATGTTGTTCCAGTTATATCTTGCAACTTGCAACTTGCAACGCCAGCTGCGGGCGCCACGCAACTAGCTGAAGGGGGCGTGGCTGCACAAATGGAGAACCTGCACTTGACTGATGATTATGCTTATGATATTCGCCCAAGTCCAAGTAACGGCAACAGGAAGGAGGCTATGTGGCAAGCGGCAACACTTAAGTGAAATTCTCTTTTTGGAGGCGTGGCTGTGACCGTGTTCAGTCTGCAGTTAGCCAAATCAGAAGTGCAGCTAACTGTACATTTTGTATGCACTCAAAGCCCGTTCAAAATCAAATATGATGTGCGCCTTTCTACAAGACTCCCAAGAGGCAAGCAAATATTGATTTTGTATTTATTATGTATTTTCGATATTGTACTGCATACCTATTTGAACCAAGTGTTGCAAGAGCACATCTTTAAGAGAGCACACTGGCTTAGTGAAAGAATCAATATTCAAAATTCAATTTAAAATGCCGATGGGGAAGTGGCTTAATGCAGTTATTCGAAAGCATGCAACTGCATGTCTGCTTAGGCAAACCGAGCTCAGTGACTTCAAATTTACTCATATACAACATTCTTAAGATATAGCCTTTTAATTGATATATAATATTCCTTAAGAACTTGTTCATCGACTGTAAGAATTTCATAAAGATCACAGAAGGAACGAAAGTATTTTCATACTGAATAAACCATTTCCAGCACGAAAATATTTAACAGGTGATTTCCGGGTATCTCAAAGTCCCAGTAATTGATAATATAAACTATATGACTCCAGACTCCAGTCTGCTAGGGCTTGTAATCTGTGATGTGCCTAAGATTCACTGTTGTTTTGGAATTTATTCGCATTATAATTTATTTTATTATTGGGGAGCTCCATGCCTTTGGAGCCATATCTTTCGAGCTTAAGACATGATTACCTGGGATTTAAACTCTCTTGAGGTCTCTTCAAGTCTAAGTCTGGTTTTCCATTGATATTAGTTCCGAAATCGTTTCTGTTTAAAGCCAACCAAATAACATTTGGCTCGTCTCAGACATGCTGCCTCTGTCGAGCCCAATTGCCACAGATGTCTTTTCTTACTTCTCAGTTGTTGCCGCATTGTGTTTTTTCCTATGCCACAATATGGATCTGCCCTAATTCTTACCTGTTCAATTTACATCATATATTTATATATACGTTGCAACATTGATAAATGAAATAATTAAAAATAAATTGAATATAAAATTGAATTAAATTTATGCTAATTCGGACAATATCGATTTTATTCAAGGCTTTCTAATTGGGCTAGTTCGTTGTTTTGGCAACCATACATATGTATATGAATGTAAGCATGAATGTACTGGAATAAGGCATGATTAATCATGGTATTAATTATTTCTCATTAATTCTGGCTGAGCTTCTGTTGTTTGACTGCGATTGCAATCGGCTTCTGTGAATCTGATGTTTGTTGTTGGTCTGCTCCCTTCCACAATCACAAGCAGAACAATGTTACAGCTCTGCGGGGTGCATGCAACAAAAATCAAACGAAAATCGACTGGCGGCCAAACTAAAGTCAAATTTTCGGTATTCCTTAAGCTGTACGTGTGTTTGTCTATCTTTCTCCCTCCCTCTCTCTCTCTCTCTCTTTGAGTGTGTGTGTGTGTGTGTGTATGTGTGTGGCCCGTCGAAAGTCAATGTCAGTTTGTTGACTGCTGCTTACCGCAGTCGGTGCAATTGCATTTGCTGCCTCATCGCTGAGGCAATTAACTCAAAACAATTGCAGCAGGAAGTTGTCGCCCCATTGCCTTTTGGCTTCTCCTCCCTCTTGCTCCCCTGCTCCTGCTCCTGCTCCTGCAATCGCACTCCTTGTTGCTCATCGTCGTCGCTTGTCAAGTCAATTGGTTTGCCACCACAACATTAATGCTCTCCCCTCCCCTTTCCCAGCCCCCCATCCCACACACTCATTGCGTAGCTGCTTGATCTTAAGTAAATATTTGGCCTACGTGCCCATTACGTGATTTTCCGATAGTCGCCGTCGATTCTGTTGATGCACTTGAGATGCAGCGTCACTGATGAGCATGATGATGCTGCTGCTGCTGCACCCACTTGACAGGGGCAGGCAGCCACAAAGCGAGAAGAGCCAAAGCAACGTACAAATTACTTTGTTTATGCAATGCTTGATTGCTTCTCTTTTTTCACATATTTTTTTTTGAGTTTCTTTCGTTGGCGTTCTACGACAATTCATCGGCACATTTTATCATCATCAGTGTGACCGTATTTGCAAAACAACTTCTTACTGCTGTCCAACTGGTAGGCAGAAATTGTTTTTGTTTTGCTTTAAATACAAGAAAGTTGATTGCGGACATCCAAATTGAAGTCCAGAGTTATATATATCATTATGATTGAGCGACAGTTCCTATGACAGCTTTGTGATATAGAGGTCCGATCCGGCTTCACTTCGAAATAGGCGGATATAAGTGAAGTTTCATCAACTCATTTAAAGAGAGGGTGTGACAAATGGGGGCATCCAGACGGATGGCTATATCGATTCGCCTTACGAAGCTGATAAAGGATATACTTTATGCGGCTGATGAAGTCTCCTCTGATGCGTCACAAATTTGATGACAACCTCAAAAAAACCTTAAAGTTACCGTTGGTATTCCATGTCTATGAAATCAATGCCGTTGTACCAATGTGCATCCTATCTTCCTGCATCCACTTTGCAGATCCAACTCAATATCTTTATCTGTCTAACTGTCTCCTTCGAATCCTTTCCTGTGTGCAAATGTATTTGCAGACTATACGAAATGTCGACGTTTATCATATGAATTTTTGCTGGTTTTATTTAATTCGATTTCATTTTGTGGAATTCAGCTCTGTGGCTGGCGTTTAGTAATTTTGTCATTTTTTGATTTGATATTTCCTGCAAGGCAAAATGCCTATTTGATATCCTGTCAGGCACAGGAAGGCAGCTCGACAGTGTTTTTTGGGCCACTCATCTGCTCTGGCAAATTAAATAAACGAGAAAATATCTACATGCTACTTTTTTGTTCATTAAGAGAGACACACATACACACATACATACACACACACATACATACACACACACACACACATGAGCAGGACTCAACCGCAGTGCCCAAAGTCAAGTGGTGCAACAACAACAACAAGGATGTTGCTGCTGCTGTTTTCATATAAAACTTTATGCTTCGTTAAAAATGATGTACAAATCAAATGCCAGAAGCAATTTAACAACAACAGCACAACCACAACAATATACTGGAGACGGATCCTGGCCAAGGATGCCAGCATAGTGCGTGAGTGGTGCGGGGGACGGGAATGTGGAGGCGAGGCCAACACAGCCAGAGCAGTTGCAAAAGGCAATGAGCAAAATAAATAAATCATTTAAATGAAATAAATTACACACATACACACATTGTTGTTGTGTGTGTATGCGTAGGGTAGGGTAGGGTAGGGTAGGGTAGGGTGGGGGGGGGAGGTTGGTGGAATAGTTTGGTGAATGTTGTGCCAGCCACAGGGCTCATTAGAAATACATTGCACACACAAACAGCTGGAGAGGGAGCGAGAGGGAGAGAGATAAAGAGAGAGAGAGAGAGAGAAAGCGGAAGCTGGAACAAGTGGAAAATCATATTATTATGCCAAAAATTGTTGCCAAAAAAACCAATGCAAAAATACTTCAAAATAAAAGAACATTCTACCGAAAATTAATTGAAACTAAAAATGAAAGCATGGCAAATAAATAAGCCCCGCAGGCAGCCATCCGACAAATGGGCAACAACAACCCAACAACAACCCAACAACAACAACAACTAGCCCGAGCTCTGCCAAAAACTCCATTAAACAATCATTATTAAAGCAATTGAGCTTAGAAGCCTTGTGCTCGGTGTATATTTCTACTAATTGTTCATCATTAAAGCGTTCTTAGTTGGAATTCTACTTTACGGCTTGTTCGGGGCAGTTCTTCAGGCAGGCAAACTGATTAGATACTCAGACCTGTGCTTGATTTCTCTCCATGTCTATTGTCATAACCATTAACTTTGCTTTAATTAGGAATTAAGAACGCACATTTTTATTTAAGTGAACATTGTAACACTTATCGATAACTCCCTCGTATATCGATACATTTCTGATAGCAATAAAAGTTACAATCTTAAAACCTAAAAGTCCAATTGGCATATAATTTACCTTGATATCAGATCAAAATCGATTTGGAAACACCCAAGTTATAAAAGTTCAACGCAGGGTGTGCCGGGGGGAGGGGTGGGGTGCAGCAGTTGCAAATGAAGGATAGCATGATAATTCGTACTTATTCAATTTAAATGAAGTAAGAAAAGCAAAATATAAGAGAAGAAAGCGACTGGAATTTTCCACACAGGGAAATGTCAACATAAAATATAACTGGAAAATGCACACAAATTTGCCAAACGTTTAAAATCGTATAAGAAAAGTAAAGAACTGAAAGGAACTTGGTCACATTTGAGTCAGTCGCCGTCTCCAAGTGGCCTCCAAGCAAATACCAAAGTCAAACAAACGCCAAGTGCCAACAGAAGCAGCAACAACTGTGGCAAGTACATAAAACAACAACAACACTTGAGTCGAGTATTTTGCACTAAAAGCGAAACTACTTAGCATTTGGCATTCGGGTTTCAGGATGGGAGATGAAGAGCCAGAAGAGGAAGATGAGGAGGAAGAGGAAGAGGAAGACGCAGACGGAAACGGAAAAAGGGAAAGCCAGCAATGAGGTCAAGAGACAAAATAAGCTTCCGCCTTTGGGCAGCATGTGTGTGTGCGAGTGTGTGTGTGCGTGTGTACCCCCCGTACCACCCTTTGTATCCCCGCGCACAGCTATCGACACTAGGCATAGACCCACTTAGAGGGCAGTTGCTAAAGCAAGTGGCATTTATACATTTACTAGCGTGCTAGCTCTCGCTGCCTCTAAACGGAATTTAACGGTCAAATCGCTTGACTTTTTGCGCATTGCTAGACGATATTGGGACAGCATGCAACCCAGGCTCAAGTTCTTCATCTGTGGCGGGCGTTTATTTTATTTTTTTTCTTTGACTAACTTACGCTTCATTAACTCGTTTGATGCCCACCAATCCCGGAGCTGAGCCGGAGCTGAGCACTTCATTTATAAACGTATACACATGCATAAATTTCTCAACCCCAGAGTCAGCGGAAAGAACCTCAATTTCTCCAGACTGTGCGTTGTGTTTGTGCGTTGTGTTTGCATTTGAATTTGATTTACTGTTATCATTTGTGGATTTATAGTGGCTCAGTGGCCATTTTGGTGCGAGTTGAGCGAGCGAGACGAAAATCGCATATTAATTATGCGGCTCGTTGTCGGCCTGTCATTTTAGTGCAGGCTCCATTCATTATTTTCTACTACAACAGATTACAACAATAACAAATAACTGAAGGCATGTTTAACCAACAGTTTTACTGTGAAATTGTCAAGAAAATGCGTGTTTAAGCCAGATTAAATGCAGCTCCGCGTAGATTTATGGACCCAGTTACCGATGCCCTCAGTGGAACTGGAACCCGGTCTCTCAACCAATTCCAATTCCAATTCGTTTGACTTGTCGCTCTCTACGCATTGTTTACTCCAATTATTTATGGGTCAGAAACTCATCTGACAAAGCTATCAAATTTCAGCGCAACGCAACATTTCGTAGCAGCATGCTGAGAGCAACATGTTGCCAACACCAATGTTGCTAGCAACACGCTTGTGGATGCTGTTTGGTGAGTTGTCGCCGCTGCTGCTGCTGCTGAGGTGCTGCTGATCTGATCGAGTGGGTGCCAGCCAGTTCTGAGTTCTGTGTGTGGGCGTGGCCAGGTGGGCGTCGGGGCCCATACCCATACCATAACGCAGTCGATATTGAAAAAGTAATTAAAGGCAACGAACGACGCGACGGAAAACGTTGCAACCGCCACGCCCACCTACCGCCCTCATCCTGCGTCAGCCGGGCTGTCAAGTGCAGTACGTGCCACATGCGGTCGCCAAATGGCAGCTACGATAGCAACAGCACGCCAATTAACAACGACTCGAAGCGTGTAAACTCTTTCTCAGTTACCGGAAAGAAATGCGAATATTTCGATAGGTCGAAACATATCGAAAGAATGGATAAACCAATGCTGTGAAGATAATCACTGCTCTGGCGGCATATGGAATATTACATAAAGCATTTTATTATAGTTTAGTTATTTTTGGTTTTCTTTTTTTCTTAGCTAAATGGTTCGAAATGAAATGTTGAGCTGCACTCGACTGTTGAGCGCAGGTCATTAAAGTCGGGTCAGTTTATAATTGAATATATAATAATATAATTTAATGTGAGAAACGTTAAGATGGTTTCATTTATAATTATTGAAATGGCAGACAGTG